>VDFB02281492.1:38090846-38153720 GCA_007258455.2 Sequoia sempervirens
CGTATGGGTCATAAATGTGGGCCATTAACGATCAAATTCCTATAAATATCCCAACTGACCTATCATTTTCATTCCTTTGGTCAAAAACTGTCAGAGCTCTGCCAACTTTCGCCTCCTCCATGCCCACATGACCATTTAACTACTTCAAGCATTGTAGACACTAGATTCTTTGCAAGTTATTGCGAGATATTCACATGACTTTTTTTTTGCTGCCTTGGTTATGTGTTTTTTTAATAGATTCTACAAAGTTATTAAAATTTTGGAGATAAAACCTTAAAACCAGCTAGAGCACCAAGTCCCGCACAAAACACATCTTTTTAAAATGTGGAAAACATTTGAACTCAGCCATCTAGGACTATGCAAAACTTGAACCTTTGGCAATTGTTCCTCACTAGGGAGTTCATGCCCTTGTGTTCCGCAACCCTCCTTCCACTGTCTAAACTTCAAAACATGAGGCTTGAATCCTTCACCCTTGGTGGGTCTACACATGCGGACAGACACCGTCCCTCCATTGTGAATCATTGAAACTTGGAAGAAAACCAAGTAACAAGGGAGTTTGAAGCCCCTATGGGTCCGTGTCTATGGACTTCCACACGCGGATGGCACCGCACCCATCGATGTTCCCTAAATTTCTATGTAACTTTGTCGCCTTGCTCGATGGGCCCCGTGAAACTTGTGCCATTTAAACTCACCAAAATCTTGAGGTCTTCATCACAGGAGGCTCTCTGCAGACAACCAATGATCTTCACTTGTCCACCTTGTGGGCCTTGACACTAACTTTTCCCCGAGCCTTCATCAAAAATATCTAAGATACCCTTGTGGGTAGTTCCTTGTAGGCTGCCGCCTGTGACCTACCTCTATGTGAATGTTGTCATAAAAATGGCCATGCCTTATCGTCATTCTGCATGGGTTGTCATCTAGACCCTTTAAAAAATGAATGATCAATGCTTGGGTCATTTGTAGACTCGCCTATGCGGTTCACCCGTTGTAGGGCACCACCTTCCCTCTGCCTATTCACAAGTGGTTGTAGGGCCCTGTTCATCCACATTGCAAACTCCACACCCTCCATTTTCCCCTCGGCCCTAGAAAGTGAAATGACTATGTAAAATTAATGCAAACTTGGCAATGCGGGCCGCTATCTTGTCTTGGCTGATCCAAATGGTTGTTTCCTAGCATCCTCCCACTGATCCTCACCCACATCACTTTGAATGACTTAAACCTTAAGAGCTAGCCACAACCATCCAAGCCTCCTACATGACCTTCCCCATAGGACTCCATTTGCAGATGTTTTCCATGCTAGTGTTGTTCCAAATGGTAGAGCTCCAAATGGCTAAGACATCACCTACCTCCACACCCTCTTTACCTGCATGAGAAGTAGTTGAACAAGCACCTCTAAGACTTCATGAATGATGGAACCATGTCCCCAAACAAATTAGCACCTTGGTGAGCCCTAGTTATAGTGTAGGAATCTTGATGTGGGTGATTGCATGTGGGGTTCAATTCCCTCTTCGCCGTCTCCCTACTTCCTTCTCCAAAATAACTATCAATCAAGGGAAATCCACATCCCTAGTCCCACATTGCTCTATCTTCCACAAACGAGAGACAAATGATGATTTTTGAAGAATATTATGATATTTTATGATGAAAGGGTTTATCTAAAATCTATTTTGTAGGATTTCACTAATGCTCCCCTCATTTTATACATAAATATTCTTACTATGCCTCTATTTTTAGGATTTATGGAATCAGCTATAGGACCATCTGGGGCGTTCGCAGAGAAAGACAAAGGAAAGAAGTCTACCAAAGTTCCAAGAGGAAAGGAAGATAAAGACCAAATGAAACAACAATTCTAGGGAGTAGAAGTCACCTCTAGGGTCACTTCCATGTGGGACACGACCACATACACTAATCTAGGACAGGTTGATATAGATGAATTCATACAAATGGTCATTGCCAACCCCACCACACACAATGCAAAGAAAATCAGAAAGAGTGCTTTGGATAAGGAAGTCGGTTTCCTACCCACACTTGTGGCCCCAGAGCTGGTGATGGATTGCAAAGAATCTTATTAGGAAAAAAAGTAGAAGGATCGTTGATAGTGAGGGTAAAGTGTTGGCCAACCTGTCTGCCAGGTCCATAGGGAAAACATTCCACATCCCTACCTTTGACTCTATGGAGGAAACAAAAAAGGAATATGCAAAAAGTATGTGGAATGTTGGCCCCCTTAAATGAAAAAAGTTAATCAACCAATACTGGTTAAAGGAGAAGAGGGGCAATGCTAATAGGGTGCCCCAAGAGTTGTTTAGGAGTGAATTTTATGAGGACTATCATGGCCTAGTGACCTTGTTGAGCATAGTCATGGGAATCCCTATTATGCCCTACTTCCAAGATTTGATGTTTTACTTCATAGAGGAGATTATCAGAGGAAAAACTAAGTTTCACTTGGCTGGAATGATTAGTAACAACTTGCATCAGATGTCCTTGGCAGTCAAGAAGACCTCCCAATTCTATGTGACCTCTTATTTGGTGTATCTTTTGGCTGATCTATTTCCCTATAGAGGATTATTTGTTGCACAAAGCCCAACTCTAGGAAGGGAGTTGAAGGTATATGAAAGGAACCTGTAACTCCAATATTGGAATTTCAAGAAAGACTACTACAAGGTGAACAATGCCTTTATTGTGCATATTATTAGACTTCTCAAAGGGGAGTTCAAGAGTAGAGTCACACATAGTTCCCGTGTGTTCATTCACTGGTTCGGATTCTTGCTTATATAGTTCCCCAAGTTCACTTGCATATGAATAGAAGGTTTCTCTGAGAGGCCATACAAGCTGCCCCAGTATCCAAATGATCAGCTAATCTTGCTAGAATTCTCTAGGTAGTTGCAAAATGCACACACTCTCCTTACTGGAAAACATTGGGCAGCAATATCGTATCACCTCATGTTCAGACTAGGAATGTACACCCTCGCAGCCGCCCAATGTGCGAAATATTCTGAGAAGAAAATTATTGAATATAATTTGGGGCTCCACACTACTCGACCTAGGATGGATCCATAAGACAAGTTGAAGAAGTTTTTTGGAAGGGAATATTCCCACTTGTAGAACATTGAAGATTTTTGGGTAACTATCAGAATGATAAGGAGGTACGCATGAGACATTATATGCCCATGGCCATGTACTTTGTCAAGATAGTCAAACTATTCCAGGTACCAGATCAGATCATAGAAAATGAAAACACTATCATATATCTGAGGTTTGATGTTGTCGCCGGCCTATCGTTGCCCCTAATAGATTGGAATGAGGAAGAGGTCAACGACCTCAAAATTATGACAAATCCTATGGAGCATAGAACAATACAATGGATTGATGCACAAATTGCTCAGTTGAAGCTCCAAGGATCCTCTTTGACCTAAAATGAGCTCGAAGATGAGCTCGAGAGTGAAATAGACAGTGGGATTGCTGCTTACCCAACTAAGGAAGCTCCCAAGTCTCCTCCAGCCATAAGGTCAAGGAAGAGAAAAGAAGTTTCAGAGTACCAACCAAAACATAAGGTTTATTCAAGGAAGACTTTAGAGGGTGAGACCTTGAAAAGGGCTAAGAAATCAGGTGAATTCTCTGAAATGTTGACAATTCAAGAATACCTGCTACATGAAGGAGAAGAAGAAGAGGTTGAACAACCAAAGTCACCACCTCTCACCTCTACTCTTGCCATGACTTCCACTACCGCTACTACTACTCCTACTCCAGTATCGCAAACATTACCTACTTCCACTCCACCCATGGTGGAAATCTTGGTCCACCTTGCCTCCACCTCACCAATTGTTCCAATTATAGATCAGACTCCTCATCCACTACAACCTTGCCACTCTCATTGTCTTCAATGCCTCCCTCAACTATAGTTTCTCTAGCATCCACAATTACAATGTTTTCTCTCACTCTTCCAGAGGCCTTCACTAGGAATATGCAAAATATACCCATGGAACTCTCTGGGGTACTAATGAATCCTGCTACCCAGGCTACTATGGCTCAAGCTATCACTGGTCTCCTTGTCCCTCCTCTAACAAAACTGCCAAAGATGGAAGAAACCATGTAGATCTCAGAGGAAATGGAGAGACAACATAGGGAGATAGATGAGGAATCTGAAGATCCCTTTGGGGATCACTATCATGAGCACCTAGAACATCAAAACATGACCATCAATGAGGTGGTATATGAAGAAGATCCTGATCTTCGAAGAGGACCAAGTGCCAGAAATGGTCGATCAAAACGGAGTAATTGTCGGCTCAAAGTGAAGAAGTTCAGGAACAGTAAAGAGGTGATAGCGTGAAATGAAATAAAGGACAAGGTCAGAAATCTATTAAGAAGGGCAGGGTGAAGCGAAAGAAGGTACTATATGAGAAACAAGAAAGAAGAAGAAAGAGAACCTAAAGGAGAAGACAACCCTAAGGAAAATTTTGCTACTATTGAGCTACTCAAAGATAAGACCATATTCATTTGGGACTCAAATGAAGATGAAGAAGAGAAAACAAAACAAGAAGCCTTAGTGTATAGGAGTGAATTTGTACCCTATGTGCAATTCCCCTTTTTTCCTTTTTCCACCTTAGAAAACCAAGTTTGGAGGCTTAATTCCACGTAAGCCCGCTGCTTGCATCACACTTGGCACCTTTTTTGAGCGTTAGTGGAGGCATTTCTTTCAGGGACACCCGTGCAGTGCAAAAACTTCCACATGGTGTGCTTACGTCTCTCATAGATTCTCACATTTGGAGCCTACAGAGGCATTACACCTCCCATTGGGGGTCGATTTGTAATGCCCTCCTCAGCCGACTGGCCCGAATATGGCCATTTTCTTCCTCATTCCTTCATATTCAGTCCTTGAACTTGAATTTGGAGGTTGGAAGATCTCTTCACCACTTATGGACTTCATCCACAAGCTTCACATCCTCTTCCAAGCATTTTAGCAAAACACTTTATACTTCACAGCAGCAACATCAACACTCCATCACATTGGTAGAGCAAGTTTGGGACCACACCATTGCAGTAGAGGCTTGAGTTCCTCTCATTTCTCCCCCAAGCAGTCTTGAGTGCTCTTGGTGGAGGTGGTAAGCTTCCCTCTCCTCTCCTCTATCACTTGGTTGAGTAGCATAACACTATTTTTTAGTGATTTAGTGCTCTTTACTTCATTTCTACTTTTCTATCTGGCTTTCTAGGGAGGTGGGAACACCAAAATGAGGTTTGACTAAGGCAGGCCCCTATACAGCCACGCAAAAAATTCTCTCTTCCTCTTGTGTGCAAGTTCTGAAGACATTCGTTTGGTGGAAGCTTCATCACTCGCACAATTGTAAGTACTTTCTCTCTTTTCCTTATCTTTTTCATCTCTACTTCTTTATCTTAGTTCTATCACTTTATGTTGTTTCTCTATATTCTGTAAGTTCTTAACAATCTAGTTGCTAGTGATCACTTAGGTGTTTTATGTGATAAACTCATTCTCTAGTCCGTATGAGATGTCGGTGCACCTCTAGGACACCAGCGTGCCACACTATCGCCCCATGAGGATCTCTGAGTGAAGAGAACTTGTGAGTAGTGAATCCCCCTATATCACATTTTGGTGAACTTGACGTGAAGAACAGTGTTCTTTGAAAAACTAGGAATTTATTTAACCCTACTTGGTGGGGTCATAAATTTTGAGTTAGTGCTCAGAATTCAGAATCGTTTGCACCGTTGGAAAGGTCTCCTAGAGAACTAATTTAGCCCCTAAAATAACAGTGCCTTTGGCAATTGAATTTTAGGGACCAGCGCAAGTTCTAACCTCAAATTCCACTCTGAAGACCTCCAAAAACACATATTAATAGAATGTAGAAAATACCAAAAAAATTATAATGGATTTTATATCTTCTTTGATTAGTTTTGTATCTAGTTTTATTCAAAATATTAATGATATTTCATTTAATGCATGTGATGGTGACTTGGATTTTCCCATGTCACTTGGTATCTTTGATCCTTCTCACAAAATTCCTCTCGCTTCGGAGGATATTTTTTTGCAAGAAGATGAAATCATTGATACCTTTCTTAATGTGACTCTACCTTCTCTTCATTCCAGTGCACTCTCTTCTAGAGATGTTGCATTAGTGAATGATGAATCTCATCTTTGTTCTAATTCACTCTCTTCTAGAGATGATGCATTAGCACATGATGAGCCTCCTTCCACATCTGATTCTCCCTGGATCGATGTTGAGAATGTTTCTTCAAATAATTATTCCACATTTGATCCTGTTTGGATTGATGTTGAGAATATGTATTCAACTAATCATTCAAATATTTGTGATGATTTTGTAAATGTAATCTATGTCTTTTCTGCCCCTCAAAGGCCTAAGAGACCGGTTGTTTATGTGACTCTAGCTAATCCTTCTCCTAAAAAGATTTTTTCTATCGATGGTGTTCCATTTGATGGTGGCCCTCCTACTATTCCTATGGCTCCCTCTTATAGAGCAGTAGCCCATACTTATGAGAATAGAATGAGTAAACAACCAAGTCTTCCTTTAGCTCCTAAACCTACAACTAAAGCACCTAGTGATAAAGGTCTTGTCAGGCAACCTCATGTTACTCTGGATAATATCTCACTATGGGACTTGCTTCAATCTACTCCAATTTACCAAGGTATGCTTCAGGAAGCCTTGCAAAAATCATGATTCCTTCTTCCACTAGGCCAATGGATGCTAATGCATTGATGGCGTATATTCATGCAGATTCACCAAATATCACGTTCTATCTACAGGAGCTTCCTTCTTCGAAAGTACAGAAGAAAGCGGATCCTCTAATGATTATAGTTAACATTAATAAAATTTTCATTAGACGTACTCTCATTGATGTTGGATCAGCGCTCAACATATGTAGCATTGATCTATTGCCTAAGATTAATGTTGATTCGTCCTCTCTTAATGATTCTTTTGTTGTTATTCATGGGTTCGATAATGTCGTGTGACAAGCTCTAGGTATGATAGTATTACCTTTGCAGCTTGGACCTATTACCATACCTACCCTTGTATATGTCATGTCAGAAAAAGTTACCATAAAACCTTCTTCTTGGTAGACCGTGGATTCACGCTATGGGTGCAGTCCCGTCTACCTTGCATAAATCTATTAAGTTCATTTGTAACAATAAAGTAGTCACACCCAAGGCTGACCTTGATGCTATGCAATTATGTGTGATGGAAGTTTTTGGTCAAGCTTCGGTTGTGCCTACTCTTATCCCTTTAGTTTCTTCAACTGTGTCGATGTTTACTCCAACAATACCTATTACAAAGGATACTCTTGAGATCAATGTCCCTAAGGAAGATCCTTCTAAAGGAAGAAATTTTGAGTCTGCTCCTTCTACCTCCTCTCAAAAGAATGCATGTCTTGCTAATGATTGGGGTTCCTTAGACTTTACAGATTCCTTCATTTAGGAATATAAAGTCAACCTGACCCACTTAGACCTTCCAACATCATTTGCACCCACTATCGAAGATGCTTACTCTTCTATATCGTGGGATAATGTGGATGAAAATTGTAATATTCTTAGTGTTGATCCTCCTTCTGAGAAATAAGATCACACTTATGTTAAGGAGGTTAAAATGATGTTAGCACTATCAAGAAGGTTGATAGCGATCCCATAAAGAAGCATAATCCCCATTTTCTCCTTTTTCTTCTACCTTCATTTCTTCTTCTCGTGAGAAGTCAAACCTTTCTCCATAAGAGAAAGGGTTGTTTCCTACTCCCCATTCCTTATCTGAGCAAGAGTGTATTTTGTTGTGGCTTCTCAAAGCTCGCTTAATCACTCTTCCTTCTCCTACATGCAAGAAAGTTCATAAGCATAAACATTCTTTTTGTGCATACCATTGAGTGCTTGGCCATTCCACTAGCAAATGTAAAGCATTGAAGGAAAAAATTCAACTTCTTGATTCAAGTGTCATCAAACTCCTGTTTGATTGATGCACCTTCCTTTACTTTACATGACAAGTGATATTAAGGTTTACCTCTATCCTATTCTAAGTATCTCTCATGGTTCTCCTCCCCTATGTGTTGGGGGCAGTGATAACTCATCTTTAGAGATGTGTGTCCTTCTTAAGGTCTCCTCTCTTCACTCTCTTTTTCAATTGAAGCATTCCTTGAGTGGACCCCTTTTGTCTTTTGAAGGGTTCCTGGGGGACCACTTTAAAAGATTTTCTCTTAGATGAATTCTTTGTGTCTAGCTTGGGGGTAGCCTGACTAGACCCTTCCTTTCAAATAGTGTGTCCCTTGAGTTGACCCCTCTCTCTTTCACACTGGGTTCCAAGGGGACCCCTTTGAAAGTTTTACGGTCTACCACTTTAGACATGTCGCCGTTCTTAGATGCGTCCTACATGCGGGTAGACATATCAATGCTTTAGACATGTTCTATCTACAGGTAGACGTGTCACTACTTTTAGATGTGTTCTATCTATGAGTAGATGTATCGACACTTCAAACATGTTCTATATGCGAGTAGACATGTCGTCGCTTCTCGAATCTATGGAGTCTACTTCCTTGAGGTTTCTTTCATGTGAGAGTTCTTGAAGGATACCTTTTAGGTTTGCGGGTCTGTAAGGTGCTTTCTTGGCTTCTTCCATGAGAAAGATCTTGGGGGACACCTTCTTGTAGGTTTGTGGGTCTGTGAGGCACTTATATTTTCACTCGGTGATACGGGTTTTCTCCTTGAGCAGGGTTTGCTTTTGTAAAAACATAAAATATACTGATTGACATTGTGCATCCGATCTCGACTACTAACACAATTTCATCCTGAATCATCCTTCAGTCTAACCATTTAATCAAATTTCCTTATTTGATTAAATCCATCAATATTCATCTCTTAATTGAATAAATCATTTTATCTAATTAAGTCAATCTCTTTTGTTAATTAAATCAATCCATCTGATCTAATTATCCCTATTTAATTAAATAATTAAATTTATTTGATTAAATCTCTAAATTCTATCCATTAAATTAAATAAATTAAAACCTTATTTGATTTAATCTAACACCATCTCTTTTCATTAAATAAATCAAAATCCTTATTTAATTAATCTCTTATCATATTCCTCTCTTATTTGATTTAAATAAACCCATAAATTTGAGTCAAATAGGTCACATCATCTAACCTCATTAAATTAATTAACCCTTGATTAATTTAATCTCCTCTCATGCCCCATCCTCTAGATTTTGCAAGTTGCACATGAAAATAGATTTAATTCATTTATTAAATCTCTATTTTCCTCACAAGGCATCTTTTGGAATATTCTCCAAATTTGAATTCAAAAATTCCAAGTCAACATGTACATCCAACAAGGCAATAACTTCATCTTACATGTCCTTTTCCTTGAGCCAAGTAATATTTATTGAATTTTCCCTTCCCTCTTGCAAGTCATTTCAAAAAAATTGAAATTCAGAAATATGCATTTATTGGTACAATCCCCAAATCTTGCACATCCTCCATCCATTCATAGATTGACAAGTGGCATCATGCCATTGGATGAATGTTAGTCCCACATTGCTCAAATTTGGACATTCATCCATCTTGGAATTATATAAATAAAGATCTCCTATCCTCATTCGAGGATCCACAAATTATGCAAAGTTATTATGCTAAAATATTTAGCCATTTTCATCTATCACCATTAAGCTCTTAGCTAGGTTTTTTTAGATTTTGGCTTGGAGCTCTCATTCTTCACCATCTAAGTGGATCAATCTCCATCAACATATCAAGCTTGCATCTTAGGAATTGGGAAAGGGCCAATTTTCACATCAAATTGGCACCAATTCCCCCATGGGAACATGAGTTTGCACACTTAAATTAGGATCAAATTTATATTTCTTTGTTGTTTATTTTTCCTAATTCAAAGTTGTAAATGGATTTCATGGGGAATCCTTGTTTTAGCTTGCAACCTCTTGTTTAACTTGTTTATTCATGTTGTTTTGCAGGTAATAGGATTGGGGTTCACACATTTGGTGGTAGAACGAGGGCTGGATATCATTCTTTATCATCTTTTCTTAAAATTTCCACGTTTTGCTTACACAAAAAATTCCAATGTTGAGAGATCAGCATTGTTATTTTGGCACTACTGAATCTTCAATATTGATATATGGCACTGCTTGAAATTCAAACTGCAACACTAGACTCTTCCCGCCCAAATATTTGAATTTCTAACTCTGCCACTCGACCATTTGACTCACAGGAATTTACAAAAAAAACAAACAGTGACACTGGGGAAAAATTGTGACGCAATTGAGCTCACCACCCTGACACAGAGTGATGCTAACTGGTAAGCGGCGTCATGAGGGTGCTGCTCAAAAATCAAACTCCGACGCAGTCACGAGTTGTGCCATTGGAAGGGAGTAAAAAGTGGAAATAAAATTTTAGCACGTGCTTTTTGATTAATGATCAATTTTTCTTCTATTTTCTTCTTTTTCATCTTTGTATTTTCTAGAATCTAACTGGTTTTCTCCCTTGTAGGTTAGAAATCAAAAAAAAAGAAAGGAGAGGCATGAAGAGGATGTTTCATCAAATAAAAGTGTTTTTGAACACTTTAGTGTTTTGCTTAACACTTCTTAAGAAATTGTTATCACTTCTTCCTTAGGACACTAATTTCATTTGGGTTTAAAAATAATCTTTTCATTTCTTGCAAAAGGATAAAATGAACATTAGGATCACAATGTACTAGAGTTTGTCTCTTTGGATAAAAATTGAACAAAGTGTCTCTCATTTTTCATTTGGTGCTTAAAAACAACTCACATTTTGCTTTGTGGATTTAAAAAGAACAAGTGCAACTTTGTTTTTCGTGAAGGCTTACTTAAACTAAAGGCATTGAAAAAGGATGTATGCACTTCTCTCGTGATATATAGTGACCTTGACAATCAAAAGACCTTTTTCATGACTTTAGGGTGAGACAAAGCAATCACCTCCACACTTCGATTTCTATTTTAAAATTGAACAACATGTTGTACAAGTGTGAGTGGGGGCATTATCATGTATATTCTCTCTTTGTTGCCATCAAGGATTGATCAAGTTACATATTTTGTCTTCACTTGCTTTTGTTTATCCTAGAGGGCCTGTCTTAGGGAAAAAGTACTCACCCAAGGGAACGACTCAACTGGTAGCACTCTAAATCCAAGAGTATTTCCAACTGGAATATAAATGTGGGTATTGGAGTAAATGCCAATATCAAGTGGTTGATTCTGAAAAGATGGATCCGAAAGGGGACTCTTACTGTATGGTTCAATCTCCATGAACGGAAAATCCTTATTAAAAACCATGTGCTAGAATTTTCCAAAATCCTTTAATCTATTTGTTGGTGCAAGAACGGTCATTCTGAAGCCACCCCACACTTTTACGGTCTTTTAGTAGAAATGGAAAATATGCCATGGGAGTTTCATGGGTGTTGATGCTTGGCTGCCCCGTATAAGTCACTGACATGGAGGGGAGCCAGTGGGGTCAAGCATCTCACCATTCACTAAAGATAAGTATAGTCCAAGTGGGAATCCAACAAATATTGTCTTACACATCCATAGGGTTGTACTTATTCATGGGTTACAAAATGCATTGCTTGATTGAAAACATCTTGAAAAAAAACACTTAACATCATCATCCAAATTTCAAACTCTTTTGGAGACAAATACAATTGACGCAATCCATATGTTATTTCTTTCCCTTGGGATTCACATCCTTAGAGGTTTCTAAACATTGGATTATATCTCAATTTTTCTACTTAAGTAAACAATAGGAAAACCCTTGCCTTAAGTTCATCGAATTTCCACATGACATATCTTGTGGGGTTTGAAGAAATTAAGACATTGGACATCTGATTTTGAAAACTTAATCAAAGAAAGTGTTTTTGGTAAAATGAAGCCATTAAACAAAGCTAAGAAAAATGAACTTTCATGTGTGTTGAAGCCTCACGATTCTTTAAAAATTCCAAAGCGAAGGTCATTGGTTGGAAATCTGAAAATGTATGTTCAAATGGAATCATTTCTTGGTTACAAAGGTCTATAGAAGCATTGTATGCTCTTCAATACCTAGGTCTAGGCCAAAAAATTATTTTTTTAGGTTCATCTAAGGATCAAAGAAAATCAAAATCTTTTCACCCATCCCTCAAAGCAAGAATCATCTCATCATCACCTTTTGGAAAATCTTGGAATCATCCTTAAGGCTAGGATTTTTGACAAAATCATCAAATCTTTGGGACTAAATCCTTGAAAACTTTATCAAAATCACCTTTGGCTAGGTATATGTTGATGCATCCTTTTGCATATGCTTAATCAAAGTTATCAAAATCATCTTGTTTATCTTAGTATATGTGAACGAATCCTTCTTCGTATACTTGGCTAAACTATCATCTTGTGTTGAATAGGTGTGGGTAGATGCATCCTTCTACCCGTACATATTCAAATCATCATCCTTTGAACAAATCTATCCCTTAGATCATCATCCAACATCTTAGGGTCTTTTTTTCAAAATCAAAAGCAATCAAAATCAAAATCAAGGACAAATCCCAAATCCAAAATCAAATCAAAATCAAAATCCAAAACATATCCAAAAGTCCCAAAAGCCTAGTATCTTATTCAAGATTTACCAAAAGATCATAACCTCCGCATAATTCATCCCTTGCTTCATCATCATATCACCTTTGATCCTCAAGATATACTAAAAAAAATTCTACATTGGGCATAAAGTAAAGATCAATCCAAGGAACCAAGAGATTCATCTCTCCTATTCTTGAAAATTGATCCTTGTTTTATGGTTCAAACTAGATCTCAATACAAGAAGAGTATGGAAGCAAACAAAGAAACACCCACTTCAAGTGATCTTAGCCAAAAAAATGTAGAGATGAATCCCGCTGAATCAAGCAATCCGTCGACCATCTCATCATCAAAAAATGTGCAAGAGGAAAACCAAGGAGAGGATCTTACCTTTTTAATGTCTCATGAAGAAATAACTGAAATGCTTCAAAATCTGGAGAACCATAAAATCATCAACATCATGATGAGGCTTAACCCTTCGTTATACATGCTTGAGCTAGCAAAACAAGGGGCCAAGTTACCTTCAAATTTCGATGTGAGTACCATAGTTGAGACATCATTTCCTCCAATCTCATCCACCATTCCCATCTCATCTACACCCCCATCCCAAAATACCACTCAAAATATTCAGCAAATCACATCTTTTTCTCCAACCCAACCCAATGTTAACAAGGGAAATGCATTTATCAATGCTATTCAAGCACACCCCCTTGTTAATAATCAAAACTTGGATGTAAGTACCACATTGGGAAAAAACATATTTGAAAACCCATTACATAAGAATTTCCCTCTTACTTTCCATCATGATCCATCATCATCATTTTTTCACACAACACCTCAAAATCCTCTCCTCACAAATTCACAAGAAGAGGGAGATATGTTCGGACTAGGGGGCATATTCGACACCACAACATTCTCATAAGAGCTTGCATTTCCACCTCTTCCACCATTTCCATTATCATCCACACCACTCCTTGGTTTAGGGCTTCCCCTCTACCAACTATCAACCAAACCAACATCCCAAATACAAATCAAATCATTATGTCAAACACTCAAATTTTTCATCGATATCGCAACAACAAATGACAAATGCACAAGTAATTGCAAAATCATCAAACACCCTCCTAACATCGCAAAGCATGGTCTCTCAAGGACCAACCACCACATCAACACCACCATCTATCACTCAAAATATCAACACGACATCATCGCTCACTACAAACGCCATTCCAAATCCACCACCACCAATTTCCACCACATCAAGCCAATACAACATGGCATTACAAGCTACCTTTCAAAGGGGATTGCAACAAGTGAAAAAACAAAAAGCCACACAACTAGCCGCTTAGCAAGCCACTCAAGTTGCGCAAGCTGCCCAAGCAGCCCAAGCCGCATTACAAGCGCAACAAGCCCAAGCTTTATTGCAACAACAATAACAACAATCCGCACAAGTATTGCAAGCATTGCAAGCACAAAAGGTTGCTCAAGCACAAGCTCTATTACAACAACAGGTGGCAAAGCACAAGCACAAGCAGCGTAAGAACAAGATCAAGCTCATGCAAACACTCAATATCAAGCACAATAGGCATAAGCACAAGCACAACTTCTTGTACAAAAACAAGCAGTGCAATTGCAAGCATATCAACAAGCAATAAAGCAGTATCAAGAGCAGCAAGAAGCAGCTGAATTGGCGGCCCAACAACAAGCATTGTTGGATCAACAGCAAGTGTTGTTGGAACAACAAGTGCAAGCACAAATCTTAGCACAACAACAAGAATATCAACAACAAGCATTGTTCATACAAAAATAGGTGGAAGCCTACCTAGCTCGACATAACATATAGATACCATCGAAAAACACACTAAACAACCCACCCATCCAACCCATGATTGAAACACCCCAAAATACTTTCATCCCACCCCCTGATCCATAAAATGATGTAATGACACACATTAGGTTGCTCTCTCAACAAGTGCTCGATCTTCAATCAGGGCGAACAACCAAAACACCAAGCAACTTGTGTCCCTATCCATTTGATAGGAGCTCAGTAATTAAATCATTCCCCAAGGGATTTCAGATCCCCAAACTTGACAAATATTGAGGGATGGGAAACCCTAAAGATCACATCAGGGAATTCCAGGTACATTGCATGGAAGTCACATACGACGATACTTATTTGATGTGACTATTTCCTAGGAGCTTGGCAGGCCAAACTATGGAATGGTTTTCTTGTCTACCTTCAGGCATTAGAACATTACAAGAAATTATGGACGCATTCATTAAAAATTACACATGTAACATTGCAATGGATGTTAGTCTAGAAGAACTCTCAGCTCTGAAACAAGGAAAGGGTGAATCTTTCACCTCATTCCTACAACGATGGCGATCCAAGGCTAATTGGAGCAAGTGGACCATGCCAGAAGAACAACAATTTTTCACCATCATAGCCAACCTTGAAGGCCACTTGGCATTTCACCTCAAGGTTTAGGGCATCACCACATATGATCAGTTGATCCCCAAGGTGCTTAGCATTGAAAGAGCCCTTGTGACTCAACCCGCAGAATCAACATCATACCATGAACAACAAAACAACCACCCATCCTCCAATTACAATGATAAACCTCACACGTGGGCAAGGAACAAAAACATTACTAATGATGGTGTCATTGATTCCAAGGTGGTCATTAGTGCTCCTTGCCAAAACACACCCACAACACAAATTCAAATCCAACACCAAAACAATCATCACACAACACAACAACCGAACAAAAATCCAACAATAAATAAACTCAATGATTAAAGGGGACCACCTCAGTGCAAGAGTTATCCCAAATTAAAATACACCACTTTGGGGGAACCACTTGAGGACATAATGAAAAAGTTGATAGATGAAAAACTCATCAAAGCACCTACATTTGAGAATTACCAAGAACCGGATGTGAAACCTCCTTGGTATAACGAGAATCAACTCTGCGAGTTCCACAAAATCAAAGGCCATACCACAAACAGTGGCATGAGATTGAAGAACATCATCCAAGATCTTATCGATAAAAGAACCATAAACGTGGAACAACCTACATGAAATTAAGATCTTAATATACATACGAATCCGATGCCAAATCATGGCAACAAATGGAATAAAAATGATAAAGGGAAATGCACCCACTCAAATGTAAATCATGTGTATGAAACAATTGTCGCCTCCTTAGATGAAAATTGCATGGTCATTACTATCAAGGGCGCCTATGCCGAAGATTGTGGAGTCACCACAAGAGGTGAAAAAGTAACCATCATAGGATCATCTCAACCTAACAGAGTCCCTGCATCTAGATCTGTTCCTAATGGATATAATGTCCTAGATCAACTCAAGAGAATGCTAGCACAAATCTCCATCATGGAGTTGCTAAAAATCTCATCTTCCCATAGGAAAATTCTTGAAGAAACTCCCTATTCAAGTAGGGCTTGCCATCATGGAAACCACTTGTCAAGTCTTGGACCTCGACTTGCCATATAATATCCTCCTAGGACGTCCATGGATCCATGCAATGAAAGCAGTAGCATCAACTTTCCACCAATGTGTGAAATTTACACATAATAGACAAGAAGTTACCATCCATGGAGATCCTAAACCCTTCTCCTATTGCAAAAATATTGAAGCAAAGTATTACAAAATCCCCCAAGTACCCAAAAATGATGAGGTCCCATCCACACCATACATCGATCCTGCCACTCTCACATCCACTTCTATGACAGAGATACCCGCCACTCCCGCCATCCCCACCATCTCTGACATCAAGCTTATCATCCAAGATAATGGTTGTGGAAACTACAAGATCCCTAATAATTCCTTTGTGGTAGGAGAGTTACCACAATCTCCTAGATCACAGGTATGCCCACAAATAAATGAGGCTTCCATTTCCCAAACGTCACCTAAAAACTATCCCGAATTGACAAGTTGGGGGGATCTGGGATGAGAATTTGTTGAGGCAGATCCATCTCATATGCTATATCAAGATTTAAGACCAGCACCTGAATTACCAATGGATGATAGAAGTAAGGGTCTACAAATGATGCTCGTAATGGGCTACGATAGAAATAAAAGACTGGGACAAAATGATAGTGGGCTTATAATACCCATCATGCCAGAGACGTGATTGATAAAAAATCTTGGCCTTGGATGTACCCCTTTGAGAATAACCATACGAGGTTGAAGTCCTCTAGTTAGAATGGTTAACAATCCTCCTCAACCAACCCCATCAAAATGACGTCTACCAGTATCTATAGGTTGTGTCATAGATAACTTTACATTTGATATAAACGACATCTGTAGTAGTAGTGATGACAAGGATCACTCGACTAACATACCTAGGATATTTGAGGATACCACCCTCTACATGATTAGCACCCTATCTTTTGAATCTAACCACCAAAATCATGAGATCCACTTAGTATATCCCCAACTCATCGACTACGACCAACGAGGACCGATAGTTCTTGATAGATTCAAAAATGATGAGGCACTCTCAGAATTCATGGGATTGTGGGACAACATTCCAAATGGGAATCATAAAGCAGGGTTCATAATAGAGTTGGACACACATGCCTATTATGGGGAAATGATTGAATCCTTCATTCCCAAAAGCAAGAAATTAAGAATAATATCCAAGTCCTTGAGTGAAAACCACATTGTGGTACTCTCTAACAAGAAAAAATTAAAAAGAAAGGATGCATCCAATGGTGAAAACCTCCTTGATGTGTCAAAGGATGGGGGATTCAATCTTCCTTTAAGAGCTATTCATCAAGAAAATTCAGCAGTCTTGGCAGAAAAATGCAATCCAGTCAACCTAGGAATAGAGGAGACCCCACATAACACATTCTATGTGGAATCACTACTATCAGAAGAGAAAGAGCTCCTAGCAGCATTCCTAAGGGAAAAACAAATAAACTTCGCATGGAGTTATGTTGACATGCCAGGACTTGATCCAAAGACTGTGGTTCACCACTTAGCAGTTTATCCAGAAGCAAAGCCTATCAAGCAAAAGCTTCAAAAAATGCATCCTCAGATTGCCCTATTGGTCAAAATGGAGCTAAAAAAGTTATTAGATGCAGGATTTATCTGACCAATAGATTATCTAGAATGGGTATCAAATTTGGTACTTGTTTCAAAACCTGATGGAAATATTAGAATCTGCACAGACTTTAGAGATTTGAACAAGGCATGTCCAAAAGATGACTTCCCGCTCCCCAACATCGACATGATAGTAGATATGACATCGGGACAGGAGATGTTATCGCTAATGGATGGATTCTCAAGGTACAATCAGATCATGATAGCTAAGGAGGACCAACATAAGATGGCTTTCACTTGTCCATGGGGGACATACTATTGGAACATGATGCCATTTGGCTTAAAGAACGTAGGAGCAACATATCAAGGGGCTATGACATTGATATTCCATCACATGATCCATAAGATGGTTGAAGACTATGTTGGTGACATTATAGATAAGTCTAGAAAGAGAAAAGATCACATAGCAACCCTAAGTTCCATCTTTGATAGACTGGAGGAGTACAAGGTCAGATTAAACCCAAAGAAGTGAATATTCGGTGTACAATCAGGAAATCTCCTAGGATATATAGTGTCAATGAGGGGCATCGAGGTGGACCCAACAAAAGTAAAAGTAATCCTCGAGATGGAGGCACTGAAAACATTAAAGCAGCTAAGAGGTCTCCAAGGCAGACTCCAATCCATTAGAAGATTCATAACACAACTGGTAGACAAACAGAACCCATACTCTCACCTACTCCATAAGGGAGTAGCGTACAAATGGGATACCAAGTGTGAAGAGGCATTCAAAAAAATCAAGGAATACCTACTAACACCACCAGTCTTAATGCCACCAATCCCAAGAAAACCATTGATTTTATACATGTCAGCAACAACAATAGCCCATGGAGCTCTTTTAGCTCAGCATGACGAAAATGAAACAGAAAGGGCTTTATATTACATTAGCAGGACAATGGTTGGGCATGAGCTAAACTATTCATTCAGTGAGAAAGCATTCCTCGCAATAGTGTTTGCATCACAAAAATTCAGACATTACATGTTGGCACATAAAATAAAACTCATTGCCAAAATTCACCCTCTCAATTATCTACTATCAAAGGCAATGCTCACGGGAAGAATGGAAAAATGGGTAATGATATTATCAAAATATGACATTGAATATGTTGAGAGGAAAGAAATCAAGGAACAATTCATCACAGACCAACTGGCAGAAGCACCAATCTATTATGAGAACTCTCTTGTCTCAGAGTTTCCTGATGAATCCATTTTCAATTTCACCATTTCTAACCACTAGAAACTATACTTCGATGGCTCATACACGCAACATGGATTAGGAGCTGGTGTCTTCTTCATCACCCAACAAGGGGATTGCATACCAAGGTCATACAAATTAGCATTTCCTTGCACCAATAACATTGTGGAATACGAGGCTTTAACCATAGGTCTCAAAATAGCAGTGTAGTGGAACATCATAGCTCTCAAAGTATATAGAGACTCCCAATTGATCATATATCAAGTCAATGATGAATATCAGACCAAGGATGAAAAGCTCACTCCATACAAGAAATTGGTGGAGACTCAAATAATCCTTCATTGAAATTACATGAGCATATGCCTAGAGCCAACAATAGAGCAGCAGACGCCATGGCAACAATTGGGTCCCTACTAGATATCCCCAACAATGTTCCAAAATATGAATTCCTGATAGAGTAGCTTCTCGTACCTGTGTTTGAGGTACCAGAATCAGAATATGTGTGCGAAATCGTTGGTCCCGGTGATCCTTGGTACCACAACATTTACACATACCTTCGCATAGGAATCATACCCACTGACCTACCATCAAGCCTAAAATGAACCTTTGTTAAAAAGGCATCTAGATTTGTCATCCTACGTGATACCTTATATCGTAGAAGCATAGAAGGAACCCTACTACGATGCCTAAACGCTGAGGAGGCATTAACCACTTTAACTGAAGTACACAATAGTATCTATGGTTCACACTCAAGTGGAATGACCATAGCTAAGAAACTGCTGAGGATGGGGTATTATTGTCCCACAATGGAAACAAAAGCACATGATCATGCCAAAAGGTGTCTACAATGTTAGTAGCATGGGGACCTCATCCATGCTCCAGCTCAAGAGCTCCATCCTATCGTCACACCATGGCCCTTTTTACAGTGGGGACTTGATCTCATTGGTAAAATCATGCCCACTTCATCTAACAGCCACAAATTCATCATAACCACAATGAAGTACTTTACTAAGTGGGTGGAAGCCATACCCATGACGTACATAACTGGGAAGTAGATTTCAAAGTTCATCCTGAACTATCTCATTTGCCACTACGTTGTCCCACAAGCCATTATCTCAGATAATGGGACACCATTCAAGAATCAGGATGTCCCCAACTTATGTGATAAATTCAAAATCCAACATCGCTTCTCCACCCCATACTATCCCCAGGGAAATGGCCAAGCATAAGCTACAATCAAAACCATTCTAAAAATCCTCAATAAAATAGTCAATGATGCAGGTCATGACTGGCATTTACAACTTAATCCTTCCCTCTGGGCCTATCGAACCAACATCCGCACACCCATTGGTGCCACCCCTTTTTCCCTAGTCTATGGATTAGAAGCAGTACTCCCCATAGAGATCAAGCTCCCATCCCTCAGGACATCACCAAAAAACCTCATCACTGATGAAGACTACTGAGTGTCAAGATTGAATGAGTTGGAGCTACTAGATGAATGATGTATAGATGCTTTGAATCATTTGTAAGTCTATCAGAATAGACTCAAAAGGAGCTACATTAAGAAAATCAGAAGCAGGATTTTCCAAGTCAGAGAACTAGTCTTAAAAGAAAATCAGAAGAATGTCCCAAACCCAAGCAACAAAGGAAAATTTGAACCTAATTGGCTGGGACCATTTGCCATCACAGCAAGTTACAAGTTAGGGGCATATTAGTTATCAACACCCAAAGGGGAACCTTTGCAAGAGCCCATGAATAGCTCTCATCTCAAAAAGTTTTATGCCTAAGTATTTCAAGGTATAGAACCAAAAAATCCAAAAAATTAGAAAAAGTCTTGAAAAAATGGTTAGCTTGGTGAAAACCTGGCAAACAGGCATCTTGGTAACAACAAAAAAATAAAAAAAAGCAAAAAATCCAAAAAATCATAAAAAGGATAAAAAATAGTAAAGAGAAAAAAATTGTCCTCCAGTGAAAACCACTTCAGTGGCACTTTGGACAAGTACCTTGGTGAAAACCTAGCAAATAGGTGCCTTACGTAAATAAGCACTTTCCATCCATTGGGATCTTTACGACTTGTTCTACATCATCCATCCATTACACATCCATCATCCATCGCATCTGGATCTCCATCCATCACTCATCCACTCGCATCTGCACCATAGCTTGGTCTTGTTTTTCATATCATGATCCCTCCTAGTACTACTCAACCCATCCTCAAGGTCAGTTTGTCCTGCCTTTATCGGAGTAGTCTATTGCATCACACTGGTGGCATGTTCTTATCGGATCGGATTCATGTATATTCTTAAAATTCCTAAATATCAAAAAATAAAAAAATATCAGAAAAAGAAAAAAATCCAAAAACATCAAAACATCAGAAAATCCAAAAAGACCAAAACATATCAAAAATCCCAAAACAGGTCAAAAAGTCAGTCAAAAAGTCAAAAACAAAGTTGTCTTGTCAAACTACGTCGTCTCTGAGTTTGAACATAGGCAAGGTTGATCTTTGATCATCCCCCAAGACACTTAGGTCAGTCCTTTAGGAGTCTGTCATAATAAACTGACATTTCATCATGTATATCTTCATCTGTAAAATAGTTAGGTCACCATTCAAACTACGTGGTCTCTATGTGTATAACGTAGGAAAGGCTAATCTATTGATCAGCTCCCGAGACCCCTAGGAGAGGTCTTTAGGTTAGTATGTTGGTCAAAATCTCAGCAAACCCCAAAAAACATTGGAAAATTGAAAATCAAAACATTTGAAAATCTTGGAAATACCAAAAACAGCCTCAAAACATTGCAAAACATCAAAAACATCCAAATATTTGAAAAAAATCCATCCACCTCATCTCGCTTGCACCCACAATAACATCACTAATAATAAATGATCGTCATCCTCAATCTTTGGTAAGACAATTAGAAACAAGTCTAGTAGGTTGAGAGAGAAAGCTCAAAACGTCAAGTCTTAGGTCTAAGTGCATAAGCAAGTTGGTCATCTCTTTGTATCAATAACCTATCATCCAACTGGTCCCATATCAATCATCATTTAGAATGCTTTGGATAAATGAAATGACGTGCCACCATCCACTAACATGTCCCAAGATGAATCCTCCCTACAATGGGCATTATATTTTGGCAATAGTTTCAGTTCTTATTCTTAAAAACACATCATCTTCTTGTTAGGGGTATTGAAGAGCACCAACTTGTTTGTTTACTTGGTCTTTATCTTTTAACTTATCTTATTTGTGCTCATTCCAAGGACCTCTTGATAATATCTGAATGAAGGATTTAGAGAAATACGAATGGGGCAACAATTATTATCTTTTGTCTGCTATACTTGTTGGACGTTCTTGTAGTATAACCTTGGCGAATACTTGCTTTGTTAGGTATGTATGGAGGAGTTTTTGCACAACTTGTTGACTATTGAATGGATAGGTTTACCTTTCCATGTTTTGGTTCGAGCTGTTTTGAACTTCTAAAGTGCATCCTAGCAAGGTTTTTGTATGCCAGGTATGAACAAGGATACTCCTATCTGATTGTCAAGTCAAAGACCATCACACTAGGTACAACGCCATCCTGGTTTCCTATACCTTGATGCATCGTACCACGTGCGTTATCAAAAATAAGAAAATTTGGCCCTTTGAAAATCCCAATTCTTTGGAAAGTAATCATCATCATCATCATTTGCATTTGCATCATATTGTGTCTTGTTGAAATAACTTCTTCTTTTCTTGCTAACCACACTAACAAGGTACTATGAAAGTTGATCATCATTATCACCATCATCGTCATCAATCCTTCATTCATAAAATCATTAGCATATTGCATCATCATATCATATAGGAAAGGCATGCATTGCAATCATTATATAAATAGGTTATCATAGGAATTCTTCATAGATAGGTGCATCCATTTCATCACATACATACTAGCATAACATCATAAAGTCATCTCAGGCATTAAGTCCATTTTTACATAAAACATTATTGCATATAGAACATCATATTAAATACATTACATACATTACATCATCATTAAAATGTTTAGGATAATAGAATTTTCTATTCTAAGCATCTCATAAAACCATCTCATTTGCATTTACATCGTATCACGACCATCGCATTTACATCATCCATGTCATCCCATAAATAACATCATAAACCATTCATTACACAAATCATTCCACATAAGCATAAATAGTCCATCACACATGAAGCGTATATGCATCCATAATAATTTATAAACATAAGTCACATATCATTTCACATAATTCACATAACATATCATTTCGCATATTACAATCCATATCACATATTAGATTATCCCATTTGCATCAACATAAAATAGATCATCATATAGACACCATCATTACACATCACATTTTGCATATCATAAGGCAACATAATATAGATCTATTAGTCATAATCATATGCATACATCATCATAAATAAATGCATCCATAAAAGCATCATTGCATAGCATATAGAAGTAAAATCATCCGGGCATAAATAAGGAGCACATTGCATCACATCAAAATCATCATCGGCTCATCTCATATATCATCAATAATATAACTGTCATAGTACAAAAAATAATAAAATGGATCACTGTACATATATGTCAATTAGTACAAAAGGCCCATCGGGCTATCAAAAATGAGCCCATAAGGCACAAAAAGTATTATAGCATCTCGATCAAGCTCTGTCCCTGTGGATGCTACCCTCGCCTCTGCCACCGTGACCCTCTGCTGGTCTATGGATGGCCCGCTTTGAGTACTCTGGGACTCGCTCTGCCCTAGGTATGGCCTCATGATAGTACCTCCAATAGTACTTGTCCTCTCAGATGACATCTCTGTAAGATTAAACTGACACTATACCCTGGGAGGATGAGGTTGTCATGCTCTCTAGCTAATGCCTCCTGCCTAGCTCAGTAGCTGCCTATAGCTCTACAGCCTGTCTCTGTTGTATGGCTTGATCCCTCTCAGCCCTGAGCTACTCTCTCTCAGCCCTCGCCTAATCTCTCTCAGCTGTCATGGCCTGGATCTGGGCCTATAGCTATGCAATAAAGGTATCTCGTGCATCTGCCTATCCTGCTAGCTATACCTATGGTTGCACCCGCGGGGGACCCTTGCCTCATGGTGGTGGCACTGGTGGCACCTGCTGCTTGTCCTGCATGTGCACATCTCCCTGATCTAGTTGCACTGGAGGCATGAATGGAAGGTTCTGTCAAATCTCAACTCTTTGTCCTCGTCTTCTCGCTTTGCCTCTAACTCTCCATAGATCTAAAACTGCACCTGAAATTGTCAACTGAAGAGGAGGCCAGAACCAATCCCTATAGGCCAAAGTAGTGTCTGGATCTACTAACCCCTGATCATAAGCCCATGGCTGGGCTACTAGCTTTCTGAAGCTATCCACTGCCTCTGAAGCATGAATGTACCACCCCCATGAAACCGGTGTCATGGAGCGAGCGAAGATGGCCACGTAATCATCATCAGGATGATCCTGCGGCTCCCCAAATTGACGTTGCATGTGCCCAAGTAGGTACCTCTCGACCATAGTATGCTCCCGCCTTTGCATAAAACGGTCCTAGTGGCAGTAGAATAAATGATCGACATTGTCGGCACATCTGGGCCGACCAAGGTACGGTCGCCAGGTAAAAACCAGCATCTCATCCAAGACTCTCCTCCAATAGGAGATCCCTTGCTCAACAGTGTGTATGAAGGACACACCACCTCTATATCGCCACATGAGAGGATCGTCTGGCACCATTGGAATAGAAACAACACACGACCACAGCACAACAATGTGCTCCCATGCCCAGATGTGAAGAAGAGTCACCCCTGCTCTGAGTGATCTTCCATCCATGTAGACGTACTCATGGAGGTCTCTATATAGTGAAGCTAGGAGAACGGGCCCCCATGTGAAATGAACCGGCCTGTCTCAGACCATCTGCTCCTAGCAATATCCCCAGTCGGGACTGAAGTATTGGCCTCATCTATCAAGGGCAACAAGACCTAAAATGATGGCTGCAATCACCCAGCAGTAGGGAGGTGCCAGCATCCTATGTCACTCTAGCTCTATCTATCCCTCACAGAAGATAATGTCTTGTGTGGAAAGGACTCTGTGGCAGGCCTCATGCCCCCCATCCATATGAAAAATTTCCCATCGGCCATTAATCGACAATCGCAAAATATGCCAAATGTCCTCTAGGGTGACAGTGGCCTCACTAGTGGGAAGATGGAATGAAGAAGTCTCGTTGTGCCATCTCTCGACTAGCGTTGACAACATCCCTAGGTGAGTGCACACGGGTGTCGTGTATGCAATATACCATAACCCTGCAATCTGGAGTCGATCCTAGTCCCTGTCGCTCAAGTCTCGTAAGTAGCTAGCTAGGTCCCATGACATGTGCTCTCGGGAGTAGAGCTCCCTCGCCGTGTCCTGCATCAAGGAAGGTCACCATGTTAAAAATTTTGAAAAATTCTTTGTCGAACGCTCAAGGAACCTTTCCAGTGGTGTAACTCATGATGGCGTCATAGTTTGATTTCTAATCAAACTCCGATGCTAGGGCTTAAAAGAACAAAATTGCACTGCCGCTGTGCAATTTATCATTCAGTGGTGCACTTTGGGCAAAATTGATGCCGCCACATCACACTTTGTCAAACCACCCCACCGGCCCCGAGCTTAGCGTCAAAGTTTTTAAACTCCAAACTGCACCAGTGTGGCACAAAATTGCACCGCGCGGCGCAGTTTGATTTCCAAGCGGCGCTATATAGCGCCGCTGCAAGCGGACCAACCCTTTAAAGCATTAAACAAAAAAATGAAGCTCGGGGAAGGGTCACATGTCGGTGCCCCGATGCCAAGTGGCTACTGGTACATCCAAACTCGATCACTAATGTGTAGGGGAAGTTGTCATTGCACCATATTGTCGAAAGTTTAGAGCTCAAATCTCAAGGTTGCTATTGGAGGTGTTTGAAAATGAATTAAAAGTGACCCCTTGGGCCCCTTTTAAGCCTAAAAATTAGAGTTTTTTCACCCTAATTGGTTGTCCTGCTAGGGTTTTGAACCCTTGAACCTATTTTTGTCTATCTTAGGCTTGTCTTTTATTTTTTTATTTTGTTTAGACACATTTTTAGCCTTCCGGAGCCCTTTCGGACCTATCGGGTACTTTGTCCTATTTTTTCACGAGATCACCCAAAAATTAAAATTTTCGTTCAATCTCTCGAGGGGGCATTATAATGGCATGTTTTCTCTAGCCAGGCAGTAGTGGGGAAATTTTTTAAAATATCAAAAATTTTGGCTTCGATTAAGATCGTTTATTCTTTGAACCAACGCAACAAGTGCATTGCTTCAAAGAGGGGCAAAATGTAGACACATAAAATTTACCGATTGACATTGTGCATCCGATCCCGACTACTAACACCATTTCATCCTGAATCATCTTTCAGTCTAACCATTTAATCAAATTTCCTTATTTGATTAAATTCATCAATATTCCTCTCTTAATTGAATAAATCATTTTATCTAATTAAGTCAATCTCTTTTGTTAATTAAATCAATCCATATGATCTAATTATCCCTATTTAATTAAATAATTAAATTTATTTGATTAAATCTCTAAAGTCTATCCATTAAATTAAATAAATTAAAACCTTATTTGATTTAATCTAACACCATCTCTTTTAATTAAATAAATCAAAATCCTTATTTAATTAATCTCTTATCATATTCCTCTCTTATTTGATTTAAATAAACCCATAAATTTGAGTCAAATAGGTCACATCATCTAACCTCTCTCATTAAAATAATTAACCCTTGATTAATTTAATCTCCTCTCATGTCCCATCCTCTAGATTTTGCAAGTTGCACATGAAAATAGATTTAATTCATTTATTAAATCTCTATTTTCCTCACAAGGCATCTTTTGGAATATTCTCCAAATTTGAATTCAAAAATTCCAAGTCAACATGTACATCCAACAAGGCAATAACTTCATCTTACATGTCCTTTTCCTTGAGCCAAGTGGCATTTATTGCATTTTCCCTTACCTCTTGCAAGTCATTTCAACAAATTTGAAATTCAAAAATATGCATTTATTGGTACAATCCCCAAATCTTGCACGTCCTCCATCCATTCATAGATTGACAAGTGGCATCATGCCATTGGATGAATGTTAGTCCCACATTGCTCAAATTTGGACATTCATCCATCTTGGCATTCTATAAATAAAGAGCTCCTATCCTCATTTGAGGATCCACAAATTATGCAAAGTTATTATGCTAAAATATTTATCCATTTTCATCTATCACCATTGAGTTCTTAGCTAGGTTTTTTCAGATTTTGACTTGGAGCTCTCATTCTTCACCTTCAAAGTGGATCAATCTCCATCAACATATCAATCTTGCATCTTACGAATTGGGAAAGGGCCAATTTTCACATCAAATTGGCACCAATTCCCCCATGGGAACATGAGTTTGCACACTTAAATTAGGATTAAATTTATATTTCTTTGTTTCATTGTGTTCTTTGTTTTTTTTTTTTTCCTAATTTGAAGTTGTAAATGGATTTCATGGGGAATCCTTGTTTTAGCTTGCAACCTCTTGTTTAACTTGTTTATTCATGTTGTTTTGCAGGTACTAGGATTGGGGTTCACACAACTTTTATCACTTCTTTTGTGGTGCAGGTTCTACTCTTGAGTGGGTTTTTCTTTCATCACACACTTTTCGGTGATACGGGTTCCCTCTTTGAGCGGGGTTTTCTTTTATCACCTCTCTTGTCATGCGGGTTCTACTCTTGAGTGAGTTTTTCTTTCACCATATGCTTTGTTCATCTCTCTCCTATCTCTTGTATATACCGGATCGAAGATATGCACCTTCTTCGTCCTGAGTTCTTCTTGTCTAATGTATCATCTCCTTCCTCGATGGTTCAGGTATACATTTCTAACCTTAATCTTTCTTGATCTACTTTACTAAGCACTCATCAGTATTCATGCTCGCTAAAGTGGGGGAGAAATGTATAAGAGATAATTTTCACCCTATGTGTAATTCCCCTTTTTTCCTTTTTCCACCTTAGAAAACCAAGTTTGGAGGCTTAATTCCACCTAAGCTCACTGTTTGCATCGCACTTGGCACCTATTTTGAGTGTCGATGGAGGTTTTTCTTTCAAGGATTCCTGCGTGGTGCATAGACATCCATGCGGTGCACTTACATCCCTGATAGATTCTCGCATTTGGATCCTGCAAAGGCATTACACTTCCCATTGGGGGTCGATTTGTAATGCCCTCCTTGGCCGACTGACCCGAATATGACCATTTTCTTCCTCATTCCTTCATATCCAATCCTTGAACTTGTATTTGGAGGTTGGAAGATCTCTTCACCACTTCTGGATTTCATCCACAAGCTTCACATCATCTTCGAAGCATTCTAGAAAAACACTTTACACTTCACAACAGAAACATCAAGACTCCATCACATCGGTAGAGCAAGTTTGGGACTACACCATCACAATAGAGGCTTGAGTTCCTCTCATTTCTCCCCCAAGTAGCCTTCAGTGCTCTTGGTGGAGGTAGTAAGCTTCTCTCTACTCTCCTCTATCACTTGGTTGAGTAGCATAACACTATTTTGTAGTGCTTTAGTGCTCTTTACTTTATTTCTACTTTTCTATCTGGTTGTTCGTGGAGGTGGGAACACCAAAATAGGGTCTAACTGAGGCAGGCCCTTATACAGCCACCCAACAATTTCTATCTTCTTCTTTTTTGTAGGTTTTGAATACATTTGTTTGGTGGAAGCTTCATCACTCGCATGATTGTAAGTACTTTCTCTCTTTTCCTTATCTTTTTTATCTCTACTTCTTTATCTCAGTTCTATCACTTTATGTTGTTTCTCTATATTCTGTAAGTTCTTAACAATCTGGTTCCTAGTGATCACTTAGGTGTTTTCTATGATAAAGTCATTCTCTAGTCCATACAAGAATCCAATGTGCCTCTAAGATGCCAACCTATTGCGTTGTCGTCTGTATTTTGCAATGACGTCCTTTGGCTGAGAGATTATCAATTTGTTCATAAGACCTTTGTGACCTGCCCTTTCAGACTCTAAAACTTTTGCAATGTTTCATTGAGGTGGTGTAGGGAAGTTCTCCCCGTGAGGATCTCTGAGTGAAGAGAACACATGAGTAGTGAATCCCCCTATATCACACTTAGACCATGAAGAAGGGGAGATCCAACATGCCCAAAGAGAAGAAGGTGATCATGAATCACCAAAGGAGGGATCTCAAATGCCAGATTGGTTAGAAAGGAAACTACAAAAGAAGACCCCCACTCTCATGGACCCCAAGGAAATACTGAAGGCTATCTTTGCACGAGCTCAAATAGGCACAAATAATGAAAAGAAACTGAGAGTCGAATCCTACATTACGATGGATGCATCAGGATCGAGGATGGTGCAAATTGCCACTCCAGTAGTAGATAAAGGGGAATGGGTAAGTTATAACATCTCTACCATTGACTTGGGCACCACTACAAGGGAGAAAAATATTGATCAGCTCAAAGGTTCGGTTGCCACAATTTTCCATCGGATGAGAAAGGACCAATCCTCCAAGGAGGAGTTGAAGGCACAAGTGGCAAACCTCATCACCTATATTCAGTAGTGGTCTTCTACTGAGAAACTGCCAATGAATTCATTGGCCCCACCTCTGTTGCTTTCCAAAGAACATATAGGAAAGTTAGACAGGAGAAAGAACTAGACCAAGGCTATAGAAGATTGGTTTCTATAAGTGATCTACAATGGTGATATGGGCATTGGCCATGCCGTCCAAACATCCAAAAAATTCTAGGAAGTACAAAAATATCTTGAGGGCATAGAGATAATTTGTATTAACTTCCTATAACTATATAGTATTGCATACCCTAAACTCAAGGCTATCCTCAAAATGCACGAGAGAGCCTAGGAGAAGGAGCTAGCCATAGTGAAGGATGATCATTGGCTAGTCGATAGGTGGAAAAAGGGCCTAGACCATAGAAGGGAAGTCCTGGAGTGGGTACTCCATGAAGTAGAGCTTGACTTAGAATGGGTCAAGGAACATTAGATGGACTATGAGGAATATATGAAGCTCATGACCGATTATGACATTCTTGTCTTCGAGCTAGACCCTGAAAAAAATAGGTTGTACTTCCACAAGAATATGTTGAATGGGGCCACAGATTCATTAACACTAAAATTTATGGATTTTGCTGCCTGAGCCTTCACCCAATCGGAGCAAGTGATCAAGAACATACAAAGAATTGTGATTTGATCACTGGAAAATCAAAGAAACTATCCTTCCAAGTGCTCCAATCATATATAATAGAGTGGGACAAACTTCAAGCGTTAATGGGAAAATTTGTGGAGTATGCCACCGTTCAGAAGAATCAAGGAAAACCTATCATAGATGATGAGTTCCTCACAGTGTAGCTGCAGCCAAAAGGAAAATAACTATAGGACAAAAATGCTACAATTACAGGGAACGAGAGGACGAAATAGGAAAAATACAAGAAATGTATTTTTTAAATTGTAAAATATTGGGAATAGGTGAAATCCTAATTTGTAATGAATCTTAGCCACACAATGAGATTAAATCTTGGCAATTAATTTTTCCTTTTGAAAGCTATAAATAGGGGGTCTCCTCTCATTTTCAAAGAGAGAGTTGAGTTGTTGTAAATTCATGCTACTAAAATTCTAATAGAAATTAATTGCTTTTGGTGGATTCTTGAGTTTCCTTCATGTTTCATGATTCATCTATTCATAGTTGATAGATTTGAGTAAATTTAATTTGTTGTTCTATGTATTTTGCATACTTCTAGTAGTTTAGTGAATGTTGTTCATTTATGCTGAAGAATAATGCTATGTTGATGCCCTTCCTTGTTCATGATTTTCACTATTTTTTGATGATAAATAGTAGTGTAAAGCTAGTCTGAACATAAATTCATTGCTGCACTTGAAATTCATCTTTTATTCATGCTTTATGGTGAATGAACAGTTGAAAATTTGTAGACCTTAGAAGATTGCACTAGTTTCATGATACTGTTAGCTAATTTGGTTAAGTGGAACGTAGTTTCAGGAAGGTTATCCACTGTAGCATCCTCCATTATCATCATTCACTTTTAGTCGTAGGTCTAGGAACTTCCTCCTTTCACTTCCCTTTTGAACTTTCTTTGAATTAGTAATTTAGGAAAAGTTCTAGCATAATTGTAAAGCCAAATCTGATGATAAAAGTGGAGTTTTAGACTACTATTTTGAACTTGCAACAATTGCACATCAACTCCAATATCTTAAAAAATCCATTTAAGGAACCAATCTCCTTTCAACTTAACATACGTAAGGTTGCCCTGTGATTAACAACAAATCACATGAACCAACTAAGATATTCCAAGCAAGTCATGACTTGACATCTAAGAGACCTTGGGATAGTTTTAGATTCATTACAAATTAGGGTTTCATTATAAATTCTTTGTTGCACTTGAAATTAATCTTTTATTCATGCTTTATGGTGAATGAAAAGCTGAAAATCTACAGACCTTAGAAGATAACACTAGTTTCATGATACTGTTAGTTGATTTTGTTAAGCGGAACTTAGTTTCAGGAAGGATGTCCACTATAGAATCCTCCATTATCACTATTCATTTGTAGTTGTTGGGCTAGGAAATTCCTCCTTTCCCTTCCCTTTTGACCTTTCTTTGAAATAGTAATTTAGGAAAAGTTCTAGCATCATTGTAAAGCCAAATCTGATAACAAAAGTGGAGCTTTAGACTGTTGTTTTGAACTTGCAACAATTTTACATCAACTCCAATATCTTAAAACCTCCATTTAATGAACCAATCTCATTTCAACTTAACATACATAAGGCTGCACTTCCCTTCATGATATACCTGCATGAAGTATCCACATTTGGGAGGACCAAGAAATCTTCCACTCGTAAGTGTATCATTGTATATCAAAAATTCGACCTAGGAGAGCTAATTCAATGGATTTAACAAGTTTAAATAAGAAATCGGAAGATTTTGAATGACGTTCGAATAGGCACTAAGAGTTAAGGCTTTTAAAGGGAGTATATGCTAGAAGGAGGATTTAAATGTTGTATGTTATAAAAAATAAAGAGGTACATGTTTAAAGCAGTGAATTTAATTTGCAAAGTTGGAATAGGATGAGCTCCTCAATGATGGAAATTGGTTAGAGGCATTTGAGGAATGGTTTGAGTAGGGGTATATATTTCAAGGTTACACTTAAAGGGAGATTCAAAGGAATTTTATTAATTAATGCATTAGTACATGTTTTAACAAAATTAATCAACTCAATCTTCTATGCAAGACAACTAAGCAAGGCTTATCAAGGTGGCCAACATGTGGGTGTTCATCATAGAATACCTATCAAGCAGGATGAATCTAGAGGATGCTATGTTGTGAGGAACCTATATATGAAATGCACTAATAGATTTCCAAGGCTATTAAAACGAAGAATTTGTTTGTTCATGAGTGTATACTAATGGAGGACCGACTTCCATAAGAATGAAGAATCAGTCAACCTTGGCCAAGGAAGCTAGTGACATGAAGTTAGAAGGTTTTCCACCAAGGTCAGGAATGAGAGGGAGCTATTATATCCCTTTCACCAAACGATCGTGATCCATCAAGAGTTTTCCCATAAGATCTAAAGCAACATGTCTACTCTTCGATAGTGCAAATCTACAAACAAGATTCAATGAAGGATACTATAAACACATCAAACAATAGCCTTACGTATGTTAAGTTGAAAGGAGATTGGTTCCTTAAATGGAGTTTTTAAGATATTGGAGTTGATGTACAATTGTTGCAAGTTCAAAACAGTAGTCTAAAACTCCACTTTTATCATCAAATTTGGCTTTACAATGATGCTAGAACTTTGCCTAAATTACTATTTCAAAGAAAGGTCAAAAGGGAATGGAAAAGAAGAAGTTCATAGACCTGCAACTACCAATGAATAGTGATCATGGAGGATGCTATAGTGGATATCCTTCCTGAAACTAAGTTCCACTTAACCAAATCAACTAACAATATCATGAAACTAGTGTTATATTCTAAGGTCTGTAGATTTTCAACTATTCATTCACGATAAAGCATGAATAAAAGATGAATTTTAAGTGCACCAATGAATTTATGTTCAAACTAGCTTTACACTATTGTTTATCATCAAAAAACATGAACAGGGAAGGGCTTCAACACAATAGTATTCTTCAGCATCAATGAACAACATTCACTAAACTACTAGAAGTATGCAAAATACATAGAACAACAAATTAAATCTACTCAAATCTATCAACTATGAGGAGATGAATCATGAAACATGAAGGTAACTCAAGAATCCACCAAAAGCAATGAATTTCTATTAGAATTTCAGCAGCATGTCTAAATACAACAATTCAACTCTCTTTGAAAATGAGAGGAGACCCCCTATTTGTAGCTTTCAAAAAGAAAAATGAATAGCCAAGATTTAATCTCATTATGCGGCCAAGATTCATTACAAATTAGGGTTTCACCTACCCCCAATATTTTACAATTTAAAAAATAAATTTCTTGTCTTTTTCCTATTTTGTCCTCTAGTGCCATGTCACTGTAGCATTTTTGTCCTATAGTGATTTTCCTTTTAGTTGTAGCTACACTATGAGGAACTCATTATCTATGATAGCTTTTCCTTGATTCTTTTGAATGGTGGCATACTCCACAAATTTTCCCATTAGTGCCTGAAGCTTGTCCCACTCAATTATATCTAGTTTGAGCACTTGGAAGGATAGTTTCTATGATCTGCCAATTATCAACTCCCAATTCTTTGTACACTTAGGCATGTTCTTGATCACTTGCTCTGATTGGGAAAAGGCTCAAGCAGAAAAATCCATAAAGTCTAGTGTCAATGACTCTATGTCCCCATTATCCTCTCATTTTCAAAGAGAGAGTTGAGTTGTTGTAAAGACATGTTGCTGAAATTCTAATAGAAATTCATTGCTTTTGGTGGATTCTTGAGATTCCTTCATGTTTCATGATTCATCTCCTCATTGTTGATAGATTTGAGTAGATTTAATTTGTTGTTCTATGTATTTTGCATACTTCTAGTAGTTTAGTGAATGTTGTTCATTGATGCTGAAGAATACTACTGTGTTGATGCCCTTCCTTGTTCATGCATTTTGTTGTTTGTTGATGATAAACAATAGTGTAAAGCTAGTCTAAACATAAATTCATTGTTGCACTTGAAATTCATTTTTTATTTATGCTTTATGGTGAATGAACAGTTGAAAATCTGCAGACCTTAGAAGATAGCACTAGTTTCATGATACTGTTAGCTAATTTGGTTAAGTGGAACTTAGTTTTAGGAAGGTTTTCCATTGTAGCATCCTCCATTATCACTGTTCATTGGTAGTTGTAGGTCTAGGAACTTCCTCCTTTCCCTTCCCTTTTGACCTTTCTTTGAAATAGTAATTTAGGAAAAGTTCTAGCATCATTGTAAAGCCAAATCTAGTGATAAAAGTGTAGTTTTAGACAACTATTTTGAACTAGCACCAATTGCACATAAAATCCAATATCTTATAAACTCCATTTAAGGAACCAATCTCCTTTCAAATTAACATACATAAGGCTGCCTTGTGATTACCAACAAATCACATAAATCAAATGATATATTCCAAGAAAGTCATGACCTGACATCTGAGAGACCTTGGGATAGTTTTTTGCAACTTGTTTTGGGTGTTTTTGCACTTTTCAACAAGTGATAGCTACCTAATTGAGTTGTTAGGTAGTTTGGGGAGGTACAGGATACAGTGTAGCCCACATATAGGGCCATATTTACATAGACTACCTGAGAGACAATCTAATGATAGATGACTTTGGAGCCCTTGTCCCACTGCCATGGGTATATGTTGGTGGCCCCTATGACATGGAGACTACACCTCATTATGATTCTTGTTTTCTTTAGCATTCCCTGATATGACTAACTAATCCAACTAAGGGATAGGTTTCAAGTTAGGGGAGAGGATTGTTGAGAAATGTGACTCAAATTTATTGGCCTGATTGACTTCCTAGAGTATTTGTGTTTTCATCCTTCATTGGCCTGTGCTAAGTTGTTGTTTTTCAAGTTTATCTAACTGAAGTCACAGGCTTCTGAAGTTTCTTAACCTCCCGACTTAGCAACTGTGAAGTGAAGGTTAATCCCTTTTTTTTCAGTGTTTCCTTGGTTTTACGAACTTTGTAACCTCTAACTTGAGGTTTGAAAGTTCAAGTTTTGAGCGACAAGGCCATCCCTTTTATTGACAAGTCATGGGTTTTAAGAACTTCACAACCTCCGACATGAGGTTTTGAAGTTCATTTTTTTAGCGATATAGCGACTTGGATGCTGATGGATGTGGGTATCACTTGGAGTGGTAACGTGAACATCGGTCTAAAACTAATTTAAATGTAGTTGTAACTAAAACTATGATAGTATTTTATTCCAAATATGGGTGATTGGGTGTCTAGGGGCCCCACATCCTCTCTTTTAGCTTTAATAGTAGGTCCCTCATTCCCCACATCCCTTCCTTTGTTGGGAAACATATTAGAAACTCAAAAAAGAGTCTAATTTTAATGAAACTTTTCTATCATTATGGTTGCTATGTCTTTTGGGAGTAAATACCAACAAAGTCTACTAGTAACTAGAGTTTGAAAGAGTCTTATTTTCTATAAGAGTCTCCAAGGTAAAATTTCAAAAAGTTGTTATCCCCTTTTTATGACTTATAATTCAACACAATCTAGGAAACTAAGTGAGGTCTTCAATAAACATTAGGATTCTTCTAAAATTTACCCTTTTTTTTCTCCAAGCTACCTAATCAACAATACCTTTTTTTCTATATGTTACTATGGGTAAACCCACAAAAGTGGTTTACAACTCGAGTGAGGAAGGAAAATTTGCAAAAAATGACCCCATGCAAAAAAAAATGGTTTTTGGGGTTCGAATGAACCCTTTGGTTTGATCGAACCAAAAAATTGTTCAAATGAACCTCGGTTCAAGAAAACCAATTAAATGAAAGGTCCCACCATTCTTGCCAAAAAACACAAAGAAAACAATTTTTGAGAGGGGGTTCGCCCGAATCCCCCTTTTCCCACCTTCTCACCCTCTAGCACCAAAAAAGTCCAAAATTTTACACTTCGAAGCTTGGGTTGAGGATGAAAATGGAGGAGACTTCACAGACCCAACTGGATGATGGTAGTCCTTGGAATGAGCTATCCAATGAATATAATTTTAATATGTTTTTTTTTTGGTTTTATTAAACATAGGATTTTCACTGAAAATCAAGCTCTATGTTTTGCACATGTGGAAAAATAGTAGATTATAAAAAGAAAATTGAAAAATATGAGTGCACCAGATATTGAAGTCCTTGATCCAACAAAAATAAAAAATGAATTTCAATACATACAAAAAAATTTATGTGTTATATAGTCCGCCTACGTTTGAATTGGTAATTGGTTTGACTTCAAAACTTGATTGAGGAAAAAATATTCAATAAAAAATTTTCTAACCAATCGGAAGTACTAGATATCGTAGTTACAAATCTAAATTCTAAAGAATTAGAATTTTATCCTTCATGGAAAAAAAGTTATGCATTATATGGTGAGTGTCACTCCTTAAAAATGTTGTTTTCTAAAAAAAACTAGTTTTTGAAGGAGATGGAAAAAGAAGTGCAATCTGATTCCAAAATTTTTGAAAAAAATACAATTAGAATCTATAGACAAAATGTGACAAATCACTAATTTGCATCATCTTCAAATTCTTCACAGTTTAGCCGCTATAGGTGCCCGAATGTGAAGATTTAGTTATAAAAAAATATTTTAGTGTCTAGTTTGGCCAAAAATTGTAAACTAGTATTGTGGGATCACCCCTATTCACTTTGTAAAGGGTACAACTAGAAATAAGGAGGCCTAGCTATCATATGGGAAACCTACAAAGAGCCATAATATCTTATGTTTTTTGTGCACTTCCACTGGTGGAAGCTAGCTATTAAAGAGAGGAAAATCAGGGAGAAAATGATTGAAGATCTCGTGGAGTACATTGAAGGCTTGTTGTTGGCCTACATTTTTGCAGAGTTTTTATACAGTACAAATTGTAGTCAACATGTGCACATGAATCTCACCCATAATATGTGGTGTATATTATTTTAAGATTTTGTAGGAAACTTATGACATGATCTTAGCAGTCGACATTTGTTTTGGCCCTCCACCCAACATGTGTAGTAACAAACCACAAACAATCTCAACTTTCAACTCAGTTCAATCTATTCCATTGGATTTTCTTTAGCATCTACTATTGGATTTGCTTCTTCCTAGTGGAAGACATGTTGTTTGGACACCTTTGTTGCTTCAGACTTCTTTTAGTGGTTTTGAGGACACTTCATTCTAGGGGGAAATCTAGTCTACATCTATTCCTTCAATGGAAGGATCATTGCATTGTAGTCTTTGGATCTTGTTCAACATCAGTTTTTGCACAATTGTCCTGGTTTGCCACCTTCTTAGATGAATTGATTGGGCATGTACCTGATTTGATTGTGGCACCTTCATCTTCATTAGGCAAGGAGAAACATGAGTAGTTTTCAGAGGCATCGTCATCATCCACACTCATCCTACTTTCCTTCAATTCCTATCTGGAATGGGAAGCATCCCTACATTTCTAATTGGTTTTGTTTCTTTTGAAACGGAGACAAGTTGTTTGTCGAAATTGGATCATGTTTTTTCTATAGGAACTTACCATTTTTGCAAGTGATCTCATGTTCTGGGGGGGCTATATAGTCTCTATGTTTCCATCCTATGGGGTGGCTATTGATTGTATTGTATCCATGTGATGGATGGTGTACTTGGGGGTATCATGGAGTCCTCCATCATTCCTCACTTTTCTGCATTTCATCTCCTTTTGGAGAGGGGTTTTCTTCCCACTGGATTTTCCCCTTTTCTCTATTTGTGGGAGATTAGTTTCATTTCATTCTCATTTGTAAAAGGGTACCTAAAATGGCCATCATGCAGCCAAGATCCATCACCATTGCATAATCATTGCATTTTTAATTTCCTCCCTAAGTTGCACTTATGGGGGGTGTTGGTGTAATTAATTATTTAATTCCACTAGCATAGTTTTAACTTAGGTCTTTTATTTAATTAATTAATTCCTAAATTAAATTATTAGGAAAACCATTAATAGTGGGGTCATTACCCTTTCCATATATTTGGGAGATAAGATTCCTTCTAGAATATCATCTAGAACTTATCTCAATCAATTCATCATTCCCTAGGTAGTTAGTTAGGGTTTACATGTTGTCACATGATGTTTGATCAAGACACATGGCAACATCATAATGCATCTTGTATCTCACTCTTTCCTATATATTTAGGGAATTTGAACATTTGTAATCATATATTCTAGATCAATTAGATAATCTCTATTTGCATGCTCAAGTTGCAACACTTCTGTGTGGGTGAATTTCTTCTTGGAAAAGGTCCTCTTGAAGGCTGCAACTTCATATAGACATTGTGCATCCATTATTTCAACAATTTTTAGGATTTACTTTTATATATTTACTAAGCTTATTTAACATTCTTTTATTTGAAGTTGTTTTATTAACTAGAGTAGTTGTTATACACGATGAGCTACATTCTTATCTTTAGATCAATTTTCCTTTCCTATAGAATCAACATCATTGGTAACACTAGATACGACTTGTTCTACTTAATCATCTTTTTTTTTTGTTTTATAAAAATTCCTAATTTTCATCACTTTTTGCATTTTCCTTATTTTCATCAATTGCATCATGAGTTGACATTGAAATCATAATTTCTATCTATAAAAGAAAATTATATAATCTATTTCCATGAGTTCTCATTTGTCTCCAAGAAACTTTACTAGGAAGGTTATCTAACACATCTCTTTCAATTGTGAAAAAACATTTTCATTTTCATTCATACAAGTGGTTTCATTTTCATTCATACAAGGTGTTTCATTTCTCGCTTTCAAACATACAAGGGATTTCATTCTTATTTTCATCAAATCTGGGGGATCTCATTCTCATTTACATTCATAAAAGATATCTCCTCATTATTTTATTTTTTCATTATTTTGAAACTAGAATTATTGATACCATCAATGGTGTATCCAACTTCATCTAAATAATGAAGATCAATATTATCAAAACTTGGGTTTGAAGACATATCTAGATAAATTGTTTGAATAGGTGCATTTTCCATATCATTGGGAGGTGGATTTGAAGACATACCTGAAGTTGTTTGCATATGTGCTATTTCTATATCATTCAAAGTTGAAGTTGAAGGCATAGTTGGGTTTGTCTCCATAATTGCATTTTCTTCCATATTCACCATCTCCACATTTGCATCATCTACATTCATCTCACCCTTCATAGTTTCCTCTTCAACATTCATGGAACTAGATGCTTCCAAATTTTAATTTGGAAAATATTTGCTCTTATATCCCTTTGTCTTTTTGCCTCTATTTTTCTATTTCCTTCAATTTCTTCAGGTGTCATTAACTTTCTACATTTTTTTCTTTACTTTTGCTTTGGTCCCATGATTAACAAACCCTCTTGATAAAAAAAAATGATTCTTAACCTATTTTCCAATTGCTTCCTCCTTCAAATATTCAAATAAAACTATATAATATGGAGATCCATTCTTCTATAAACATTGAAGTACAAAAACATATGAATACATCCAAAATATCTCTTTTTCCAAATCTTCTTGTAAAAAGTCCTTGTACTTGATTCCACTTCAAAAAATTCAACTTGCATTTGTATCCTCCAAAAGTTTGAATAGAATATGGCCTATTAAGATATTGTACAAGGAAATATTGTATTGAAAATGTAGAAAATGGCGATGTCGATCGTACTGCAGAAAAGGAATGTTGCAGAAAAAATGTGCTTAGTCAGTTTTTTTCCAAATTGGGAAAAAACAAATATATAAGAAATGTGCATGAATTATAAAGTGTGTACGTGTTATATTTTAGAAACACATATGTGTTACATAACATGTACGAGTTTCTATTTTCAAATGGAAAAATAAAGAACACATACACGTTATATAATGTGTATGCATTTCCATTTAAAAACAAGTATGTGTTTCATAACACGTACGCATTCCTAAAATTTTGAATTCCCAAACCACATGTTGCCTCAGTTTTAGGCTTGGGAAAATCTTGGCAATCTGACCCTTAGCCTTTGAGCCAAAACTAAAAACTAAGGTAGGTTCAAGAGAAATGTCTAACTTTGGCAATATAACTTTCATGGACTTTTTTTCTAAATTAATCTATGAAATTAAAACCCATTATAGAACATGATGTATAGTTTCAAAATATATAATTTTTGTTAAGATTGGATTATATTTTTTAATTAATTTATAAGAAAATTGGTCCATAAACTTGAAATATCAGCTTTTTTTGTGTTTTAATAACTTTTTTTTTGGTTAATTATTTTAAAAAATATATATATATATATGACATCAATCTTCAGACAATTCTCTACACAATGAAAAAAAATTAAAAAAATGTTTAGTTTGGGTCCAATTATGTTTTCCGTACACATTGATTTTTAAATACAACAATTAGGGCCAATAAAAATTCAACAAAAAAAATATTCAGGAAAAAAATATAAAAAAATATCCTCATCAATCTTCATGTTGCTACATATCTTTCCCCAAAAGGAATTAGAAAAATAATTTTATTTAGGTAAAAAAGTGGTGTATGTACTCGTGTATGGTATGGTAAAAAAATGACTTTTAAAAAGTGGTTTTTATACATGTGCCTATCAAAATTTAATTTCTATCATCTGGGTATTTTAATTAATTATATATTTGGAAACTAGATTAAAAATAATAAATTTCATACGACTGAATTTTTTTAAGATTCATTGTATAAGTGCATCAAATTTGCAGTCCAAGTGTGACAAATTCTGAAAAATAACAAAAACACTTCCACTTTTTGAGCTTTTTGTGGACCCAACTTCTTGCATCATCCCAACCCTTAATCTATTATACTGATTTAGCTTGAAAGTAAATAACAAAAACACAACACATCAGCACATCGACACCATACCTAGAAGAACACCATACTTACGTGGAAAATCCGAGAAGGGAAAAACTACAATAAGGATTAGCTCATAGTATAAAGTAATTGCAACACCAAATACAATAGGCTCATTGCCAAAGGGTTCACTTCCAAAAAGAAAGAAGGACTCACTGCTAATGGATCACTTCTAGATTATAGAAAAGAAGGCAAAATATTGTTACAATAAGAAATCCATCTCAAAGCAACAAAAAGTTTCACCACTGCACCACTAGTACATTTGCACTCTCTCTAAAGAATATAGACACCTTCTACTCACTAATTCTAATAGTCTTAGTCGTTAAAGCTCACACTACACTTTTTACTTTCACACTTCACATCACACACACTTCATACTACAATCCTCCAAAAACTCAACATATATATATATATATCATCCTCAACCTTGAAAATAATTTACAAGGTTGGCTATGCACCTCAAATGTGAAAATTCAAATTAGGTTGGCACTAATCATTCCTGTGGTGGAGAGGAATGAAAATGGACCACATCACACCTTAACTTATACCTAAATCCATACATACATGCCACACCACGCTTCCACAAACACTGAAGCATTTCCATAATTAGTGTAAACACCCAAGGTCGACCAAACCCATGTAAATACCATTAAACATTTAAGTACGTGCATCCTTTTATTCAAAGACAACTCATGGACCACACACACCACTTGAACACAATCTAAAATATTCCATCAACACCATGAAATCCAAAAAAATCCTTCACGACAACTTTCACCTAAAGAACATATTCATCATGTACACCTAGTTAATCTTCCACATACTATAACACATGAATCAAACCTTGTGGAGCACAAAAATTTGAACAACTTGAACTAAAGATAGATATGAGAAATGTAACCATACCCTCATATTTGAAAGACCAGATACCATACTGCAGAGAAATGTGGAGCAAAACCACTTCTTCCAAACAACACTTCTTTCATAGTTTTCGCACTGGCGAACACAACTTTCTCTGTAAAACAATCTAGAACAAGAAAATTTGGATATAACACCTCTAATCAACATATATAAACCACACAAGAATATCTTCAATACAAAAGAAATGTGGAGAAAAAACTAGAACACTATTCTACCACACAGAACACTCTTTACCACACTATTTTCTTCTTTTATTTAAATTTTCTCTAAAGCACTTGGAAACCAAGCACTACAAAAACCATCTCATCATTTGCAACACTTTTCCATCACAACAAAACCAACTGCAATACAACAACTCAACCACACACATGCTTATCAAGGAAACACTAGAGGTTGACACCAGTGAGACTACTAATGACAACATAATGCAACTAATAAGTACATCTCTAAGGTTGGCATCAATGCAACAACATATATTTGTTGACATCAATGACAACACAAAATGCATAGACTTCCAATAGTTTTTGGATAAACTCTACAATTTTTTAACCATCAATTTTTCAAATCAAACTCCATCATCCATCATCCAAATGGTAAGTAGATAGATGGAAGAATCAACTAGATCTATCTGATTATCATCCTAATGATGGATCATGGAATTTGATCCAAAATTTTGATGGTTAAAAATTACACATAATTTATCTAGAAATATTTAAAATATAAATAAATGCAAATAACCATTCATGTACAAGGGTACAATAATCCAACAACACTCATTTAGGTGGTCTCAACACACATTGGATACAAAATCTAATGATAGGGTAGGATGAAGGTCATAGAATTAAGTCAAGAAGTTTCATTATATTAGCACAATGACCATATAGAAGGTTGAGTAAAAATCCTACCTCATATTAGGGTACTCGATGATATTCAATAAATTATAAGAGTTATTGCATGTCCCTTATACCTAATCCCAATCTTGAAGATACATTAAGAACATGACATAGTTATCTTATTTAATTACATGGTTTAATTATCCCTAATGTATTTATATTATCACTTGGTTAAACCATCAATTATATATCCATCAGTTCCTTTCAATTTTTGGAAGTGGTGAGAGGTCACTCCTTTCCTACTCGATGCCTAAATCTTAAGTGCGTAATGGCCCAAAATTACAATTTTGGTTTGGCATAGAACAATGCATAAATTTTACCACATTGTCCAATAGTACAAAATCATAAAACATTGGGCAGAGTATTCATACCAAAAAATAAAAAACATCAAACATGGTTTTAATTTTCATATTTTTTGTTAAAGTTAGAAAAATTATAAAAATCCCAAAGTCCAACATTAATAAAACCATCATGAACCTTCAAAATCTATTTCCCAAATTACTCAAAGTTTAAAAATTTCAAAATATAGAAAAAGGCACAAAAAAATTATTTCCAACTCACATGAATATTTTGTAAATTTCTACCATAACCTTGACCTTTTAAAAATATTTTTAGAAAGAAAATTTATATAAATCCATTGAAAAACCATTCCTATAAGAATTATATTGGAATTTTCTCTTGTTGTGATCCATTGAGAGATTTTTTTCATGCCACATAGGATTCTATCACTAGTAGAATTTGGAAAATAAATGACTACGTGACTAAAAATTTGTCACATGACTAAAACTTTTAGACACGTGACTAAAACTTTTAGACATGTGACTAAAAATTTTAGGCACATGACTAAAAATTTTAGACACATGACTAACATTAGTAGTATCTTGAAAATAAATGACTAATTTGGTCATTGGGTAAAATCACAACTAAATGGCTAAATAAATGACTAATATCAGACAAATAAAAATGACTAAATAAATGACTAATCTCAAACAAATAAAAATGACTAAATAAATAACTAAATAAATGTGCTCATTATTAAAATCTTGGCCATAATTTTCATTTTAGTGTGATAATTATGTTAGGGTTAGGGGTGGAATTATGGTTAAGGTTAGGGTTTGGATTATAATTATAATAGGTTTCAGGTTAGGAATAAGGCTTTGGCTAGTGTTAAGGGTAGGGTTGGAATTACTATTAATCCCTAATCCAAATTGGACCTTAGTTATATCCTAACCTAACCCTAATTAAAATATAACCCTAACCCTAACAAAACCCTAACCCTAATTGAAGAAACCCTAAATCTAACACTAATCATAACCTTAAGTGAGCACTAACCCTAATTGAATTGTAACCTTAACCCTGATTAATTAATCATAAACCTAATTCAACCCCTAACCCAAATTGTACCCTAACCCTAATAATTAGCCTAATTGAACTATATACCTAACCCTGATTAAACCCTAAGTATAATCCTATTTGAACCCTAACCCTAACTAAACCCAAACCATAACCCAAACCCTAATTGACCCTTAACCCTAATGCTAACTCTGAGATTTATTTTAGAACCCTAAACCTAATCAACTTTAACCCTAATGCTAACCCCAATATTTATCCTAGAACCCTAATTAAACCCTACCCTAATTGAATTTTAATCTTAAGATTAAATGTAACCCTAATCATAACCCTAATTGAACTTTAACCCTAAGCTTTATCCTAATTCTAACCCCAATTGAAAAATGCTAATGTAACATGCTAACCCTAATTAATTTCTAACCCAAATTGCACTCTAACCCTAATTAAACCTCGATTGAATGTTAACCCTAATTGAACCCTAAATCTAATCCTATCTCTAACCCTAATTGAACTCAAATTCTAATTGTGACTTTAATTCATGTCTAATCCTATTTGAACCCTAACCCTAATTGAATCCTAACATTTATCATATTAAAATCTAATTGAAAATTAACCCTTTTCTAACCCTAATCATGATAAGAATAATTGAATTCTACTCATAAACATAAATCTATATTAATTAAACCCTAATTGTAACATAATCCTAATATTAATTAACCCCTAATTGCATCCCAATCATATTAATCTTGATCATAACCTTATATGAAACCCAATTGTAACCCGAAGCGCAAGCTTAATCATAGAACAGTAACCCAAAACCTAATTAGCCCTAATTTTGTAACCTTAAGTGAATAGTAACCCTAATTGAATTGTAACCTTAACCCTAATTTAATCCTAAACCTAATTCAACCCTAACCCTAACCCTACCCCTAACCCAAATTGTACCCTAACCCTAACCCTAATAGTAACCCTAATTGAAATATATACCTAACCCTAATTAAACCCTAACTAAAGTCCTAATTGACCCCTAACCCTAATTGTATCATAACCCTAATTGAGTTGAAACCATAGTTGGATCATAACCCTAATTGAGTTGTAACTTTGATTTTACTCCTATTTGAACCCCAACTATAACCCTAACCCCAAGGTTTATAATAAAACCTAACCCTAATTGAACCCTTAGAAATAAAATGGAAAGGGAGATATAGATAAGATACAGAGAGGTGGATAGAGAAAAAATAAACTGAACTCCTATAATAAATTTACTATTACAAATATATAATTTTGTCTAATGAAAGATTATATTTAAAATATATTTTTATTGATTGAATGATAATTGAGACCTTTGTTACATAAATATCATTTGCTAAATGACCTACCAATTGACCTCATGTACTACACATATGTCTAAAAAAATACACCAAAATTTTCTCTAATTGACCTTTCATACTTCTTTGGCGTACCTATTGCACACAAAGGTGCAATTACTAGTAATAATTATATATATATTTAACATGTAAAAATGTGCTCATTATTAAAATTCCCATAATTTTCATTTTAATAAACATACTCTAAAACCTTCCTCAAGACCTTATTTTCAATGCTCGCCAAAATGGAGAAGTGAGTCGCATAGCCCGCTAAAATGGATATAATTTCCATTTTAATAAACATACTCTAAAACCTTACCTTATTTTGAATGCCCACCAAAATGAAGAAGTGAAAGCACCTAATTTTGGATTGCAGAAGACCCACAACACAGTAGTCCCTGTCACATTCAAAATCCCAATGAAGTTGTAAGCAGTAGCATAATATACTTACAACGTAGCAATAGCTTAACTTTCAATACAAATTTGCATAAGTGGGAACTGAATGCAGACGTCAATAGCGTATACAACACCACAAGAAAGAAGTAGGTAGCTTGCAATGTCTTGGAAAAGAGCCAATATTTGTTTCTCCCCTTTAGCATTAGATAGAGCTTTCATCATTACAACAACACTGCATGTAGAAAACATAATCATTTAAAATCAATTCACTGTTGTTTACAAATATTGTGGTGCAGGATCATGCATCTAGATCATCACTATTTATGATGAAATTGTATTTTTACATTTTGTTTAAAAACAAGCAAATATTAAACATCAAGTACAAAATTTTGATGTAAAACAAAAAAAACTATTGGGATATAAAAATGGGAAAGAAAATATATTATATAGCATACATTTTGAATGCAGGAAAGGTACTCAAAAATTTAATAGGAGGGGAATGCCTCTCCTAATCTTAATTGGACCATATTTGATCAACACTCTCTAGCCTTTGGTGAATTAGATAATTAAAATGAGAGTCAATGGCAACTTCATGTAAGTAAGGAAGTATAACCATTCACAGAAAAAAAATATGAAGTAATCTTTGGTAGCTCCAAGGGCAGACAGTGATTATGGGCATGAGTTGGTTGAGGATAAGAAAATGCAAAATCATAAGCCATACTATGAAGAGAAAGGAATCAAACCAAGACTGGTTATTCTCAAGGACAATAATTAGGAATTGGGACAATTTATCTATGCTCCCAAAAATGGGTTCGAACTAAGAAATGTAGGTTTTAAAATTTTGTGCATATAGAAAAATTATTAAATTTTAACTATCATTCAATGAAAGCCAATTCCATGTTAATCAATTTTCTACAAGTAGGACATGTCATATTCAGATATATTGTAAAACTAAAGATAATATTTAATAAGCAACAACAATGTTCTTCACTTGGAATATCAAATATACGTGAGAAAATATTTTCAACACCCCAACTAGGGACTTATTGAACATAGATTGATGCCAATGGGAGATTTTGGTAACCAGCAAAAATACCAAATAATTACAGATAGATGTTGAAATGGTCACTAGATAATGGACACTGGTCTTTTATTTTCACAACCAGTTTTGCTGATTTGGCAGGTTGTTTATTGCAGGTCAGGTACACACTAAAATTTTCAGTTTCTTGTTGAACAGCTTTTAGAATGTGACTACCCTTGCAAGCCAACATCTAGAAATGAAACTCAAAAATAATAGATGTTGATGCAAGGTATACTCTACTCTAGCATCTATTTTTACGTGCACTATTTGCTAATGTGTTCCAATTTTTATTTCTAGTTTAGTTAATTTCCCTTTATTTTGTGAGGATATTTGCCCTCCTACTTCAAAAATTTTGTAGCTCTAAATTAGAGTATGTGGTGCAATTATGAGTATATGTGAGAACAAAGTATTCCCTAATCATAGGTACCTTTTGTTTATGATTTAGTTTTTTCAATGCAACCTCTTGAAATTTAATAGAAGCTTTCTTGCCAACCAAAATAAAAAGTATGTATTGCTTCTCTTAGTTTTTGCATTGCACACTCTTTAAGAAACAAAAATTCATGCCCTTTCCATGCCCATAAAATTTTGATGTTAAAAATTGTGACAAGTTTTGACAGATTCAAGACAAGAAAACAAATTACAATTAGGATGGACGTTTTCTGGTTTCAATGAGCATGCCTCAGGTGCAGAACTATAATAGAGTGAAAAAAGATCGTAACTAGAATTTGTTTTTTATCTCAGAACTTTCAAAAATAAGCATTAAATGTTGAACCTTATAATTTTAAACAATTCTCCAAGTATTTTCAATGTAAGTTCTGTTGTGAGTGTTTTTCCTTTATTGTTTTGCTTGTAGGTATGTTTTCCTATAGCATTTTTTGTGTTACAGAGGCCTTCAAATCCCGAGAAGCAGAGGGTGGTTACGCATGCTTCAAATCCCTGCTCCAAGTTAGTAATAGAGGAAGCGTATTTTAATATTTTATGGGCTTGCCTATTTTAACAAAAAATTAATGCGTGAAAGGTATCTTTAGGATCGTTTACACTAGACATGTTTTCCTTTTAAAAATCACTTGGTTCCCAATAAGAGAAATGCACCTATGCATTGTATTTTCAGATTTTGACTTTTTTGCTCCCTTATTCTCATTCCAACATCCACTTATACAAGCAATTTGTCATTTCAAATTTGAAAGCAACACTCTGTATTGAGGTGCATGCCTATAATGGGTAAAGTGTTTGATGATTTGAAACACCTATCACACTTGATCATGCATGCACCTTATAATATCAATTTGGAACTTTTTCTTATAACAACTTTCTCTTCATATTAGCATGTTCCTATCATTGAAATATGTTGCTTGTTTGAAGTGAAAAAATGCCTTTGTTAATTGTGCACTTCACAAGGAATTTTATGCTTTGAATTTCTCATATAAAGAGATATGCCCCCATAAATGGAAAGACACCCTTTTGATGAACTAAACTCTTTTTTCTTTGTTTCACATGCACACATCTATACATGAAAAAAATGATATGCACTTTTCCTTAAGATAGGTGTGCACTCAAATATACAAATTTGTCTTCAAATTTAAATGTATTCAATTGTATAGTTTTTCAAGTCAAACTCATTGACCCATGTTTCATGAGTAGTGGCTCACAAGAACCCAACTCTCATAATGAATGGTCCACTCAGCACCCATTGCAATTAGAGGATGTTGAATTATTGCAAATTGATGTAATGTAGGGATGCTAGCTCTCTTTGTTTGTGGGAAGATGATCTCTCATATGTAGCACCCCTATTTTTTTGAAGTAATAGACACGTGGTTTCAGAAAAGAATATAATAATATCAAAAAGTATACTATTACCAAATTGGACCACTCAGTCCTAACAGCCATGTGAGAGGATGTATCTGTAAGTGTAAGAATGAGGAAAACAATCTAGAATGCATCTACACTTCTAAATAAGACATAATAGCAAAGATTCAAGAAAATTTAAACTAATTTAAACACGGGAACCTCTGAAGCTGTCATATTGCTCTCTAACTCTAAAGATCTCTCTAATCTACTTTGCTCTCAGATTTTAGAAGCTAATTAGATTATTGAAATGACACTTAGAGAATGAGAATTAAACTAATGCTATTCCTATATGATTTAATAATGCAACTAAAATGATTCTGCAGCAAAGCTTCTAAGAAAGAAACTACTGTAAATAGCCATAATTAATAAATTAGAAAGCTTGATGAACATTTGATGGATGTTGGATGCTTGAATGCTTGGAAAACGTGTAGAGTAAAATTGCACAAGTTAAGATCCATTTCCTATAGCCAAAGACCTGTATTTATAGCTTTCACGGCAACACATTTGCACAGGGGTACAGGATAAAAGGATGGGATTCAATCTGGAGAAGTGAATGGCATGGGATGAGAAGATGGAGCTGATCATGGAGGATTGTTCCTCCCCATGAAAACACCAGGCAAGATGAGAGGAAAGATTGGAGGAAGAAGATGGAGAGGATTTCCTGCAGGTTTGTCCCCAAAGCTCTTCCTGTGAATGAGAGTTGAATTAATTAGATTTTAAAAATCTAATTTTATTGGTGAGTAATAAAAGGAATATGATTTATGCATCAATTTAAATAATTTTAATTTATTTAAATTTAGCAAAAGGTGAATAAATAATTTAATAAATCAAACTATAGGATTTGTTTATTAAATTAAAACAAAAGGAAAATGATAATTAAATTAAAGATTTTAGAATATCTTTATTTAATTAAGAAGAAATGTGATGAGGTAATTAAATAACACAAATTATTTAAGTTGTGTATTTAATTTATGATAGAAGTATAAAAGAAGTAATAATAATAATAATAATTAAATAAAACAAAGTTTTTAATTTTGTTTATTTAATTAAGAGAGAAATAATATGATAAAAATGATAATAATTAAATAAAACAAAGTTTTTAATTTTGTTTATTTAATTAAGAGAGAAATAGAAGAATTAATAATGAACTTAATATAAATAAATATTTCTATTTATTTACTAAGTAGAAGAATTTAAGATTAATTAATCAAATAAGTCGTATTTAATTAATTAGATTCTCCAGACCATATTTAGGTGTCTACATTTTGCCCCTCTTTGAAGTGATGTGTTTACGCGTTGCTTCAAAGAATAATTTTGCTTCAGCTGCCAGTATTGATGAAAAGTTTAAAATATGCCCCTGATTTGCCCCAGATGTTGAATTTTGAAATGATAGTGATATATGCCCCCACGGGAGATAAATTGATGAATTTTAAAAAAAATTTATGATTTTTCAAATTTTTTGAATTTTTATGATGATTTGATGAAGAAAAAATTTATCTCCTGACAAAATTGTCCAAAACTGCCCCTGTGATAGATAAGAATTAATTCCTTAGAAGGAAAAATAAATAAATCCCATGAAAATCCCACAAAAATAACCTATAAAAGCTCAAAAGGTCATTTTCAAAAGTCATTTGTCCATTTGACTTTGATAAACTTGTGATAGAGACCCTTAGAGTGCTAGAGCATCAGGATGTCGATCCCTTACCACACCCACCAACTCGAGCATGTGCAACGTCACCAACGTACGGCCAACTATGGACCTCCGGTACGTACCCCAAATCCTCCTCGTAATTCACGCTTGTAGTTTTTAGTTCATTTTTCACGTGTTTTTCTATTTTAGTGTGCCAGAGTTTTGGCGCGCCAACAGAAAGATATAGTGCGTCAGTAGGTTAGGGTAGCGCATGAGAGTTTTAGCACATTAAGTCAATTCTGCAGCGCATCAGTAGGATTTTCTAGCACCCCACCAGAAATAGCGCCTCTGAGTTCTGTTATAGCGTGCCAACTAGATTGCATAGCGCCCCAGTAGTTTTAGTGCTTGGAAGAACAAATTGATGAAAAATTGTGCACTTTGATTTTTATTTCGTCAATTTTTTGTTGACTCCATCCATTTTAGTTTGATCTGACTAAATAAATGGAATCCGATCTCTTGATGAGTGAGATCCATTGATTGATAATAATTACCCTCATGATATGCAAGGAATAATTAAAAGTTTTGAAGGAATGAGCTTGATTGAAAGATGAGGGTTCCTTCTTGATAAATTGATCGTTTGATAGGTAAAGCACAATTTTTAGAAATTGATGACCTCATGATGTTTGATATTCTAATTGATAACATATTGATCTTTGAAATGTTTTTATGATAACAGGAGCATTTAGATGTTGTCCAGGTATGAGAGCAATTCCCTTGGCCTTTTGATATGATACCACGACTTTCACCTGATGAGAGGCAACATATTACTGATTGTGGTTTAGTTTCATTACTGGATATGCCCCATATTAGACTTAATAGGGGTCTACTGACAGCTTTAGCAGAGCGGTGGCATAGTGACCACAACACCTTCCATTTACCTACTGGCGAGATGACCATGACGCCAGAGGATGTATGGCGTATTCTTCACATTCCTTTTGTTGGGGAGATTGTCGTGCATGATTCAGAGGAGGTTGGTGGGATAGACTCTATTCAGAGATTTTTTCAGGATCCTCATATTGCGGGAGTTTGGATCCCATGGGTAGAGATGTATAATTCTTATGCTCCACTTCCTTCAGTTTTGGCAAGCTTTATTGGTGGATTCCTTTATCCTGATAAGAGGTCAAAGGGTCTATCTCTTGGATGGGGTCGAGTATTAGAGGGTATGGTAGTACACAGGATGAGATATGCTTGGGGCATGTGTATGCTTGCTCAGCTATACCATGATTTACACTAGATCATGTACCTCAGAGGCAGCAGTTTATCAGCAGGAGCTACACTTCTTCAAGTATGGGCATGGGAGCATATTGTTGTCATGCATCCTGTGCTAGTGTTATCGAGACCAGCAACGATACCTTATGTGTTTCACTACAGAGGCAGGGCTACCTAGCATATGATGGGTAAGCTAGATTATTGGAGACAGATTCTTGATGATGTGGAGATAATGACCTGGCATCCCTATTTAGATTTGATGACTGGGATGAGGATGATATCGAGTTGGGATTTTTGGGCGACTCGATATATTTGATCGGGAAGAGCTCCAAGATTTTGGAGTGATTCCTATTTCGGCACGTCTATAGGCAGTATGGGATTGTTCAGTGCATGCCACAAGGAGTAGCACACTATGGATGACGACGGGTAGATGCCAGTGATTGGGGTCCATGCTTGTCTTATGGGGCACTTGTTGAGGGTTATCGTGCTCTACAGCCATCGGCATGGGATATGCGGCGAGACATCGTTGAGGCACCCATTACTCCTGAGTATGGATAGTATTGGCTCTGCACCCTCCTCCTCGTATTACCATTCCAGATGAGCCAGCACTAGCACTAGCACCAGGACCAACAACTGCAAGGGGTGGTCAAGGTGGTCAGAGAGGGAGGAGAGAGGAGGATGTAGATGTTGACGTGGAGGGTAGTGATGAGAGTGACAGTGATGATAGTGATGATGATATTGATGATAGCAATGATGATGATGGTGGAGATGAGGGGAGACCGAGTGTCACAGGTACTTCAGAGCCATCGTCCAGTGTGCCTCATAAGAGGTAGGTCGTTGCTTCCTCTTCAGCAGAGCGATCAGAGGTTGTGGGTTTACGTGTGTAGGTTCAAACTTTATAGGGACAGCTAGCATAGGTGCAGGGATTATTAGCATAGACTCAGGCCCAGATGCAGGCACAGCTAGCTACTACATAGACATAGATTACCTCTCTGATTGGTGAGAGAGATGGAGCTAGATAGGCAGCAGCGACGGCACAGGATCAGTTAGTAGGTGTACGAGCACAGTTGACCACTGCTCAGGTGCAGATTACAGCCTTGACTGCAGAGCGAGATACTGTCAGATAGGCAGCAGAGATAGCACAGGCTACTGCAGAGAGATTGTAGAGTGGCAGATGGGACCTCTGCGGCAGATTACATGCAAGAGGCTATGTGGGCAGGTGTCGAGATTGAGTTTTACAGGAGCCGTTATCATGAGCTTTGCCCCCCAGAGCAGAGAGTCAATTATGCCCAGTCCCGCTCAGAGATGTTTATAAGTACTTAGGATTACTGATATCCTCTAAGTACAATGTGATGATATGTAAATGAATGATAAATGTAATGAATGATGAAACATAACGCGTATATGATATCACAAAATGAGATGTTTATTGTGACATTTATGATGAGATGAAGAAATGATTTTATATGCATGCCATTTATGAAAATTGTATGTGTCAAGTATACTCAATCTTTAATAAGAAAAGATAAAATTCTTTGCAAATGAATCTTTGTAACTTGTGTAATCAATACTCTGCAAATGTATTATTATGAATGCAATCTATGTTTACCATGCAAACCTATTTTATCAATGCAAACCTAAGTGTCATTTCAACAATCTTTTTATTTTGCTTTGTGTCATCACTGAGCTTTTAAAATGTTGAAAGCGAATACAAGCATCAATGATATGAGATAGACCAATGATGACCTGAGTATTTCTTTCATGATTTTTGATATTGCAAGCGAACACAAGCATCAAGGTATGATTAAACCGAGATGACCTCAGCATTTCTTGCGTAAACAGACAAGAATTAATCATTTTCTTAAGTGAATCGGAATGTCATCCATGATACTTGGTAGAGCACTTCCTGCAACAATTCACAAAATAATAATGACTAACTCACAAATAGAAAACAAAGAAAAGTATCATTCTCCTTCCTTGCTTCTCTAGTTCAATACATCATCGAGTAGCTCCAAAGAAATGATAAGCAAATGATAAAATAAAAAGTACAACAATTCAACTTCTACTTAATGTATTTTCAAATCATTATTCAGATTAGATCATCGATGTTGAAATGTGTGTGCTAATGTTTGCATGATATTCTCAGATGTTTGACCAAAGAACTAACCTAAAGACCTATCCTAGGGGCCTCGAGGACTGATCAAAGATTAGTCTTGCCTACGTTATACACACAGAGACCACGTAGTTTGACTAACACAGACTCCATTTTCTGATTGATATAGACTCTATTTTTGTGTTTTCGATTTTATGAATGTTTTCACATGGATTTTCTGATTTTTTTAATTTTCTTTTGATTTTTTGATGGATTTTTTGATGTTTTTGGATTTTTATTTTCTGATTTTTTTGGATTTTGATGGATTTTCTGATGTTTTTTGAATTTTAATTTTTTTGATGTTTTTAGGATTTTTGATAGATCTTTAAATTTTTGGATTTTCAAGATATTTGATTTGGAATGAGATGGTATGACTGATTGAAGGAACAAGATGAACCACAATAGAGGTAATGTAACCATGGATAAATGATAGATCAAAATGAAAGTCACTGCAAAACATGTCACACAAGCAACATATCCTTTGTTGAAAGATGACAATAGTTGATTGATTAATATGCCAAGAATGATTGATTCCATAAGGCATGATGATGATAAGTACTTAGGATTACTGATATCCTCTAAGTACAAAAAGATTGATGATTGTTGATGATTGATTGACAAAAGATATGAGGATTGGATAATGTTTTACAGCTAGGCTCAAGTATGATTTGCATGATAAGATTCAAGGTTGCAAAGGGACATGATGACATGGATTTTGATAAGCTAGGAGATATGGAATGGAATAATGTAAGGATAACGATAATGAATGGGATGATCAAGATCAACTAGACAGGATATATACACAAGGACCAAGTGCTTTGCCCCCATTCCTCATCAAAACCAAGGATGAAAAGAAAGGTTGTATCTAGTAAGAATGATGAAATATGGATGAGATAAAAGATATGGTACAAAAGATATGGATAAAGCATATAGGATAAGCATATATGATGTTCAAGAAGATTCTTAACCTTATCAAGATCAAAAGTGGAAATGTAAGGAATGAGCATAGAAAGGATAATGACCATGAATGATAAGATGGATGAGGCTTGCCCCTAAGTGTAGAGTGCAAGAGGAATATGTAAGATAGGATATGGATGATAGGGAGATGGAGGAAGGATTTTAACATTGAGTTTCACAACCAATTATCCCTTTAATTAACCATGGCAATGGGGATTAGACTCATAAATGCTGGTAGATTAATGGTATGATGGAAGAGACTAAGGATTTATGCAAAGGTTTGGATTAAAGGGGAATGATGGGGGATGAATGTTGGATAATGGATAGATGGAAAGGATGACAAGCTCAACATTGGCACACACCTTGAAGGATGGTGGAGTGATGGAGGAAGAATGGATTTGGAAAGTGATAGGTTATTATATGGAAGATTGGAGGAAGCTTTTGGATAAGAAAATTTGGATGCCAATTTTGATTTTATTGCTTCTATGAGACTTTTAGGAATCCACATGATTTTTGACTTTGATATTTGCTTAGTGGGCCTTTGTGGCCTTGAAAATTTTTCATTTATGGACCTTTGTGGTCTTTGAAAATTTCCTTTTTTCTTTGATGGGCCTTTGTGGCCTTTTGAAATTTTCTTTTGATTTATGGACCTTTGTGGTCTTTGAAAATTTCCTTTTTGCTTTGATGGGCCTTTGTGGCCTTTTTTATTTTTCCTTTGATTTTGGATCAAGTTTTCTTTTATTTTTGCATGTCTCTTCGAGGAGACATGTTGATCCTTTGATACATGCGGATTTTGATATAGAAGCTTCTGATATTTGGCACCCAAATTGCTTCCAAGAGCAATGGGAGGGGTGGATTGAGATGAATGGTATGGAGGTATTATGGATGAGTGAATGTGGGTATAATTTTGAAAGGGCATCAAAGATATTTGCCTTTGTTGTTCTTGAGGAATAGGACATGGACCTAGGATAGATGGAAATTTTGATGGACTAGGATGAGGACCTAGGATAGATGGTAGGTTTGATGCACTAGGACACTTAGGTTTATAACCAAGGCCATGGTGATATGGGTGTTTTTGAATAGAAAGGGGTTCTAGGATACCTTGTTCATGAATGCCTAATCCTTTGTCTTTGTAGTTCATACTTTGACACATTTGTTTGCCAATGGGATATGTATTGTTTGTGAAACAAGATGAAAGTCCATTTTGGGGAGGATATGATATGGATGAGAGGTTAGGTGTTGGAAGTAAACTAGAATGGATAAAGGTGGAGGATCCCAATTTATAGGTATGGGGTTCATGGATAGCTTGAATAGGTGTGATAGGCTCTTGACATGGGGATGATGGGATATTTTGATCTTGACTTGGAAAAGGATCATGAGGTGGTATGAAAGACATATCTTGATCATGAGAAGGATAAACATCTTCATGGGATGAAAGGGCATCCTTGAACGGAAGCATATCTTGATCTTGATGAGGAAGGGAATCATGAGATTTTGTAGAAAGCATGTCTTGATCATTAGTTGGTAATAAATCATTAGATAGGAATGAAGAACTAGCATGATCTTGTGAGGCAATAGAATCATGATATGGTATGGATTGATTAGATGATTTGGAAGAAGAATTTGGAAGGATACTTGTCTCTTGTGATAGATATGAATTATTTTGGATGAAAAGTGAAAGGAGGGGATCATCATAAAATTCTTGAGAAATGGGATCTTGATCAAAGATGGGAAGACTTTGTGAGATTGTGGAATCATTGGATGGAGTGGAAAGAATATTTTGATCTTGATGTGTAGGGGAGTCTATGCTAGCATGCTTTGGAGGGAGAGTTTGACATGAATCATTGGATGTAGAAGATATGATAGAAGAGGATGATTGGATGGAATTGTTAACTTGAGTGAAAGAATCTTGAGGTTCATTTTGGCTTATGGTGGATGGAGATAAATGCATGACATGATAAGATTGTTCAATATCATTTGTATTTGAGGATTGAGATTTTGGCTTATTGAAATTTTGGAAAAATTCAAAGATATTGAGCTTGGATGATGGAGTTGTTGGTGAAGAAGGTCTCATGTTCATTGTTTAGTCAAGAGGATATGGGTAGATGTTTGGCATTAGATATCTCATTGTGGTTTTTTCCAAAATTTGTTGTTGAAGGTTCTTTAGTTGATAAGCTAAAGCATTCAATTGATCCTCCTCTATTTCAACCATGGTGGTTTGTGTTTCTTTTTGGGATGATCTTATCTGTTTTAATGACAAGAAAACATAGCAAGCAAAAATAGAATTGTTGTTGATTAAATCCTAAATTCTTAAACAAAGAGTGTATGTTCAAGAACCAAACATGGTTCTTCTTGATTTTCACTGGTTTATAACAGATAAAACAATTCAGATAGACTCACTCCTAGAGACAAAAGGTCATCGTTATATACTCAAACGGCCCACAACTTGGAATTGTGTCGACTCACACAACCATGTCACCCCCTAGAGGGCGCCCGTATTTTTTTCTTTTCCAGGTGCGTACTCAAAGTGACAGAAGTGGATACCGGATCCTCTAAGCAAACAGTCCTTGGCAATTATATGGTGAGTGCTTGAGGGTAGATTCTTCCCCGCCCTTGCACCACCGAGTATTACAATGTTTGGGAACTGACAAGTGTGCTTCTATTTTCTAGGTTCTTAGATAGGGTTTCTATTCAGAGCGGCAAATAGATAAACTCCCTCGAGAGACCTCCCAATCTTTAGAACAAAGATTTTGGGGATGGTTATCCTGCACACTTCCGTTGAAAAAGGGTTTCCCCAGATTCACATAAATTTTAAAGTGGGTTGGAATGCCATGGCTTTTGGCTATCCCCACTCAGATCGTTCCCGTAGGGTGAGTACTTTTTCCCACTACGGCAGGCCTGTCTAAAGGTTTTAATAAAAGCTTGAAAATGTGCAAAGTAAAAGTGAGTTTGGTATTCTAATGCACCCAGTCAAGGGGAGAGCATAAACCTATCACCCAATCACAACAAAAAAGTTGTTCACTTTTTAAAACCCAAAAGACAAAGTATCTAATCTATATGGAGATATTGCTCCATAAAAAACATAATGTTCAATTTTAATCCCACAAGTAATAATGAAGTTTCTATCCTAGGATTGATTAATTTTTATCTGTTTGCTATCCTAGGATTGATAAATTTTAACTCATTTTATGTCCTAGGATTGATAAATTTTAACCAAAAAGATATTAAAGAACAAAATATGGCCACAGATGCATTGGATCCAAATAAAAAGATACATTTTTATCGATGCTATTTGGTCTTAAAGTAGGAATGAAACAAAATATATGATGGGTTATTTTCCCATGAGTGTTCAAAAACACTATTACAATGAATATCAAATGCTCTTTCTTTCACTTCAATGCTCCATTTTCTTCTTAAAACCTGTGTAAATGCTCCAAATGTTAGATGAGATCAAGAAATAAGAAGATATAAGGGTTAGATGAATGATTAAGCAAGAAAACCCTAAACCTTAGACCAAGTTACAATGTGATTTGAATTTAAATTGAAAATTGAAAATTTTAACTCTATAAAAAGGGATAAATACCTACACCATTGCATATCTTATGAAATTATACCCCATTTCAAAAAAAAAAGCATCGAAAAAGACATCCATATGACCAAGATATGGCCATTTTAAGATTGACTATCAAAACACTAAATCTGAGGCGCTAAAACAGAGCCCTGAGGCGCTAAAACAGAGCTCTGAGGCACTAAAACAGAGCCTTGAGGTGCTGCAGAATTGTACTAAAGCACTAAAACAGTCGGTTGAGGCACTAAAATAGTTGTGCGGCACGCTAAAGTTTTCCTCCGACGCGCTACAGGATATGGCCGGCGCACTATAAAAACCACGGTTCCGCTAAAACAAACACGTCGATACCTGTAAGACAATTTTCACAAAAAAAATTGAGAATATGGGGTTAGGCCCCACGGTGGGCACCAAAATGGAAGCGTAAGAATGAGTTAAACAATCTAAAATGCATCTACACTTCTAAATAAGACATAATAGCAAAGATTCAAGAAAAATTTAAACTAATTTAAACTAAGAATCTTTAGAAATCTGTCCTATTGCTCTCTAACTCTAAAGATCTCTCTAATCTACTTTGCTCTCAGATTTTAGAAGCTAATTAGATTATTGAAATGACATTTAGAGAATGAGAATTAAACTAATTCTATTCCTATATGATTTAATAATGCAACTAAAATGATTCTACAACAAAGCTTCTAAGAAAGAAACTACTGTAAACAGCCATAATTAATAAATTAGAAAGCTTGATGAACATTTGATGGATGCTGGATGAATGTTGGATGCTTGAATGCTTAGAAAACCTGCAGAGTAAAATTGCACAAGTTAAGATCCATTTCCTGTAGCCAAAGACCTGTATTTATAGTTTTCACGGCAACACATTTGCACAAGGGTACGGGATAAAAGGATGGGATTCAATTTGGAGAATTGAATGGCATGGGATGAGAAGATGGAGTTGAGCATGGAGGATTGTTCCTCCCCATGAAAACACCAGGAAAGATGAGAGGAAAGATTGGAGGAAGAAGATGGAGAGGATTTCCTGCAGGTTTGTCCCTGAAGCTCTTCCCGTGAATGAGAGTTGAATTAATTAGATTTTAAAAATCTAATTTTATTGGTGAGTAATAAAAGGAATATGATTTATGCATCAATTTAAATAATTTTAATTTATTTAAATTTAGCAAAAGGGGAATAAATAATTTAATAAATCAAACTATAGGATTTGTTTATTAAATTAAAACAAAAGGAAAATGATAATTAAATAAAAGATTTTAGAATATCTTTATTTAATTAAGAAGAAATGTGATGAGGTAATTAAATAACACAAATTATTTAAGTTGTGTATTTAATTTATGATTGAAGTATAAAAGAAGTAATAATAATAATAATTAAATAAAACAAAGTTTTTAATTTTGTTTATTTAATTAAGAGAGAAATAGAAGAATTAATAATGAACATAATATAAATAAATATTTATATTTATTTACTAAGTAGATGAATTTAGGATTAATTAATCAAATAAGTCGTATTTAATTAATTAGATTCTCCAGACCATTTTTAGGTGTCTACAGTATCCATTTGGAAAACCAAGATGTGTGTCACTTATTCATCACATGTGAGAGGATGTATCCATTTGGAAAACAAAGTTGTTTTTCACTTATGAATACAATCTTTTAAAACTCTAGTCGTTTGTGTCACACCAATCCCTTGCCTTGTAACATTTGTTCTTTGAAGTACAAGAGCCAATATAATGGCACAAAACTATGGAGAAATATGTACTGTACAATGTGTAAGGTTTGTAAAGAAGAATGTATTAATTTTAACATATTCAAAGATTATCTGATATCTACTGTTCACTCTATATGAAAACATCTCTGAAAACCATTGCATTTACAGCTTCGGTAGTAGCTGCTATACATTCAATACTAAATAATTCTGTCAGGAAAATTGTCACAAAAATAACCTCAAGGGAAAGGAAAAATAAATAAACAAAAAATTTAAACCACGAAATGATCATTTCACAGTTCAAAATATCTCCATGTGGAGAAACAAACAAGGGTCTAACACTTTGTATTACAATAATTTTATATATGAAAACATCCACAAATAAAACCATAGAACCAATGCCTTCATTTACTAGATAACAACAGACCTATTTTAGAATGAAATAAAACACAAAAAAACTAAAAGTGACCTGGTCGTGTACATATTTCCAAAAAAAAATCATTGAAATCATGGCAAGTGACTTACCTCAAGATTTTGCACAAGTTGTGTTGTGTTGTCAATGATGTTGATGAGAAAAATGGTTAGAGTTTGCAGGAAAGTATAATACAAAACACTGCCAAAGCATAATTTAAGAAAAAATGAGTCTCCATACAGCTGCCACTTCAATCTATTCATAATAAATGAAAAGTAGGTCTAAAAATATCAAGGTTTAGAGCTACTAAATTCTTGAGCTTGGGACAAGATTTTTGTAGCCTTTTAATAAAAATATTGGTTGTGAGTTGAAATTTATTTTCAGGTGTGAGGCAAGGAATGTTTCAACTATCTAGAACTATCTAGAAGTTTTCTTGCATGGTGTGAGACAACTTTTTGGGTGAAAGGTGCTGCTAAATGTATCCTTATTGGCTAATCAAAACATTCCCTCAAAATGGTGTATGGTGCAGTGGTACAGGAGCACCTATTTGATCACATGCCTCCATGAGGCCATGTTGAGTCATTTGTTCCATTTTGATGTCTTGATATTGTAATAAGGCCCAAGAGGCCACATTGGTGGTGTTATAGGTCCTAGGGTGTTGTTCATTTCTCATATATTGTAAAAGTTGGAAGTTGTCAAATCATGTCATATTGCAAAAAATGCAATGTATGGTAGTTGAAGAGGAAAAATTAAGTAGATAACAAGTCAAAAGGTTAGGGGAAGGTTAGAATCAGTTGTAGGAATTTGTTATGAGTTATTTTTGGTCTTCAATGTATAAATAAGCCTCACACAAGTCGAGGAAAGAAAAGAATTTTGATTTGTAAGGAGAAAATATTAATGGAATTCTATTTTTTCTTAGAAAACATTGTAAGAACATGCTTATTTTCTCCTATACAGCCATGTAGAGTCTGATATTGAAGGGGTATTCATTGGAAAAAAATTTGTTGTGTTTCTAGATCATTTTGCACTTGGTCTTGTTTGATTTCATGAAGAAATAAAGGAGTTATGACACTTTTTGTAAATACAGTCCAAACCCTCATTAGGATAACCAGCAGGTATAGAAATTTGTGTTTCTCCTTTTTTTGGAGATGGAATTTCTTGGTTTTTGGTGAGAATAGTCTTTCATGGATGTGAACTTATTCTTATATGGTTTTGGGCTAGAGGCATAAACCTAAGGTGTTGTAATTTCAAATTTTTGACTATAAATTATGTGCACAATCCAAAAACAGGGTAGTTAAGTGTAACATGGTCTAGGGTTTATTAAAATAACTATGGAAATGAAGCTTATTCAAGCCTAAATATAGATGATTGAAGCATTGGTCAAGTGAACTTGTGGTGGGAAGTAGGATATTGAATAAGCCCTGTATGTATGGAGACCTAATAGGCCTAATTTGCACACCATTAGTCCAAATTTGAACACTATTTATCAAAGCAACTTATGTTGATATTTTAATATGTTTTAGTCCCCTCTAAAAGGTGTCTGAGAATCATTTTATAGTATTGAATATAGCCTTATGGTGGAAGTTATGTCTGATAGTCTTAATAGTAGACCTACAGGCATATAGATCAGGATATGAAGGATTTGTAACCAGAACAAATAATTTGTATTCCAGGGGTGTAAAGAGATTTTATTCATGTTGAATTAAGCCTTTTAAAGCTATTCCACATGTTGAAGCAATTGTATGTGTCTTGGGATAAAATTTTGGTGCTTAAGGGCTTGTAGGTGTCATAGATGTAAAGATTAAGGCAAATTGTAAAAGAGTTTGAACTTGGTTAATGATTTAAGGAACCTAACTGATTCATTCCAATCATTTACAAGTTGAAAAAAGTGTTTTGATGGTTGGATAAAGGATGGGGAACTCTGATTTCATATTTGAATGATTAGGCTAAGTGCCTTGTAAAGGGAAATATGAACCTTTGATGAGTGAATAAACTATGGATGAATTGAGTTTTGGCTATTGAGATTGTGAAAGTTGACTTTCTTCTTCCTTGTCTGCATCATGTAGATTCATTTCAAAGAGGTTGAGTGCATGTACACTTTCCTATACAATATGTTTTATAGGAAATGTTATATATATATATAATATTTGTTGAGAGACGCATCTCAGAGACATCTCCAGGAGGCTGGAGACTTCCGCTGAAGTTTCCTGAGTACCCTGCCATCTCCTGCTACAAGAAAAGACATCTCCCACTAAAATACCTAAAAAACTTTAAATTTTAAACATTTGAATCTTTAAAAATTAAAGCATAATGTATTTGGCACGTTTAAGAGTGATTAAA
>VDFB02281492.1:38153820-38188610 GCA_007258455.2 Sequoia sempervirens
CATGCTTCAAATCCCTGCTCCAAATCCATGCTCCAAGTTAGTAATAGATGAAGCGTATTTTAATATTTTATGGGCTTGCCTATTTTAACAAAAATTTAATGGGTGAAAGGCATCTTTAGGATCGTTTACACTAGACATGTTTTCCTTTTAAAAATCACTTGGTTCCCAATAAGAGGAATGCACCTATGCATTGTATTTTCAGATTTTGACTTTTTTTCTCCCTTATTCTCATTCCAACATCCACCTATACAAGCAATTTGTCATTTCAAATTTGAAAGAAACACTCTGTATTGAGGTGCATGCCTATAATGGGTAAAGTGTTTGATGATTTGAAACACCTATCCTGCTTGATCAGGCATGCACCTTATAATATCAATTTGGAACTTTTTCTTATAACAACTTTCTCTTCATATTAGCATGTTCCTATCAATGAAATATGTTGCTTGTTTGAAGTGAAAAAATGCATTTGTTAATTGTGCACTTCACAAGGAATTTTATGCTTTGAATTTCTCATATAAAGAGATATTCCCCTATAAATGGAAAGACACCATTTTGATGAACTAAACTCTTTTTTCTTTATTTCACATGCACACATCTATACATGAAAAAAGTGATATGCACTTTTCCTTAAGATAGGTGTGCACTCAAATATACAAATTTGTCTTCAAATTTAAACATATTCAATCGTATAGTTTTTCAAGTCAAACTCATTCACCCATGTTTCATGAGTAGTGGCTCACAAGAACCCAACTCTCATAATGAATGGTCCACTCAGCACCCATTGCAATTAGAGGATGTTGAATTATTGCAAATTGATGTAATGTAGGGATGCTAGCTCTCTTTGTTTGTAGGAAGATGATCTCTCATATGTAGCACCCCTTTTTTTTGAAGTAATAGACACGTGGTTTTAGAAAAGAATATAATAATATCAAAAAGTATACTGTTACCAAATTGGACCACTTAGTCTTAACCAGCCATGTGAGAGGACGTATCCATTTGGAAAACCAAGATGTGTGTCACTTATTCATCACATGTGAGAGGATGTATCCATTTGGAAAACAAAGTTGTTTTTCACTTATGAATACAATCTTTTAAAACTTTAGTTGTTTGTGTCACGCCAATCCCTTGCCTTGTAACATTTGGTCTTTGAAGTACAAGAGCCAGTATAATGGCACAAAACTATGGAGAAACATGTACTGTACAATGTGTAAGGTTTGTAAAGAAGAATGTATTAAGTTTAACATATTCAAAGATTATCTGATATCTATTGTTCACTCTATATGAAAATATCTCTGAAAACCATTGCATTTACAGCTTCAGTAGTAGCTGCTATACATTTAACACTAAATAATTCCGTCAGGAAAATTGTCACAAAAATAACCTCAGGGGAAAGGAAAAAAAAATAAACAAAAATTTTTAACCACGAAATGATCATTTCACAGTTCAAAATATCTCCATGTGGAGAAACAAACAAGGGTCTAACACTTTGTATTACAATAATTTTATATATGAAAACATCCACAAATAAAACCATAGAACCAATGCCTTCATTTACTAGATGACAACAGACCTATTTTAGAATGAAATAAAACACAAAAAAAACTAAAAGTGATCTGGTCATGTATATATTTCCAAAAAAAATCATTGAAATCATGGCAAGTGACTTACCTCAAGATTTTGCACAAGTTGTGATGTGTTGTCAATGATGTTGATGAGAAAAATGGTTAGAGTTTGCAGGAAGTATATTACGAAACACTACCAAAGCATAATTTAAGAAAAAATGAGTCTCCATACAGCTGCCACTTCAATCTATTCATAATAAATGAAAAGTAGGTCTAAAAATATCAAGGTTTAGAGCTACTAAATTCTTGAGCTTGGGACAATATTTTTGTAGCCTTTTAATAAAAATATTGGTTGAGAGTTGAAATTTATTTTCAGATGTGAGGCAAGGAATGTTTCAACTATCTAAAAGTTTTCTTGTGTGGTGTGAGACAACTTTCTGGGTGAAAGGTGCTACTAAATGTAGCCTTATTGGCTAATCAAAACATTCCCTCAAAATGGTGTATGGTGCAGTGGTGCAGAAGCACCTATTTGATCACATGCCTCCATGAGGCCATGTTGAGTCATTTGTTCCATTTTGATGTCTTGATATTGTAATAAGGCCCAAGAGGCCACATTGGTGGTGTTATAGGTCCTAGGGTGTTGTTCATTTCTCATATATTGTAAAAGTTGGAAGTTGTCAAATCATGTCATATTGCCAAAAATGCAATGTATGGTAGTTGAAGAGGAAAAATTAAGTAGATAACAAGTCAAGAGGTTAGGGGAAGGTTAGAATCAGTTGTAGGAATTTGTTATGAGTTATTTTTGGTCTTCAATGTATAAATAAGCCTCACACAAGTCGAGGAAAGAAAATAATTTTGATTTGTAAGTAGAAAATATTAATGGAATTTTTTTTTTCTTAGAAAACATTGTAAGAACGTGCTTATTTTCTCCTATACAGCCATGTACAGTCTAATATTGAAGGGGTATTCATTGGAAAAGTTGTTGTTGTGTTTCTAGATCATTTTGCACTTGGTCTTGTTTGATTTCATGAAGAAATAAAGGAGTTATGACACTTTTTGTAAATACAGTTCAAACCCTCATTAGGATAACCAGCAGGTATAGAAATTTGTGCTTCTCCTTTTTTTGGAGATGGAGTTTCTTGGTTTTTGGTGAGAATATTCTTTCATGAATGTTATCTCATTCTTATATGGTTTTGGGCTAGAGGCATAAACCTAAGGTGTTGTAATTTCAAATTTTTGACTGTAAATTATGTGCACAATCCAAAAACAGGGCAGTTAAGTGTAACATGGTCTAGGGTTTATAAAAATAACTATGGAAATGAAGCTTATTCAAGCCTAAATATAGATGATTGAAGCATTGGTCAAGTGAACTTGTGGTGGGAAGTAGGATATTGAATAAGCCCTGTATGTATGGAGACCTAATAGGCCTAATTTGTACACCATCAGTCCAAATTTGAACACTATTTATCAAAGCAACTTATGTTGATATTTTAATATGTTTTAGTCCCCTCTAAAAGGTGTCTAAGAATCATTTTATAGTATTGAATATAGCCTTATGGTGGAAGTTATGTATGACAGTCTTAATAGTAGACCTACAGGCATATAGATCAGGATATGAAGGATTTGTAACCAGAACAAATAATTTGTATTACAGGGGTGTAAAGAGAGTTTATTCATGTTGAATTAAGCCTTTTAAAGCTATTCCACATGTTGAAGCAATTGTATGTGTCTTGGGATAAAATTTTGGTGCTTAAGGGCTTGTAGGTGTCATAGATGTAAAGATTAAGGGTAGTTGTAAAAGAGTTTGAACTTGGTTAATGATTTAAGGAACCTAACTGATTTGTTCCAATCATTTACAAGTTGAAAAAAGTGTTTTGAGGGTTGGATAAAGGATGGGGAACTCTGATTTCATATTTGAATGATTAGGCTAAGTGCCTTGTAAAGGGAAATATGAACCTTTGATGAGTGAATAAACTATGGATGAATTGAGTTTTGGCTATTGAGATTGTGAAAGTTGACTTTCTTCTTCCTTGTCTGCATCATGTAGATTCATTTCAAAGAGGTTGAGTGCATGTACACTTTCCTATACAATATGTTTTATAGGAAATGTTATATATATATATAATATTTGTTGAGAGACGCATCTCAGAGACATCTCCAGGAGGCTGGAGACTTCCGCTGAAGTTTCCTGAGTACCCTGCCATCTCCTGCTACAAGAAAAGACATCTCCCACTAAAATACCTAAAAAACTTTAAATTTTAAACATTTGAATCTTTAAAAATTAAAGCATAATGTATTTGGCACGTTTAAGAGTGATTAAATTACTATTTTGAAAGTTCAATGTCATCATATTTTCAGATTTTCTATAAATTATTAAAAATATATATATATTTTTATTTATATTAAAAGAAATGGCGTGTCCAAGTACCCCCATCTCCTATTTAAAAAAAAAATAGTACCGGTACTGGTACCAATCTCTCGTACCAGTATTAGTACCAGTCTCACAAAAACTATGATATATATATATATATATATATGTATGTATGTGTATACCTCATTGCTTCATCAGTCACAATTGACTTTTAATTCCACTATCCTTATGTAACTTCTTATTCTTTTAGATTATGTAGTGAGGGTTGGTGACAGTTCCACAACCCTTACAACTCGTAGGGTTACTACTTTTTATGCAATGCTTTTGTAGTTGGGATACCGTTGGATTTACAATATTGTAACTTGTATTCCTATAGCCTGTATGCCTATAGTTTGATTGATAAGGAGGAATTTTCCACAGTGATATCGCTATCAGGATTCAACCGTATTCAACTGTGTAGCTTTATGAGTCAAACTCATTCACCCATGTGTTCATGAGTAGTGGTTCACAAGAACCCAACTCTCATAATGAATGGTCCACTCAGCACCCATTGCAATTAGAGGATGTTGAATTATTGCAAATTGATGTAATGTAGGGATGCTAGCTCCCTTTGTTTGTGGGAAGATGATCTCTCATATGTAGCACCCTTGTTTTTTTGAAGTAACAAACACGTGGTTTTAGAAAAGAATATAATAATATCAAAAAGTATATTGGTATCAAATTGGACCACTCAGCCCTAACCAGACATGTGAGAGGATGTATCCATTTGGAAAACCAAGATATTTGTCACTTATTCATCACATGTGAGAGGATGTATCCATTTGGAAAACCAAGTTGTTTGTCACTTATGAATACAATCTTTTAAAACTTTAGTCATTTGTGTCATGCCAATCCCTTGCCTTATAACATTTGGTCTTTGAAGTACAAGAGCCAATATAATGGCACAAGTTTGTGGAGAAACATGTATTGTACAATGTATAAGGTTTGTCAAGAAGAATGTATTAAGTTTAACATATGAAGATGATCCAATATCTACTATTCACTCTATATGAAAATAGCTTTGACAACCATTGCATTTATAGCTTTAGCAGTAGCTTCTATACATTCAATACTAAATAATTTTGTTAGGAAAATTGTCGCAAAAATAACCTCATGGGAAAGGAAAACAAAATAAACAAAAAATTTAAACCACCAAATAATCATTTCATAGTTCAAAATATCTCCATGTGGAGAAAAAAACAAGGGTTTAACACTTTGTATTACAATAATTTTATATATGAAAACATCCATAGATAAAACCACAGAACCAATGCCTTCATTTACCAGATAACAATAGACCTTTTTTAGAATGAAATAAAACACAACAAAAACTAAAAGTGATTTGGTCGTGTACATATTTCCAAAAAAAATTCATTGAAATCATGGCAAGTGACTTACCTCAAGATTTTGCACAAGTTGTGTTGTGTTGTCAATGATGTCGATCAGAAAAATGGTTAGAGTTTTTTCTTATACTTGAGAGCTATAACTTTCAATTTGTTTGTTCTTTCCTCAGAGGTTTTGGTTTTGGATTCTCTCAAAGTGATTTAAGAACATTGAATCTTGCATATGTTAATGTGATGTGTCTCAAACTTATAAAGATATGGAATACACAGGCATATAGGGCTCTTTTTGTTGATATGTTTAGCCTTAAAAACTTTGGTTCTCATCCAAAATTGTAGTTCTCATTATGGTCTTTTATTTTAACTACACAGTTAAATGGTTGTGAGTTTTAAGTGCATGGTTTATGGTTTCAAGTTGTAACTTAATGGTTCATGATTCTAAGTTTAACTGCACACTTTATAGTTTTCACTTTTCAGCTTTAATTGTTAGTGTCTCTTCTACATTGAATATTATATGTAACAATGAAGGTAGAATAATTTTTCATTGAAATCCTCAAGCATGACATGAAATTCTCTACAATTTTTTTTTGCAAAGATAATTTCAGCATCCGCTTCAAAAGCAAGCAGGTGATAGATTTGTGTGGGAATACCCATTTGCTATAGCTGGTGTAAACATAACATTCATGCTTATACAAATGATATATCTTCAATTGGGTGTGTATTCTTCTTGATCAACTACATTTCCTTCATGGTAATATTTGAATAATAAAGCATGAATGTCTCATTACTTTTGTGTAATAAATCAACAGTCTATCTGATTATATATTGATTCTGATTGATATGCTCTAAACTTGCTTCTGAAATGTCTATCCATGCTTTAAAAACATCATGTGCTCCACCAAGAACCTTCCAGAGCATAAAAGGGTGCATGTTCTTAAAAAAAAAGGAAAAATTAAGGTTTTCAAGGAGTAGAGGAATATGAGGAGGATCAAGATGTTAGAGAGAGAAATTAGGGTTCCAAATGAGTGCTAAGTTTGCTTTTATAAAGTGACCAGCTATTAGAAAACTCACTAGGGTGAGCCATTTGAAAGATGGGAACAAAGTTTTATAGTAGAAGGGATTTTAGGTTGAGTCACTTGGCACACCTGTGATGAGTTTTGGGATTAGAAATTGGAAAAATGAGACATAATAATGACTTTAGTGACCCAAAAGAGTGCAAGAATAGACAGTGAAAAGTGTGAACTATGTAGTTATGATTCTATGCCTTTGTCCTGAGCAGTCTCTTATGTTCTAACTTTATTCATTTCACTGGTTATATGCTACTAGTTTTTCAATGCTATATCCTCTCTACATGGATCCAACAATTCCCTCTTTGTCAAATTGGTGAACTATTGTGCAGCTTTGCACACGCCCACTTCAAAAAGTGGGACCCCTTTGTTTCCTCCCGCTTTTAAGTGTTTTTTTGGCCCCTTAATTCTGCTGATTGCCTTTGGAGGTCCTAGATGTCTAGTCTTGTTTGCCCAAGTGGAGTTCCTCAGGTTGGGTTCTTTTGAAAATTTATTCTTGGTGCAGTAAACCTAGGATTTTACCCCAATCAGATTTTCCGCCCTGGTCTGATTTTCCTGAGTTCGCTTAAAGTCCCACTCTATGCAAAAATCTCAGGTTTTGGTCCAAATTTAGGATTTTCCCGATTTCTTCGGCTTTATGGATTTTTGCCTCATAGTCTCGGATTTTCCTCACCAACCCTGATTTTCCCCGGATTTTCTGGCTTTCCAGTAATGTACAAAGTCCGTAATTTATGCCATCCTCAAATCCCCACCTGTGATTTTTTCTTGATTTTCGCCCGCTTTGTGCAAATTGGAAATGTTGATTAAATTTGATGAATTTGATGATAAAATGCTCAACATCCCATACTTAATTTGATATATTAAGAATGATGTTTTACACATTCTTGGTTGGTTTTACAATCTATTGTTGAAATTTTTGCCCTATTCGGTAGAATCCTGTCTAGCTGGTTTTTTCCCGATTCTGGTCTAGAGTCTGCCTGACTTGGATTTTCCTAGATTTCCCCCTTGGTCTGGTTTCCCAAAATGGAAATTTTTCCGAAAATGATTATTTTTTCCAAAAATGGAAATTTTTTAAAAATGATCCTGAAAATGAAAATTTCTTGAGATAAAAAAAATTGAAAATAAAATTTCCAAAATGGAAAAATTCTGAAAATGGAAAGTTTCCTTATAAAATGTAAGTTTTTTAGAAAAGGTCAAAATTTTATTCAAATTAAATTTGAACATGTGGGCTATTAATGATGATATCTGTTTTTCAGGACTAAACAAATATTAAAAGGGGACTTGCATATGGATTAGCCAAAAGGGAAATCTAGAAGCATTCTAATTTAATTTTTCAAAGTGGGACCTGCCTAAGAATCCGTGCCAAAACTGTCTACAGCTGGAGGACTTTCTAGAAAACACGTGAATCTGATCTTGCTGGAGATCGCGGGCCGACATGGATAATATTCATGCATTTAATGCAAATCTTGTCCGATTTTGAAATTCTCCTGGGCGACCTGTTTTGAGGCCAGTTATTATTGTAAAATCTAATTAGGCCGACATGTTTGGGGTTTTCTATAAATGGCGTTTGTGCCTCATTTGTAAGGTGTGAGAGAGAGACTAGGAGAAGATTTGATAGAGAGCGAATTTAGCAGTAGAGTAGAGGTAGAAGCTAGCCAATTTCTGAGCAAGTGATGTAACAGAACATTGGAATTATTGCTGGAGTTTGGTGATTCAATACAATTGAAGGCATTGTGATTTTCTGGTGATCCCTTTTGTGTTGACTTATCTTGCATGGTTCTTATGATTCTATCTTTCAGATTGCTCAAGGTTGTTAGATTTAGATTTAAATCCGATTCAATGATGTTTATGATTTAATGTTTGAAGTGTTTGCAGCAATCCCTGGTCCATACTTTTTACAGCTAGCTGATGGTTAGTTGTTTTGTAAAGTTAGCCTGGACCTTTATATTCATTGTGCTTGGTTCAATTATGGAGATTTATTCATTTCAACTGCAATTGGGTTGTCTTGGGTGAATGTTCATGATCTGAAAATCTTTAAAACCTTAGAAGATTGCACTGTTTCTGTAAGATTGCAGATTTATCTTGGTCAAGCAGAGATTGGTTTCGTTGGGATTGGTCCATTTCAAGTGTTTATCATTTGCATTGTTAATCTTAAGAGTTAGAATAGAATAGAATTTCTCTAAACCCTTATCTCTTTTGCTGTTTATTTTGAATCTGGGTTAGTTTTAGGATTGAAAGCATCACCATATTGTTGCATCTGATGAAAATTCACTTCCAACATTGTTCATTTGTAAGGCCCCTTGTGATTACCAATATTTTCACATATTATCTGAGTTGTTTATGCATTGTCATGACTGACACCCAAGAGACCTTGGGGTGATTTTCAACAGCTTATTGTTGAAGATTACCTTTAAGAGAGATAGAATATTGCATTTTGTCTCGAGTTGTTGTGCAGAAAACACCATCAATAGTAACAATAGTATTTAGAAACACCAATTTCTACCGAGAACAACTAAAATCCTTCCTAAGAAAAGTTCCCTTTCCACTATAACTATCAGTTCTAGTGTCTCCTTGTTCATTTTTTCTGGCATCTCCTCATTTTTCATTTCTTGATAGAGAGCTTTTGAAAGATGTGCAAGATGTTCTTCAATCTCAACAATCAATGTTGAGATAAAATGGAAGCATTGCTCTTGCAAATAAGGTGCTAAATCATTTATCCTTGAAGGAGATTTATGTGTATGAAGAAAACTTAGGAGGTCTTCCAAAAATATTCTTGGACCCCTCATCTATGGTATCTTTTATTTGACTAACCACAGCTCCAAAACAAGCATTAAGGCGACCAAACTAGTCTTCATCATTTGTCATCATAAATCTAAAACTCAACCCAGGTAAATTGACACTTTTTAGGTCCCCTCTCTTGACAAGCCAACCCTCACTAGTAGGTAGTTTGTGTAAATGGGTTTCAACATCTTTATAACTTGCTAAAGATGTAACTATGGATTCAAGGCATTTACCAACCTTAACTCTCTCACGTAGATCTGCAAATCCATCAACTATTATTTGTTTCATCCTACTAAAAAAATAGGATTTCAAAAATTTCATCCCACAGACTCTTTGAGTGCTTCAAAACAATCTCACACACGCATTTCCATGGAAACTCAATAGTTGAACCAAAAACCATTTTTAGCCACTCCAAGCTCCCTTCAAATGCATCTAGACTATCCAGTGTTTCTCTAATCAATGTCTCATTCTTTGCAAGTTCCTTGCCACTTTTCACAAGATCAAGCAAATACTTTCCCCCAAGCCTATCCGCAGAGAGAATATCATCTGCACATGTCTTAAGCCATGCTAAGAAAGACTCCGATATAAATTCACTTGGAAAAATCATCATGGTAGCTTGTAGCTTCTCTGTATGAGATTTCCACAACTGCACCTCATTGTCTGGGTTTGGAATCCCACCAAACAACTATGATCCAGGTGGCACTGCCAACATAGTATTATAAAAAAGAGGAAAATCGTTTAGAACCTCCAAGAAGAGTTCCCCATCCTGACATAGCATTACTTGTATGACTCTTAACACATTACATAAAATGGAACTGATTTCCCCCACCTTATTGGTCTATCGGTGGAACTATGAGGGGAGTTCCCCCCATGTAGTAATGTTAGGCCGATAGTGTTCTACCCATAAATATTATATTACTCCAGTTCATCCAAAGTTGTCCCTATTTAAAATGATGGAAATGGCTCACATCTCTTAGAAAAATTTCTCTTGCAACAATATTGGAGATGAATTTAGATGCAGTGTGGCAATCAGAACATACTTGAAGGTTCTTAACAACTCTAATAGTTGTACTAGGGGCCATGTTTAATAAACCAAATGCAATTGCTAACTTTTCACTATGGTGGCAGATAAATGATTCTTTATACCCTGTTGCCTTCATTTTCCAAGCCAATTTCTCCTACTTTGCATAGCTCTGCCATGTTTGTGGATGTGATTTATCTCCTATGCAAAAAACATGTACCAGTTTACAACTTTGAAGAGTATATTAAGTTGTCCTATCTAGGGGTAGATAAAGGGAAGAAACCAATATCTATATAAAAAAAATTAAGTGGTTCTTTATCCATTTCTTTTAGTGCCCTAATCAGAGCAACTTGAACTTTTTCTTTAGGTTATCTCCATTCTTAGATAGAGGTCTTATACTAGACCAAAAAATTGCTCAGAGTGCTTAATTTTTTAACCACTAAAAATAGTAGACATTTTAAGTTTTTGTTGGATACAACAGATTCACTCACAAATACGGAGAGATTGGTGGGTTGATGCTTGTGTTTCCATAATTATACAGAAGCATTTGATCCCACTCAATTTCAATCTAAGTGGAATCAACCTGCTTTGTTTCAATGTTCAGGTCTACCCTCTTGTTTGAAACTAGGCCACAGATGCAGGCATGCATTAGTGGTTTTTTCTCTACCACCAAAGTTTCATCAGTTGTAGGTGTTAGAAGAGATTATAGGGTAAGTGCCTAGTTTCTTCCTAGAATTGTACAATATGGAGCCATCAGCCCCAAACATTCCCAATGAGAATTCTTAGATCATGTATTGGCCTTTTTACAATTCGTGAGTATAATGTCAAATATCCTTGAGGCTTTAGCCTTGCTAGAAGAATGTAACATTATTGGTTTCTCATTGTTGTTTCCTACTCTCCTATTCAAGAGTTCCTTGCTGCACCAAGGGATCCTTCTCTTACAAAGCTATTTGTACTTAGTTCTTATGCTTTGAGTATCAAGCACTATTCCCCTCTTATATTTACACTTCTTTACCTTAGCATTTAATTACTTTTCAAAACCTTGTATCCTTTTACCTTAGGACTTCTCTATTGTGATTGAATGTACTTCTCAAATTCTGCTAACCTACTTTTGGTTATCTATCGACATCAATATATTATCTTTTTTCCCACATCTATACAGTTATTTTTAAGAAGTACCTCATCAAATTTTTCATGACTTTCAACTCCCAACTCTCTTTTAAAAGTAGTGATGTTCAAGCCCTCCAAAATGCTATTAATTTCATTACTTGGATTACCCACCAATTTCATTTGCTTGAAAGTTTCTAAAGCGTTTTCAACAAATCCATTTTATGCATATCCAACAATAATTGCAATCCAAGAGATGGCATCTCCTCAAGGCATTCTGTCAAAAACTTCAAATGCTTTCTCTGTGCTTCCACATTTTGCATACATTTCAACCAAAGAATTTCCAACTATAATATCAGACAAAAATCACCCTTCTATTATGCTTTTATGGATGTCCATACCCTATTCCAAAGCTTCCATTTTGGAACAGGTAGAGAGGATGCTGGAAAAGGTTACAAAGTCTAGATTTAAACTTGCAAATTGCATTTGCTTAAAAATTTATAAAGCCTTTTCAACAGATCTAATTTGTGTATATCCTACAATTATTGCAGTCCATGAGACCACATTTCTTTGAGGCATTTTTTCAAACACTTCAAGTGTGGTCAATTTAAAGTCTTGTATAGGTCACATGATACCATCTGGAGATTGCATAGATTTTCTTTGAAATTTTTTATAAGCTATTGGATAGACTTTGTTTTATACAATTTCATGACATGTTATGGTTTACCCCTCTATGCATGAACATAATGTTGAAATACCAAATACAAGAGAACCATTTCAGTAATTTTAAAATTTAATTAGAGAACATAATCCATCAAAGAGATGCAGAGACTAAACTCAGCCAACCTTCAAGTTTGTGATAGTCCTTGTTTGAATTTTTCAATGAAAATATCATATGAGTCTTTGAAAATGCTATAATGCTTCTATTCTTTCTCCTCAGAAGTCTTGTTGCAGGTATCTTCCAACAACATTATGATTGCTTTCCAGTGTTATCGTTGTGATCTTGATGAGAAAAGGTATGTTTTTTTTATTTGACAATGCTTCAAGAGTTTGAAATACTTGAGCTATAGTCTATAGAAGACCATGAAGTGAAATGAAAAGCAGTCTACTGTCACAAAAGTTGCTATAATAGTCATAATGGTAATGGTCTCAAAAGATGTGTCACAATGTTCTTTGAAGTGCAACCTTTATGTGATTTGGATTTTGGATAATGATTTTCTCCTTTGATAGTGTACTTTGAACATACAAGGTGACTATTTGTAGACATTCACTTCATAGTGTTGATGTAAAAATGTCAAAGGAAGTGATGTCAAAGATATGTTATTTCTTGTTGTTTGTCAGGAATGTGTTTATGTTCATGTTGCAAAAGGTTAATGGTGTTTGTTGGTAAACTTGATCATTCAATGGTATTGATGTCAAAGCTCATGGTATTGATGCTTCATGGTGATAAGTTTCATTGATAATGATATAGTGACAGTATCTTAATCATATTGATAGTGCTCTTCATGTCTTCATATTGTCAGTGATATTATGCTTAGTTGGTGGTATTTCTGATTCATGCCATGTTTGCAGTTAAGAATCTTTCATGTTTTATACTTGTGGCTTTTTCAAGCTTTAGTACTCTTCATATATTTAGTCCTAGTTTGACAGTTCTCAGTTCATTTCTCTATCATAAAGGATAGATCTTAGTCACAGGGGCAATATGGATCTTGTACACTAATCATAGGGCTAGTATGGATCTTGTACATTGATTTTTATTTTAAGAATCCTAGGGGTAGTATAATGTTAGTACTATTCATTGCATCCCAATCTACATTTTCCAATGTGTTCATTTCCTACCTCTATAGTCCAAGTTTGACAGTGCTATACCTATGCACTATGCAAAAGGCATGAGGAAAATTTTCTATGTGCAGGGGAATGGTATTAAATGACAAGGTAGTGAATCCAAAACTTGTACAATGAGAAGAGATTGCAATGGTAGTTGAATTGTAAGGTGCAGTCACTATGTCTAAGTGTGTGTTCAAGGAGGCAGTCAAAATAAAATGCTAGGATTTCATGGAAGGTAATAATGAAAGTGAGAAATAAAAATAACAGAGGATCTTTAGATATGTGGTTTGTGGTCAACACATGGGTTCAATGACATGGGATAGTTATTAGAGTCCAAAGGAGACAAGGTATGCTTAATTTTTCATGACAACCATATCAAGTAATTTTGGTGCACTCTCCATATGCAGGTTACATGAAATCTATGCATGCATTTTATTCATAATCATTAAGGAAAAGGTGAAGGTCATAGGAGGAGGTTTGATTTCTAGAAAGTAGTCCCTTAGAGAAAAGACAATAATAGTTGAAGGTAGATAAAAGGCAGTGAGGAGATGGCAATGATATAGGGCTATGGAGAAACACTATAGCCATGGAAAATCACAATGAAGGAAGGTGTTAGACCCCACATTAAGAAAAATGACAGTCCTCACAAGGGTGAAAGTTCAATGGAGTAGTATGGTGATTGCAGTGTTATGGTGATGACTCTCATTGACAGACATGTTTTTGTTTAAATTCATTCAACCATATTGATCTCGACAGTGATCTTGCCATATTTTCTATGCTCGCGTTCTTATTGTGGCATTATTATTGATTTTCCTTTCATTGTGTTAGCTCTCAAAAATGCAGGCGAAATGCCTCAAGAGGCTGCCAATCTCTTGATACATACGCTTTAGGGTAACAAACAAGGTCAAGAGAACTCAACCTTCTACTCTTCAGGTGCTGCTAAACCTAGGCGGGTGTACCTTTATGAATTGGGCAGACTTAACTTATGATTATCCTCCTTGCACAATTATTTGTTCACAATGGCAGATGGAAGTGAACAAATGAAATCAAACTTGACAGCAATAGTAATCTTCTGATCTAAATCCTAAAATGCTTAATTAATAGATATAAAGAAACTGAATGAATTCAAATGATGAAATTGTAGAGACCAGTGCCTTGTTGGGTATGCAGAGTCATATGAAACAGAAGTGGGCAACTTATTCTGGCAGAAAATCAAATTGATGGCATATGATCTGTTTATAACTTGTATAAACATGCAAGATTTTGACCACTAAGCTCTACTTTAATAATCCAGATGAATTCCCCCTGATTCTATGATCAACAAAAAGGATTTAATCTCTGCTTGAGAGAACCAATAGATTAATCACACAGATACAACAAATGTGCACTGATAAACTGGAAATAAGCTTGTTACTTCAATTTAAATAACTAGAAAGAATCAACCTGGAGATAGCTTAGCAATACTTTTCAATAAACTCAACATACAATTGATACCAAAAATAAACTACCACGCCAGCTGAATTTCATTGAAATCGCCATTTGAAAGCATGCAACATAGTCTCTGGAATGAGAAATTTATTCTACTCTGTCCATTCCTAATCTACCTACTGTATGATTCTAAAATCTGATATCTTAATTACAATCAGGAGTGCATATTTATACACCAACATCAGGAAACATATTGCTTCAAATTCATGTCGGCCAACCGTAGTATTCGAGAAAATTTCATGTCGGCCAGCAACGGTATTTTAGAAATTCACATGTCAGCCACAACATTTGAAAATAGTTAATCGCCAATGGAACAGTTGCCAGGACAGCCTTGAAAGTATGCCGAAGGAAATTCAATTGTTAGTTAATCGTCCTGTACTCTGTGCATTGCCGTGACCTTCTGTCATCGGGGAGAAACCATATCGAAAACCTTTTGTCACTCTGAGAGCACCTCTCTGTTATATTTGTTTCAGTCACTGAGACACAAGAGTCTTTCTCACCGAGATGCCCTTTGTTTGATTCATTGTCGCTGTGAGTTTCGGACATCGGTGAGACCTCATATAGAACACATTATGTTTCACCAAAAGCCTCGATTTTACTTTAGATCACCAGGAGAATTCCAATCTCACACTGACAGAAACCATATGTCTGATGTATGTCACTGTAGCTTGCAACTGTGGGGAGACTCTTGTAGACAATATTGTATCACACCGAAAGCCATCCATGAGACTAAGTTGGCAAGACCTGACGAGTTCACCAAGACTCTATATCAAATCATATGATTCTTCTTACCAAAAGGTATATCTATTATCAGCGGTCGGCAAGACAAGGGAAGTTTGTTATGACCCTCCACCGAAGACCCTTATGCTTGGATGAAGCGAAGACTCAAATGAAGTGTCGGCAAGACCAAAGGTCACTTGCCGAGACCTCATATCGATAGCCCCAACTTATACCGATAAGACTTTCAATGCATCAGTTGGTGAGAAAAAAATCTTCGATGAGACTACATACCGAATACAACACTCATGCCAAAGTGAACATTTGTGCACAAGTCGGTAAGACATATGGAGATCACCATGACATCCTTTGAAAATGATTTCTTTCGCCGATATGTCTTTTCCAAAGCGCGGATCGGTAAGACATGAAGTATTCACTGAGACCTCAGCCCGAAGATAACATTCTCACCGATAAGACTTTCCTCAATCGCCGAGACAATGAAAAAGTTCCATCGAATGCTGCCCGCATGAAAACTTTGATCGTTGTGACATCAAATGAGTCTTTCCGATAGGCAACACAGACTCATGCAAGCAGAAAATGCAACATGGGTCGGGGAACCCCTGACCATCACAAGCTGATATGAACAAGAATGCAAAAAATGTAGACATAGATGATTTTATGGGAAAAATATGGGGAAAATATGGGAATTCATGAGCATGATCAATATGTAAAAACATCAGAATTTTACAATTCTAACAGTGGCTCTATCTGGGATGAATGATAGTGAGATTCATTGCAAGGATCCAAAATCTTTGGGTGAGCAGACCAGACACAAAAATGATGAACCAGTGAGCAGAATGGAAAAGGAAATGAAGCATGAAGGAATGAATGCAAAATGAATGCAAGATGGAGGTGAACCAAAACCCTAAAGTACTGTGCATGGAAAATAATTTTAAAGAGGACAAGCAAGAGTTGTCCATGCACTGGCAACCCTTAATCCTCTATGATTCATCATCACCTATTCTGAGCTATTACAATTTGAAACTCCAACCATACTTTCCCCTATCAAATACCTGGTTTTGTCTTGAGTTTTTCAGATTCTTCTTGAAGATACTCATGCAATCTTTCCTATCACTGTTATTGCAAGTTCTTAGAGTATCATCATGCTCAGTTTGGCCCAAAATCCATACACCATTCTGCAGTTCAAATTCTTCATCATCATGGGACAAACCCCTGTTATTTTCAACATTCAAAATGCATGCATATTCAATACAACATTTTATATCATCTCTCTCACTGTTATGAATTGTGAAACATTCTCCCAGCTGTATTGAAAATTGACCATCAAAGTGCCTCTCTTGAGAAACAAAAAAACTCTGTCATATCAATGTTGTTTGAGGAAAACAAATCTAAAACCTTTTGCACCTCTTTGACACTACCATTTGGATACAAGACTGGATCATGACTCACATCATCAATATCAAGCATATACGAACCAATCAAAGTTGAACACTATCATCCTTGGTATGCAAACAAATGTCTTCTCCACATGAGTTAAAAAATTCAAAATCACATACCTCTTCTTGAACAGACACATCCATTTGGTCAACTTCAAAAGTTTCACCATCAACTGGACACAAGGCTTCAAGATCACCCTTATGTATATATCTCTGATAATCAAGAGTTAATAAATCTGAAATTTGTTCACTACTGAGTAAACAAGTTTCCATATTTTCATTATTATAGTCATACTCATCACTTTTTTCATCATCAAAAAGAGTCCTAGGATCATCAGAGAATGAAAAATAAAAAACATTACAACACAGTCATTTGTTCCATAACTTGACACATCCCTTTGTTTATCCAAAACTACCTTTTGCTCAACATCAAGTGGATCTGAAAATACCTGAAATTCATTCTTGGGAAAACCTTTGCAAAAAATCATCTGATCCTCTTTTAAATCTTCATCATGCAATGGGCTTGAAAATTTTTGGAAATCATTCTCAAATTTACAAACCTCCTCTTCATCGAATGTATCTTCGTAGCTTTCAACTGCAGCTGGAGGTATTACATATTCACTATCAAATGAATCAACATTTCCCATTGCCTCTTCATCTTGATCTTCATAAGAGGTAGAAGGATCCCTTGATTGCAGATCAAAATCCTCAGGTGCATCTTCACAATCTGAATACTCATTGGATCCCTCAAAACACACACAATCTGTTATGCAAGAGGGATATCTTGTACCTTCATCTTCGTCATGCAAGCCATCACAGGAATCATCTTGACTTGCACATGTTTCATATTCTACTGGATGCATTGTTTGATCAATTCCTCTATACTCATCAATGATGTCACAATTATCTTCATATCTTTTCATGTCTACAATATCAGCCCATTCAACTAGTTGATCTAAATAAATTGGTATGTATGATTCAGGCCAATATACTGGGTTTGGCTCATACACTTTCATGAACTACAAAATGATGTCAAACCTACTAGGTGGGAATTTAATAGGTATTTTCTTACAAATATCAGTCATTCTGTAGAGTAAAGAGCGCCCAAATTCTCCTCTATATCTCCTTATACCAAGAAAGTCATCCAAAATATTTTTGAAATATTCATCAGATTGTTGGTTTTGATACATACCTTGCTGTAAATTCTGACTAAAATCTCCAAGTGGGCTAGAGTTGCGCTACACTTGACACTGATCAAATTGACATTCTTGATAACTTGCCAATCTTTGTCCAGGAGGGACTAGATAAACACTTACTTGCTTTGATGGCTGGGGGGAATAAGTGCTCTGCTATGCAAGATATGTATTGCCTCCATTGTGAGAATTTCCAATTGTACTATCAGGAATTTGAGGGGCCCAATACCTTCCTACATTTATGTATTCATTCTTGTCCATATCTTTCAATTCTTCAATTCCTATTATCAACTGTTGCTTTTCAAAATACTTCCTTGTTCCATACACAAATTCCATTCTTCACCAAAATTTTCAGAGTTGACACCTACTTTTCCAAAAAGTAGGAAAATGATTCTTTTCAAATAACTATTTCTGATCTTCTCCCAGCAGAATCACCTTTTCTGAACTTCTCAAATTACAAATCTTCCTTCACTGACTCTATAATGTGGTCTTCAATCGAATTTTCTGATATAGTCCCCAGTAGAGTCGCCAATTTGTTAGCTCTCAAAAATGCAGGCGGAATGCCCTCAAGAGGCTACCAATCTCTTGATACGCTTTAGGGTAACAAACAAGGTCAAGAGAACTCAACCTTCTACTCTTCAGTTGTTGCTAAACCTAGGCGGGTGTACCTTTTTGAATTGGGCAGACTTAACTTATGATTATCCTCCTTGCACAATGATTTGTTCACAATGGCAGATGGAAGTGAACAAATGAAATCAAACTTGACAGCAATAGTAATCTTCTGATCTAAATCCTAAAATGCTTAATTAACAGATATAAAGAAACTAAATGAAATCAAATGATGAAATTGCAGAGACCAATTCCTTGTTGGGTATGCGGAGTCAGATGAAACAGAAGTGGGCAACTTATTCTGGCAGAAAATAAAATTGATGGCATATGATCTATTTATAACTTGTATAAACATGCAATATTTTGACCACTAAGCTCTACTTTAATAATCCAGATGAATTCCCCCTGATTACTGTGATCAACAAAAAGGATTTAATCTCTGCTTGAGAGAACCAATAGATTAATCACACAAATACAGCAAATGTGCACTAATAAACTAGAAATAAGCTTGTTACTTCAATTTAAATAACCAGAAAGAATCAACCTGGAGACAGCTTAGCAATACTTTTCAATAAACTCAACATACAATTGATACCAAAAAATAAACTGCCACACCAGTTGAATTTCATTGAAATCGCCATTTGAAAGCATGCAACATAGTCTCTGGAATGAGAAATTTATTCTACTCTGTCCATTCCTAATCTACCTACTGTATGATTCTAAAATCTGATATCTTAATTACAATCGGGAGTGCATATTTATACACCAGCATTAGGAAACATATCGCTTCAAATTCATGTCGGCCAACCGTAGTATTCAGGAAAATTTCATGTCGGCCAGCAACGGTATTTTAGAAATTCACATGTCAGCCACATCATTTGAAAATAGTTAATTGCCAATGGAACAGTCACCAAGATAGCCTTGAAAGTATGCTGAAGGAAATTCAGTCATTAGTTAATCGTCCTATACTTTGTGCATCACTGTGACCTTCTGTCGTCGGGGAGAAACCATATCGAAAACCTTTTGTCACTCTGAGAGCACCTCTCTATTATATTTGTTTCAGTCCCTAAGACACAAGAGTCTTTCTCACCAAGATGCCCTTTGTTTGATTCATTGTCGCTGTGAGTTTCAAACATCGGCGAGACCTCATATAGAACACATTATGTTTCACCGAAAGCCCCGATTTTACTTTAGATCGCCAGGAGAATGCCAATCTCACACCGATAGAAACCATCTGTCTGATGTATGTCACTGTAGCTTACAACTGTCAAGGAGACCTCTTGTAGACAATATTGTATCACACCAAAAGCAATCCATGAGACTAAGTCGGCAAGACCTGACGAGTTCGTCGAAACTCTATATCGAATCATGAGTCTTACCGAAAGGTATATCTGTTATCAGCGGTCAGCAAGACAAGGGAAGTTCACTATGACCCTCCATTGAAGACCTTTATGCTTGGCCGAAGTGAAGACTCAAACAAAGTGTCGGCAAGACTGAAGGTCACTCACCAAGACCTCATATCGATAGCCCCAACTTATACTGATAAGACTTTCAATGCATTAGTCGGTGAGAAAAAAATCTTTGGTGAGACTACATACAGAATACAACACTCATGCCAAAGTGAACATTTGTGCACAAGTCGGTAAGACATATGGAGATCGCCATGACATCCCTTCGAAAATGATTTCTTTCACCGATATGTCTTTTCCAAACCCGGGTCGGTAAGACATGAAGTATTTGTTGAGACCTTAGCCCGAAGATAACATTATCACTAATAAGACTTTCCTCAATCTCTGAGACAATGAAAAAGTCTCACCAAATGCTACCTACATGAAAACTTTGATCGCTGTAACATCAAATGAGTCTTGCCAATAGGAAACATAGACTCATGCAAGAAGAAAACGCAACATGGGTCGAGGAACCCCTGATCATCACAAGCCGATATGAACAAGAATGCGAAAAATGCAGACATAGATGATTTTATGGGAAAAATATGGGGAAAATATGGGAATTCAAGAGCATGATGAATATGTAAAAACATCAGAAATTTATAGTTCTAACACATTGATTTTCTTGCATATTTTCATAAGTCTCTGTCATTGTTGTCAAAGGAGGCAGTATGGTCAATGCAAGGTAGACTGTCATGAAGGGACTATGGTTACATAGTAAACTTTTTATTTTGAAAGTATTTTGTTGCAGAAATAAAGTGATTGTCTTGACCATGTTGACATTGACTGTGACATGATGCCAGGGGTCTTGACAAACTTGACAATTACATGTTTGATATCCTTTCAGTTGCAAGGGTTTGGTAATAGTGTCAATATAATGACATTATTGGCACACTAATAGTGATATACTATGCTTCTTCTACTCTATATTTTGTTTAGTATTTTGGAAAGATAGTGTGATAGATCCAATCTCAGTGTATAAACATTATTGACAGACCTTTGCTAGATGATCTGTCCATGGTGACAATGCTTTGGTTGGTGTGACATTGTATGATAGTTCTTTTCTTTTGAATGTAGGTATACCTACTTCACAGGGGGAGTTAATGATTATGAGATCTTCTACTTCTTATTCACTATGTTCTCAATCACTATGTGGTAAGGGTTTAGATGAGGACAGATCTCAGTTAATGGTACATGACAATGAATAAAGAGTATTGATGCTATGAATAGTGTTTGTGCTTGTGGTGATGGTCACTTATCTCAGTAGTACTATTCTTCATCTCTATGCTTTGACTAATTTTAACAGTCCTCCATTTATTGATATGGCTTGGATAAGAAGCTTTTCATGTATATGGTCTCAGTCACTTACAAGTGTGAAGCTTCAACATCATAGGTTGCCAGTGGTTTAATTTTGTTCTGATTGTTTTCTCCTTGCAAATACATAGTGGTGACAATGGACTGGTATGCAATTTTTGCAATGATTTGTGGAGTGTCTTGATGATCTTGTAAATGATATGTGGTAATTTCATTAATCTCTCAATGACTATGTGTTGATGTATGGTTGTTTTAATAATTTGTTAGAGGATGTCCTTGGAGGCACAATAGCTCCAACTGAAATGGAAGTTGTAGTGGAAGTATGTTGGATGGCATTCCAAAGCTTGTAGACTTCTTCAATTTGTTATTTCAAATGATGGGTAGCTATGAATTTTCATTTCTTGGAGGTTTTGACCATGTTAACTACTTCCATGAGTTTCTTCTATACCTGATCATGGGCATTTGTACTACTAGCCATTTCAGCTTTGTGAAATACTACTTCCTTTGTTGTGGCTGCCGAATTTGCTTTTGCAAATTCAGTGAGTTGGGTTTGTTGAGCCAACTACTCCTGAAACTGTATTTGTTGGTCCTCCATCACTTGACGTAAATTTTCACTAGGGCTACATTATCTACTTCCTCTATGCACTGAGTTTTCTTTTTCCCTTGTGATATCATGTAATCTCTATGCACCATTGCTTGCCTAAAATCTGAAATATTTTTTTTGTAGTATTCTTTGCCTTCTCATAGAGCTTCATGCTATGTTTCAGATATCATGTAATCTAGTTGGTAAATGTGAGATTATGATCTATTTTGAACTATTATAAAAAATTATTATAAAGTTCTAAAATTAAAAACTTTATTTTTTTGCACTTGGAATTGAAGTGGGAAGAAACAAGGAAATGGTAGCTAACATGCTATGTGATTTTGGTATTAGTTAAGATGGAACTGTTTTCAATTATTTATGGCATATTGGGCTATAATGAATTCCCAATTTCTATTCTATTGCAGGGTATCCTCGAGGCATCTGAAGTTCCTATACCTATTGCATGACCACCATCTTCAAATCAATTACCAACCAGACAAGTTCCAACAACTGCACCATCACAAGCTATACCTCCCTCCAGAGGGCCAAATGTTGCTCCACTAAATCTTTTTCCACATGTATGCTTTTGGGCCTTGGAAAAGATGGGTATGGTCTTGTGCAATGTGGTCATGCATCAATCCTATATTCACCTTGTTTCTTTATGCCTTTAGGGTTTTCCAGGCATGGGTGTTGGGGCTTGAGCTGAAGGTGGAACACTGGACTTTGTTCACAATAACCAATAGGTATAATATATTAGTGCAGTTTTGCATTAAACACTTAATAGAGAAATTTTTTTTTCTCTTCACAGCTTGAATGTTTAGTTAATTGAGAATGAAATTGTTTGAGATTTTGTTTCTAAGCAGTATTAAATGCTTGTGGGATTTCCAACATTGGTTTATGTCTCAATTTTGTTATTGATTATATATTGCATCGTTTAGTTTCAAGCCCTTCACACAATGGTTCAAGCCAATCCCCAAATTTTTTAGGTTTGTTGAATCTATCATGTCATGTTTGAGTTCCACATGTGCTTTATCTAAATATTATTGATATGGCTAATTTTTGGTTGTCAACCAATGCTTCAAGAACTTAGCAAACAGAATCCCCAGCTAATGAGGCTCATACAAGACCACCAACCTGATTTTCTTTGACTTATCAATGAACTTGTTGAAGGTGTTGAAGGGTATGTAAATTTGCAAACTTTTGGTCTAAATTTGTTTCAAGTGCTCATTCTAGTAGTAGTTTTGGGATTGTGGAAAGGTGTGTATTTGTGACAAAATCTTCATGGAATAAGTAATGTGCCCCTTTGATTAACTGTTGAATGTTCTATTTGAGCACTTGTAAAATAAGTACAGTTTATTTACATGATTTCTGCTCAATTAGGAGCTAGTTTTTTAAATACATTTAGGTTTTTTAGTAATTATATCTGTTAATCTATAAGCTATCCATCTGCCTTCTAAAGGGTAACAATTTCTATTTATAGATACTATGATATTCCAATGTTCTCTATAGCTCTGTTAATTGAGATTACATATTGATATAAACACTGAGATGTTTAGATGTAGGTCCTTAGATATTCCTTATATTAAGTCTATTATATATCAAGCAATACAAGTAGATCTCCTTATTACCTTCTTACATCATTACCGCTTTAACAGATCTCCTCCATCAAAATCTAATGAGGGTGCTAAGATCATTTATTGAATGCTTACCATGTTTTTTCCTTGAAAACTGATAGAGGAACATAGAAATTATATTAATGTCCACAAATGAACAAATTATGTCAATGACACTTAAATTATAGCTAGTTACATTAACTAATTGGGAGTGCAAAAATGAACTACTGAAAATAAACCAACTAGGATGAGGTATTGAGAAACAAAACTAGAAGGGTGTCAATGCAAATGGAAAATATTAAAAAAGTTTCTCGTATTCAAAAGCGAGGAAATGCAATGATCTTGTACACTTATAGATCATGCCTTAAAGGTTTGTATTCCACCCATTGTGTCAGGGATTTGCACCTAAGCTTGTTTAGGTCTTTCTAGCATTAACACAACCATGTTTGTATGGACAATGTGCTCAGCAGGCTGGGTATGAGTCATCATTGTGGCAGTTACACCTTGCCTCTAGATCATGTCCCACATAACTGAAATGAGGTTGATATTTAAAGATATTTCTTTCTTAACATCAGAAAGGCTCCCTTTTTGTTGGGTACACAGAGGGCTCAAACATATGCCCTTCACTTAGTTTTCAAAAGCATGGTCTGGTCTAAGTTTTCATTCATCCTTATACCATGTTAGCAACGTAAATTTATAACTTGGACATAATATGCATGAGATACAAAAGTGAGACTATTGGTATTTTACTGTTCTTATAGCCTTTGCAAATTGGTGCACACTCCCTTTAAGAAAATAGCCACACATCCATACTCTTTACTAGGATGCCATGATGAGCATGGCATAGTTTTTGAGCTTTGAGCTTGACTCAATTCTCAAAACAGAAATTGAAGACCAACTCAAAATAAATCTAAGGACTGAAAAGGACTTTGGGAAGCCTAAATTTCAAAATTGAAATATCCCATAGATTATTCAAATGTCTTATTGGGTTCTTTGAAGAAAAGTATCTGGATATGCTTTTTCTATGTAGAGGGATTCTTTATTGTTTCTTTCATCATTTCATGTGATTGTTTTCCAGATCTACTTTAGGTTTTGAATGTTACAAATTAAGTATAAGGTTTTGAAGGTAGAAAGTAAGTTTGTCAAGGTCAATCATATTTTATCAATTGTATCATAGGAGCTATGTAAGAACTACCTAAATTTGTGTCTTTCATTGAAATTAGATAAAGTTATTGTTAAGCCATATCATATGTTTCAGAGTGCTTCATTAATTCAAATATTTTGAGAGCATCCTTGCAAAATCTATTTTGTGCATATCCTACAATTATTACATTCCATGAGATGACATCTCTTTGAGGAATTCCATCAAACAGTTCACGTGCCTTGTGTATGTTTCCACATTTTTCATACATGTCTAACAAAGCATTTCCAACCATAATATTTGACAAAAATCCCCCATCTATTATGCTCTGATGGATGTTCATACCTTGCTCCAAAGCTCCCATTTTGGCACAGGCAGGGAGGATGCTGGCATAGGTTGTGGAATTTGGCTTCACACCTGCTAATTGCATTTGGTTGAAATTTTCTAAAGCCTTTTCAGAAAATCCATTTTGTGCATATCCCACAATCATCGTATTCCATGAGATGGCATCTCTTTTAGGCATTTTGTCAAACAGTTCACATGCCTTGTCTATGATTCCACATTTTGCATGCATGTCTACTAGGGAAATTGCAACTACAACATCTGACAAAATTCCTCTATTATTTATGCTTTGATGGATGTTCATACCCTGTTCCAAAGCCCCCATTTTGGCACAGGTAGGAAAGATGTTGGAAAAGGTTGTGGAATCTGGCTTTATACCTGCCAATTGCATTTGCTTGAAAGTTTCTAGAGTGTTTTCAACAAATCCATTTTGTGCATATCTAGCAATAATTGCAGTCAGATGTGAAGTTTTCTTCGATTCAAGTGTTATCGGGCAATCAGTGAGACTTCAGCATTACTCCCACCAATATTAGAGAGTCTCTCTTATGATTCTCTTTCCACTGCTTTACTATTTTCATTATTTTCAGGCTATCGGTGGGACTGGCTCCTTTGTTCCACCAATAGGTATTTCTTTAGCCGATGGATTTTTACCTTTCCATTGACTTATCCTTTCGCCCCATCAGAGGAACTTACCAATGAATCCCATCGACAAATCATAGTGTCCCCGATGGAGATTGATGTATATCATTGTGTCGGGGAGACATTGAGCCAACTCCAACCAATATTAAATTCTCTTCCCAACGAATTTTGCACCTAAGTACTATTAGAGCATCAGGGGGATAATGCATTGAGTCTTGTCGATGTTTATCACTCTCGCCAATGATCTCGTATTCTAGAAAAGGTTGTGGAATCTGGCTTTACACCTTCCAATTTCATTTGCTTGAAATTTTCTAAAGCCTTTTCAACAAATCCATTTTGTGCATATCCTGCAATTATTGCATTCCACAAGATGATATCTCTTTGAGGCATTCCATCAAAGAGTTCATGTGCCTTGTGTACGTTTCCACATTTTGCATGCATGTCTAATAGAGCATTTCCAACCATAATATCTGACAGAAATCCCCCATATATTATGCTCTGATGGATGTTCAAACCTTGCTCCAAAGCTCCCATTTTTCCACAAGAAGGAAGGATGCTGGCATAGGTCATGGAATTTGGCTTCAGACTTGCTAATTGCATTTTCTTGAAAGTTTCTAAAGCCTTTTCAGAAAATCTATTTTGTGCATATCCTACAATTATTGCATTCCATGAGATGGCATCTCTTTGAGGAATTCCATCAAAGAGTTCGTACGTTTCCCGATTTTGCATACATGTCTAACAGAGTATTTCCAACCATAATATCTGACAAAAATCCCCCATCTATTATGCTCTGATGGATGTTCAAAACCTGCTCCAAAGCTCCCATTTTGGCATAGGAAGGGAGGATGTTGGCATAGGTCATGGAATTCAGCTTCACACCTGCTAATTGCATTTGATCGAAAGTTTCTAAATCCTTTTCAACAAATCCATTTTTTGCATATCCCGCAATCATCGTATTCCATTAGATGGCTTTGTGTGTATCCCGTAATCATCATATTCCTTGAGATGGCATCTCTATTAGGAATTTTGTACTCAAATTAGCTTGTAATTGATTAGGTTTTTAGAATTTTTAAAATTTATTTAGGAAGGAATGCATAGGAAAATATGTACCTTAAAAAAATTTATATATCATGATTTTTTCAAATTTTTGTTGAGTTTCCATGTTGAGTTTGAGGTTGATCCCAATGTCTATGTTAAGTCTGAGTTTGGTAACTATGATATAATAATTGGTGCCTCCCATGGATTTCATGGTAGACATGACACTAAAAAAATGCTCCTTAGTCTCCTTTCCTAGAGAGAACAAAGGTGGTGGTCCATTTGATATTGTCAACTATGGTGGTTAGTCTCAATTCAAATGGGAGCATACTCTCAATTGGCCAAGAGGAATCCACAACTCCTTAAAGTCTCCAACAAAATGGTGTGGCCTTGAGAAAAAAATGGTCCATTACTAAAACACAAAATCCATGATTTATGGTAAGGATTCACCATGTATCTTTTGTAGTGATTTGCGAGAACTGCTTTGAGATTCTTTCATGAATGGTTGAGTTTGAAGCTTTTATGAGGAGAACCCCTTATCACATGTTGCTCTATTGTGAAAGCAACACAACAATTCCAATTTCCAAGTGAAATGTTAATCGTAACTATTATTTGTGTCTCATTCACTTTGTGGTATTTAATTGTTTTCTTTACTTCAGGTCATTCATCTATTTTCAATTTTATGATGCTAAGAATAAACCATTTGATGAGTTTTATTACAGGCAGGGAGTATGCTGGAAAAGGTTGCGAATCTAGCTTTACACCTGCCAATTGCATTTGCTTGAAAATTTCTAAAGCCTTTTCAATAAATCCATTTTGTGCATATCCTACAATATTGCAATCCATAGACCATAGTTTAACATGATATCAAAACACAACAACTGAGATCTTCCACATCGATGATTGGAATGTACCATTACTTGTGAGGGAGTTAACAAAAGATTTTAGTACACTTACATCAATGATTTTAAGTATCTTGGACTTATCAATGGTTGTAGGTAACCTAATTACACTAGTTATTAGGGTGTTGTTGATCCACACCTGTGTTAGGTTGTTGTTCTATTCTTTTTTTGGTTGATTTATTTAATTTTGATGTGTTCGAATAGCTACAAAAATGACTAGCATTAGTCTCAAAGAGAGTGATCAACTTGAATGTACTTCTGATTTTACACCTTGAAAGTGCAAATTGTAGATGGTATTAGAAGTTGATATTTGGGTCTATTTTAACACCAAGGTTGCACATTCTATAGATATTCTCTAGTTGCTTGAATATAACAAGAAGATAGCCAAAGCATAGTGAATCATCTTAGGTTACAAACATATCGAGTGCTCAAGAAGGGTGTTAACTGTTATCAAATACTTGTAGTAGTTGTACCATTCATTGTAATTTGTATCTACTATTTTTTTCACAGAAATATTAATGAGTTACACCATGCTATTCTAGGTAACATTCTTATTTTCTTTGCATTTTGTCTTTGTATAAATGGTTTTCTATTTCAGTTGATTTAGGACAGCTATTGATAAATTGAAATTCTTGATCTGAGTCTATGACAGGGATTTTGTTCTTAGTACTTGTAACTATTGTTGTAACTAATGGTGTGAAATATGCAGTTGACCGACCTTGCCCTGACTTTTTTTTGCGGTGTTTTTCAGATGGCATATCAATTGAGTACTTATCAACCTCTAGTACTAAACTTTATTCTTAGCTTTTTTTCTCTTCCTGATTAATGACCATTTTGGTAGCAAGCTATTTATTTATTGTTATTATTATTATAATATCATTGATGATTCAAATTATCCTTCTAAATGGTATGAGGTTGTTCCAGAAATTTGATAAAATTATAGGGAGGGTTGAGTGTCATGGCAATGAACATGTTATGAGGGAAGGTCACAAAAGCTTTTGACCCAGTGGACATACTTTATGTAAGTGCAACATCCTATACTTTTTGTTAAAATCATTAGGGGAGGTTTCCCTTTATTTATAACCTGTGGAAAATTTACAAGGTGTGGAATATACAAGAATACTTGCATTCATACAAAAATAAGCTATTAGATCAATTATTCAATAACATGCTATCTTAATAAAACAACACCATGCAAAGAAATAATGACATATTTTCTCTTGTAATATTTACTTTTCTGAGTTTTTGATGTGAAAATTTTGAAACCTTATTTTCAGGTTGCAACTCCAAATTGGAGAAGTGAAAGGTGAATACCAACAAGGAAGAATTTGGAGGAGCCAAAACCAATAGTGGTGGGTAAATTGTGGATTTTCAAGGGGATTAAATGGGTCAAGCCCCTATAGGAGGTCGTTGCCCTTCCAAAAGGACTGCAGTTAAGGAAGCGAAAAATAGTATAAGTATATGAAAATAGGAGTATTTTTTTTATATAGTGTCTATAAGTTATACAGTGTCACCGAGACATTGAATGTAACCAATGAGACTTTTATCTTCCAATGAAGCTTAATGAAGTAAATTTTCATAGTGGTTTTTTCTCCACTCATAAATACTGTGTTGTGGCTCCTCTAGTCTTCATTTCATGGTGTTTTCTAACATTTGAATATCTATGATACTTGAAGATTATATGTATAAATGTGTGAGGCTTGATTAAGTTAGATTTTATTTGTAATGACTAAATATATGACTAAAGTAATGACTAAATATATGACCAGTTAACAATAATCAATGACTAAATTAATGACTAAATATATGACTAAACAAATCACTACCATGACTAAATAAATGACTAAATTAATGACTAAATCAATGACCAAATCAATGACTAAATAAATGACTAAAATAGTTTAGTCATAAATTTAGTGGTGTTATAAATGACTGCAAATAAACCACTAAAATAGTCACGTGACTAAAATTAATGACTAAAAAATATGATTAGATAAATGACTAAATCAATGACCAAATCAATGACCAAATTAATGACTAAAATCAATGAATAAATAAATGACTAAAATTGTTTAGTTGTAAATTTAGTGTTATAAATGACTACAAATAAACCACTAGTAGTCACGTGACTAAATTTAGTCATTTATATGCAATTTTTAGTTGTTTATTTAGTCATATATTGTTATTTGTGTACTAGTGTATGTTGGGATATCAAGCCATCATTGGACCTAACATGTATCTCTATCCAATTTTAGAAAGTTCCAATATCTATTATAAATTTTCCAGTCTATATACTACATTCTTCATCATCAATTTTATCTTTTTCTTATTTCCTTTTGAAGGTGTTCCCTAATTTAGCAAGCCTAACTCTAGGCCTCACATTTATCCCTTTTATTTTTTATGGAAACAGTAAACAAAATATACTTAAATCTTAATCATAATTAATTAATGATTGATCTACTCACCATCACTTTAATTATGTTTATTGGATTTTACCTATTTTATAGTGTCTTCTTCCTTGATATGTTTTCTTCACACTTTGGGTAGATTACTTCACAAATCAATGTTCTGTCCACCTAATTATTTTATAAACACTTCTAAAAATCTCTTCAAACTATTTTTACATACCACTAATATATTTTATTAGCACTTCTATATATAGGAACAAAACATTGACTTACTATTGCAAATTAATTCTTAATCAATTTTTTTTTTTCTTAAAAAAAAATAAAATCTTTACACATATGATGCTAACTACCTCAATGCTTTATTAGAAACTTCAAACTTTAGATACTTCTACCCAGCAACTCAATGTTAAAAGATACCAACTCCAAACTTACACAACTAAAGGATAAGGAAAAAATTAATCATAAGAATTAAAAATCTTTTATCTACCTTCTAATTCCATAAATAGACTCTTATTCACTTTTACCTTTCTTCAACAATTTATATCCTTACTTTGAGTCACTTCTCCCCTTCTTTCTTCATCATATCATCACAAGAACTATTTCTACTCTAGTATACTTCCACTTATTCTTCTCTCATTATTATTCAATTCTAAGATCTAATAATATCTATTTTGTTCATGATTAAGGAGTCTAATTTAAAACTACTTGACCACATAGCTAATAACATTACACAATGCTTTCACATAGTACATAATTTAAATTCTTCAAATGAGATCAATTTAATTAATTCAAACATATTTATAACATAATATTTGTGATGTTTAATGCATTTAAGAATATACCTTGACAATATAGATCTAGAAATATCTAAACACTTACTTCATAATTTACCTAGACTTCCTTTTAGTTTATTTGAACAACTTTTATAAAGAATGAATATATAGTAAGACAGTGCCAATAGAAAATATAGCACATCATCATAAACACTTTTGATAAGGATCAATAGCCCCTCATTTGATGATTGCAACTTAAATTTTCCTTAGACTTGGACACAACTCCTTGAAACTTGTAGAATGACTATCTTTGTATGTACTATAAAATATGGATCTAAAAACTTAACATGGTTCCTCATATGAACCTCATTAAGACCAAGAATTACATAACCATAAATTAAATACTTTGGTTCACTATCCAACTATGAAACTATTTAAATTCCAGTGTTGGGTGTGTGGTGCACGATCTTGCTAATTTGAAGAATGATTATGGACTGAGGTTGGCATTGCTGGAAAAGCAGAATAGACAGCTAAGAAGGGACTTGGATACAATAATAAACATTCGTAAGGAGAAGTTGGAGGCCTTGACTGAAGGTATGATTTTCTTGATGCAATAGGTAGAGGCCTGCAACACACTCAAACACAATTTCAACCTGAACTCAACTAACAAATCACAATCTCATAAGAATCTCAACAATTCACCAAAATCCACTCTTTTCCTTATAGCATACCAATTCCACTAAATTGGGTATTACTTCACAAACACACCCTTTCAATTCACAACTCAACACACATCAGGGACCCACTATAGAGCCTAACAACATATCAAACAATCACCAATGGTTTTTTTGTAACAAATAGCTCAAATCATGTTTTCCACACCTTTTAAGGCTCAAATTAGCCCACTTTTCCAAAGAGACCACCTTCAAAACTTGTCCAAAACTATTGAAACCTTTGGGAAGCACTTAATACCCATCAAAACTTAAGGATCCACCATTAGATCCCAAAAACACAATCATCCACTAGCCAAACCATAAAACCCTCTCTTTAAGCCTAGAAACCCTAGGGCATATTGAAATGACACTTGCCAAACACTCCAGAACAAAAAAAATTCTCAAAAAAGTCTAAAATACTCTACCCATGTGCTTAATCCAACATAGATTTACACTTCCCAATTCAAAAACTCAATTTGACACACTAAAACCTCTAATTTCACTTGGAAACCTTCAAGTTTCAAACCTAGGGCTTCACACCCATTCTTTTCCAAACCTGCCCTACAAAAATTAACCATTCTCACACCTTCCTCTAATGTATTATACCCATTCCACCAAGAAGCATCCCAAACTGAAAGGTGGAATGGGTTCAATACATATTTAAAACTTCAAAAACCCCAAATACCCTATTTTCTAGCCACTCTAAGAAAAATAGAGATTAAATGCTCAAAACATAATGTGGTGCCTTCAAAATGGATTTAAAAGAATGAAGAAACAATATACATTACATTCCAACACAAATTTGAATCAATAGACTATTGTACGGATCGTACAAACTACTGTTACAACAGGAAAACACAAAAATTTGAGAAAAAACAAACTTTTATTCAATCTTCAATCTTCAAAATGGTTTCAACAACCTTCATTCAAGTTCCTCAAGAAATTTTATTTTTTTCCCACCAAAAACAACTGTTTTAACTTCCCCAACAAATTTTAAACTCTTGTGACCGTTGGTCTCCCTAGGATTCAAATTTTACAATTTTTTTCAAATCTTCTATTTTTGCACAATTGCAACTCTTCACTTTTTTCATATTTGAAACCATCAAAACACCTAGACATATAAAACTCATCACTAATGACTTATTACATCATCAAATTGTCTTATTGACCTTATTCTAATACAAAAACTCCTAAGTTCTAAAGTCTGGATCTCAAAACCTTAAATGGAGAAAACTTCTTTAATGGTGCTCTTGCACCACAGACCCTATCTTTGAGCTTTTCCAAGTCTCTTGGAAAGATGAATGGCACATGTCCTTTGTATTCTTCATGTTTCAATCCTCCATTCTTGTCTTCATCAGGTTTTTTGTGCCATTGATCTTCACTTCCCTTAGCATCCTTCTTGAGTTCACCTTCACTTACTCTTTGTTCCAACTATCCTTCATGTGTTGTGGGGTGTTTCTCCACTTTTCCATCTTCAAATATTATTATCACATTTGCATTTCCATCTGTACTCACTCTCTAACATCTTTCATCAATTGTTCCTCAAATTTTTTCTTATTCCACTGTCCTTTAGCCTCTTGTTCTACAACTTTATCATTGTCCACTGTCCTTTTACATTTACCAGTCCTTATCAGACCTGCCTCTGTCTTATTTACTATACCATTACATTGAATGGTCTTTTTCAGAATTTTACTTGCTTTATGCACTGTCTCATCAATCCTATCATCCCTCAACTATCCTTTTACCTCACCAACATTTATCTTCTTTTCCATTATCTTTTCATCCCTATAGACCTCTATATTGTCAACCTTGGACTACCAATTCACTGTACTAGCAACCTTGTTGTCCTCTATCATACCATCATCATGATTTATTGTACCATTACTCTCACAAACCACTATCCATTCTTTTACTGTCTTTTCAACACCATCAATCACTGTTATAATGAATTTTAATTGTCTTTTCATCTTATTTTCCATTATACGACACTTGACTGTCCCCACCATGATGCAATCACTTCTTCCATGCCTTTGCAAAGGCATTTCACACTCACTCTGCACTTTACTAGTCTGAGATACAATTTGTTCCACTTTCTTTTTCCACACAAATACATTCTTCTTTCCACTTGACTGCAAGTCATTCTCATGTTTTCTTCCTACTATCCTATCTCTGTCAAGCATGGTATTTGCTACTACACTCATGTTCTTTCTTTCATCTTCATCCACATACTCTTTTCTACCAAACATAATAATCTCACCATATTCTTCTAGACCCTCAACCAATGGAGTTAAAACAAACTCTCTCCCATCTTCTTCTATGGTGTATGTATTTTGTCTACCATTATGCAAGGCTGACCTGTCAAACTTCCAAGGCATTCCTAACAATAGATGACAACAACTCATGGATAGTATATCACAAATAACTTCATCTCTATATGGACCTATGGGCGGGTGCATGGATATGGGTAGCCAATTTGTGGCCACCTTAAAAAAAAAGTTTTGAAAAGTCATAACACGAGTGCATTATAACACACTCAGGTTATGGCTTGGTGTACCCAGCCAAAGGCTCAACCATAATGAGCCCATAACGCAGATGTGTTATAATGAAAGCACATTATCATGCACTCACATTATGACATGTTAAAAGCAAAAAAAAAGTTGAAACGCATTCATTCTTGCATTTTGACTGTGTTTTTTGTTGTTCCCGCAGCCAAAACCCCCATTTTTTGTGCTCGCGTTCTAGGAGGAGGTATTTTGCAAAAATATTCATCAACGGTTGCTATTTCATCACAAGGATGGCACCACGATGATGAGGAGGTGTGAGAGGTAAGGATTGTTTTCTTTTTGTTTTGAATTTGTTAGTTTTAGGTTGTATCTGATATTTATTTTTTTAAATTTGTTGGAGATGCAAATCAACCTGCAAACCCTTAAAATACTCAACAAGAAGAGAAACCAAATCCTCAAAAACAAAATAAACCACAACAACAACCTCCTCCACCAATCACTCAACACCCTCCTGTCACTCAACAAAATTTAATGAGTGAAATTGAGAACAACAAAAAAAAAATTAAGGATTTAATCAGTAGGTTGAGTGATCCAAATGGTTCAATCGAAGAAAGAATGACCCTGGCAAGTTCATTGAAAGATATGTTAAAAGATGTAGATTCAATTAGAAAACAAATAACTGGATGGCAAGAGTAGGAGGCAGGTGCTTAGGGGCTTATTACTAGCCAAATCCATTACATAGTTATTTGGGCAGGATTTAAAAATTCACAAAAGGAGATTTGTGCTCATTATTCAC
>VDFB02281492.1:38188710-38260761 GCA_007258455.2 Sequoia sempervirens
AATATTCTCCAAATTTGAATTCAAAAATTCCAAGTCAACATGTACATCCAACAAGGCAATAACTTCATCTTACATGTCCTTTTCCTTGAGCCAAGTGGCATTTATTGCATTTTCCCTTCCCTCTTGCAAGTTATTTCAACAAATTTGAAATTCAAAAATATGCATTTATTGGTACAATCCCCAAATCTTGCACATCCTCCATCCATTCATAGATTGACAAGTGGCATCATGCCATTAGATGAATGTTAGTCCCACATTGCTCAAATTTAGACATTCATCCATCTTGGCATTCTATAAATAAAGAGCTCCTATCCTCATTTGATGATCCACAAATTATGCAAAGTTATTATGCTAAAATATTTATCCATTTTTATCTATAACCGTTGAGTTCTTAGCTAGGTTTTTGCAGATTTTGGCTTGGAGCTCTCATTCTTCACCATCAAAATGGATCAATCTCCATCAACATATCAATATTGCATCTTAGGAATTGGGAAAGGGCCAATTTTCACATCAAATTGGCACCAATTCCCCCATGGGAACATGAGTTTGCACACTTAAATTAGGATTGAATTTATATTTCTTTGTTTCATTGTGTTCTTTGTTGTTTTTTTTTCCTAATTCTAAGTTGTAAATGGATTTCATGGGGAATCCTTGTTTTATCTTGCAACCTCTTGTTTAACTTGTTTATTCATGTTGTTTTGTAGGTACTAGGATTGGGGTTCGCACAACTTTTATCACTTCTTTTGTGGTGTAGGTTCTACTCTTGAGTGGGTTTTTCTTTCACCATGCACTTTTCGGTGATACGGGTTCCCTCCTTGAGCGGGGTTTTCTTTTATCACCTCTCTTGTGGTGTGGGTTCTACTCCTGAGTGAGTTTTTCTTTCACCATATGCTTTGTTCATCTCTCTCCTATCTCTTGTATATACCAGATCGAAGATATGCACCTTCTTCGTCCTGAGTTCTTCTTGTCTAATGTATCATCTCCTTCCTTGATGGTTCAGGTATACATTTCTAACCTTAATCTTTCTTGATCTACTTTACTGAGCACTCATCAGTATTCATGCTCGCTAAAGTGGGGGATAAATGTATAAGAGATAATTTTCACCCTATGTGTAATTCCCCTTTTTTCCTTTTTCCACCTTAGAAAACCAAGTTTGGAGGCTTATTTCCACCTAAGCTCACTACTTGCATTGCACTTGGCACCTATTTTGAGTGTCGATGGAGGTGTTTCTTTCGAGGATTCCTACATGGTGCACAGACGTCCATGCAACGCACTTACATCCCTGACAGATTGTCGCATTTGGATCCTGTGGAGGCATTACACTTCCCATTGGGGGTCGATTTGTAATGCCCTCCTTGGTCGATTAACCCAAATATGGCCATTTTCTTCCTCATTCGTTCATATCCAATCCTTGAACTTGTATTTGGAGGTTGGAAGATCTCTTCACCACTTCTGGATTTCATCCACAAGCTTCACATCATCTTCGAAGCATTCTAGAAAAACACTTTACACTTCACAACAGAAACATCAAGACTCCATCACATTGGTAGAGCAAGTTTGGGACCACACCATCACAATAGAGGCTTGAGTTCCTCTCATTTCTCCCCCAAGCATCCTTCAGTGCTCTTGGTGGAGGTGGTAAGCTTCTCTCTACTCTCCTCTATCACTTGGTTGAGTAGCATAACACTGTTTTGTAGTGCTTTAGTGCTCTTTACTTCATTTCTACTTTTCTATCTGGTTGTTCATGGAGGTGGGAACACCAAAATAGGGTCTGACTGAGGCAGGCCCCTATACAGCCACCCAACAATTTCTATCTTCTTCTTTTTTGTAGGTTTTGAATACATTCATTTGGTGGAAGCTTCATCACTCACATGATTGTAAGTACTTTCTCTCTTTTCCTTATCTTTTTTTATCTCTACTACTTTATCTCAGTTCTATCACTTTATGTTGTTTCTCTATATTCTGTAAGTTCTTAACAATCCGGTTCCTAGTGATCACTTAGGTGTTTTCTATGATAAAGTCATTCTCTAGTCCATACAAGACACCAACGTGCCTCTGGGATGCCAACCTGTTGCATTTTCATCTGTATTTTGCGATGACATCCTTTGGCTGAGAGCTTATCAGTTTGTCCATAAGACCTTTGTGACCTACCCTTTCAGACTCTAAAACTTTTTCACTATTTCATTGAGGTGGTGTAGGGCAGTTCTCCCCATGAGGATCTCTGAGTGAAGAGAATGCATGAGTAGTGAATCCCCCTATATCGCACTTAGACCACGAAGAAGGGGAGATCCAACATGCCCAAAGAGAAGAAGGTGATCATGAATCACCAAAGGAGGGATCTCAAATGCCAGATTGGTTAGAAAGGAAACTACAAAAGAAGACCCCCACTCTCATGGACCCCAAGGAAATACTGAAGACTATCTTTGCACAAGCTCAAATAGGCACAAAGAATGAAAAGAAACTAAGAGTCTAATCCTACATTACGATGGATGCATCAGGATCGAGGATGGTGCAAATTTCCACTCCAGTAGTAGATAAAGGGGAATGGGTAAGTTATAACATCTCTACCATTGACTTGGGCACCACTACAAGGGAGAAAAATATTGATCAGCTCAAAGGGTTGGTTGCCACAATTTTCCATCAGATGAGAAAGGACCAATCCTCCAAGGAGGAGTTGAAGGCACAAGTGGCAAACCTCATCACCTACATTCAGCAGTGGTCTTCTACTGAGAAACTACCAATGACTTCATTGGCCCCACCTCTGTTGCTTTCCAAAGAACATATAGGCAAGTTAGACAGGAGAATGAACTAGACCAAGGCTACAGAAGAGTGGTTTCTATAAGTGATCTACAATGGTGATATGGGCATTGGCCATGCCGTCCGAACATCCAAAAAATTCTAGGAAGTACAAAAACAGCTCGAGGGCATAGAGATAATTTGCAATAACTTCCTAGAACTATATAGGATTGCATACCCTAAACTCAAGGCTATCCTCAAAATGCACGAGAGAGTCTGGGAGGAGCTAGCCATAGTGAAGGATGGTCATTGACTAGTCAATAGGTGGAAAATGGGCCTAGACCATAGAAGGGAAGTCCTAGAGCGGGTACTCCATGAAGTAGAGCTTGACTTAGAATGGGTCAAGGAACATCAGATGGACTATGAGGAATATATGAAGCTCATGACCAATTATGACATTCTTGTCTTCGAGCTAGACCCCAAAAAAAATAGGTTGTACTTCCACAAGAATATGTTGAATAGGGCCACAGATTCATTAACGCTAAAATTTATGGATTTTGCTGCCCGAGCCTTCACCCAATCAGAGCAAGTGATCAAGAACATAGCTAAGTGTACAAATAATTGGGAGTTGATCACTAGAAAATCAAAGAAACTATCCTTCCAAGTGCTCCAATCATATATAATAGAGTGGGACAAACTTCAAGCGTTAATGGGAAAATCTGTGGAGTATGCCACCATTCAGAAGAATCAAGGAAAACCTATCATAGATGATTAGTTCCTCACAATGTAGCTGCAGCCAAAAGGAAAATCACTATAGGACAAAAATGGTACAATGACAGGGAACTAGAGGACGAAATAGGAAAAATACAAGAAATGCATTTTTTAAATTGTAAAATATTGGGAATAGGTGAAATCCTAATTTGTAATGAATCTTGGCCACACAATGAGATTAAATCTTGGAAATTAATTTTTCCTTTTGAAAGCTATAAATAGGGGGTCTCCTCTCATTTTCAAAGATAGAGTTGAGTTGTTGTAAAGTCATGCTACTAAAATTCTAATAGAAATTAATTTCTTTTGGTGGATTCTTGAGTTTCCTTCATGTTTCATGATTCATCTATTCATAGTTGATAGATTTGAGTAAATTTAATTTGTTGTTCTATGTATTTTGCATACTTCTAGTAGTTTAGTGAATGTTGTTCATTTATGCTGAAGAATAATGCTATGTTGATGCCCTTCCTTGTTCATGATTTTCGCTATTTTTTGATGATAAATAGTAGTGTAAAGCTAGTCAAAACATAAATTCATTGCTGCACTTGAAATTCATCTTTTATTCATGCTTTATGGTGAATGAACAGTTGAAAATTTGTAGACCTTAGAAGATTGCACTAGTTTCATGATACTGTTAGCTAATTTGGTTAAGTGGAACATAGTTTCAGGAAGGCTATCCACTATAGCATCCTCCATTATCATCATTCATTTTTAGTTGCAGGTCTAGGAACTTCCTCCTTTCACTTCCCTTTTGAAATTTCTTTGAAATAGTAATTTAGGAAAAGTTCTAGCATAATTGTAAAGCCAAATCTGATGATAAAAGTGGAGTTTTAGACTACTATTATGAACTTGCAACAATTGCACATCAACTCCAATATCTTAAAAAATCCATTTAAGGAACCAATCTCCTTTCAACTTAACATACGTAAGGCTGCCCTGTGATTAACAACAAATCACATGAACCAACTGAGATATCCCAAGCAAGTCATGACTTGACATCTAAGAGACCTTGGGATAGTTTTAGATTCATTACAAATTAGGGTTTCATTATAAATTCATTGTTGCACTTGAAATTAATCTTCTATTCATGCTTTATGGTGAATGAAAAGTTGAAAATCTACAGACCTTAGAAGATAGCACTAGTTTCATGATACTGTTAGCTGATTTTGTTAAGCAGAACTTAGTTTCAGGAAGGATTTCCACTATAGAATCCTCCATTATCACTATTCATTTGTAGTTGTTGGGCTAGGAAATTCCTCCTTTCCCTTCCCTTTTGACCTTTCTTTGAAATAGTAATTAAGGAAAATTTCTAGCATCATTGTAAAGCCAAATCTGATAACAAAAGTGGAGCTTTAGACTGTTGTTTTGAACTTGCAGCAATTTTACATCAACTCCAATATCTTAAAACCTCCATTTAACAAACTGATCTCCTTTCAACTTAACATAGATAAGGTTGCACTTCCCTTCATGATATACCTGCATGAAGTATCCACATTTGGGAGGACCAAGAAATCTTCCACTCGTAAGTGTATCATTGTATATCAAAAATTCGACCTAGGAGAGCTAATTCAATGGATTTAACAAGTTTAAATAAGAAATTGAAAGATTTTGAATGACGTTCGAATAGGCATTAAGAGTTAAGGCTTTTAAAGGGATTATATGCTAGAAGGAGGATTTAAATGTTGTATGTTATAAAAAATAAAGAGGTACATGTTTAAAGCAGTGAATTTAATTTGCAAAGTTGGAATAGGATGAGCTCCTCAATGATGAAAATTGGTTAGAGGCATTTGAGGAATGGTTTGAGCAGGGGTATATATTTCAAGGTTACACTTAAAGGGAGATTCAAAGGAATTTTATTAATTAATGCATTAGTACATGTTTTAACAAAATTAATTAACTCAATCTTCTATGCAAGACAACTGAGCAAGGCTTATCAAGGTGGCCAACATGTGGGTGTTCATCATAGAATACCTATCAAGCGGGATGAAGCTAGAGGATGCTATCTTGTGAGGAACCTGTGTATGAAATGCACTAATATATTTCCAAGGCTATTAAAATGAAGAATCTATTTGTTCATGAGTGTATGCTAATGGAGGACCGACTTCCATAAGAATGAAGAATCAGACAACCTTCGCCAAGGAAGCTAGTGACATGAAGTTAGAAGGTTTTCCACCAAGTTCAGGAATGAGAGGGAGCTATTATATCCCTTTCACCAAATGATCGTGATCCATCAAGAGTTTTCCCACAAGATCTAAAGCAACATGTCTACTCTTCGATAGTGCAAATCTGCAAACAAGATTCAATGAAGGATACTATAAACACATCAAAAAATAGCCTTACGTATGTTAAGTTGAAAGGAGATTGGTTCCTTAAATGGAGTTTTTAAGATATTGGAGTTGATGTACAATTGTTGCAAGTTCAAAACAGTAGTCTAAAACTCCACTTTTATCATCAGATTTGGTTTTACAATGATGCTAGAACTTTGCCTAAATTACTATTTCAAAGAAAGGTCAAAAGGGAATGGAAAAGAAGAAGTTCATAGACCTGAAACTACTAATGAATAGGGATCATGGAGGATGCTATAGTGGATAGCCTTCTTGAAACTAAGTTCCACTTAACCAAATCAATTAACAATATCATGAAACTAGTGCTATATTCTAAGGTCTATAGATTTTCAACTATTCATTCATGATAAAGCATGAATAAAAGATGAATTTCAAGTGCACCAATGAATTTATGTTCAAACTAGCTTTACACTATTGTTTATCATCAAAAAACAACAAAAAAAATGAACAGGGAAGGGCTTCAACACAATAGTATTCTTTAGCATCAATGAACAACATTCACTAAACTACTAGAAGTATGCAAAATACATAGAACAACAAATTAAATCTACTCAAATCTATCAACTATGAGGAGATGAATCATGAAACATGAAGGAAACTCGAGAATCCACCAAAAGCAATGAATTTCTATTATAATTTCAGCAGCATGTCTAAATACAACAATTCAACTCTCTCTTTGAAAATGAGAGGAGACCCCCTATTTGTAGCTTTCAAAAGGAAAAATGAATGGCCAAGATTTAATCTCATTATGTGGCCAAGATTCATTACAAATTAGGGTTTCACCTACCCCCAATATTTTACAATTTAAAAAATAAATTTCTTGTCTTTTTCCTATTTTGTCCTCTAGTGCCATGTCGCTGTAGCATTTTTGTCCTGTAGTGATTTTCCTTTTAGTTGTAGCTACACTATGAGGAACTCATTATCTATGATAGCTTTTCCTTGATTCTTTTGAATGGTGGCATACTCCACGAATTTTCCCATTAGTGCCTAAAGCTTGTCCCGCTCAATTATATCTAGTTTGAGCACTTGGAAGGATAGTTTCTATTATCTGCCAATGATCAACTCCCAATTCTTTGTACACTTAGGCATGTTCTTGATCACTTGCTCTGATTGGGAAAAGGCTCGGGCAGCAAAATCCATAAATTCTAGTGTCAATGACTCTATGTCCCCATTCTCCTCTCATTTTCAAAGAGAGAGTTGAGTTGTTGTAAAGACATGTTGCTGAAATTCTAATAGAAATTCATTGCTTTTGGTGGATTCTTGAGATTCCTTGATGTTTCATGATTCATCTCCTCATTGTTGATAGATTTGAGTAGATTTAATTTTTTGTTCTATGTATTTTGCATACTTCTAGTAGTTTAGTGAATGTTGTTCATTGATGCTTAAGAATACTACTATGTTGATGCCCTTCCTTGTTCATGCATTTTGTTGTTTGTTGATGATAAACAACAGTGTAAATCTAGTCTAAACATAAATTCATTGTTGCACTTGAAATTCATTTTTTATTTATGCTTTATGGTGAATGAACAGTTGAAAATCTGCAAACCTTAGAAGATAACACTAGTTTCATGATACTGTTAGCTAATTTGGTTAAGTGGAACTTAGTTTCAGGAAGGTTTTCCATTGTAGCATCCTCCATTATCACTGTTCATTGGTATTTGTTGGTCTAGGAACTTCCTCCTTTCCCTTCCCTTTTGACCTTTCTTTGAAATAGTAATTTAGGAAAAGTTCTAGCATCATTGTAAAGCCAAATCTAATGATAAAAGTGGAGTTTTAGACAACTATTTTGAACTAGCAGCAATTGCACATCAAATCCAATATCTTAAAAACTCCATTTAAGGAACCAATCTCCTTTCAAATTAACATACGTAAGGCTGCCCTGTGATTACCAACAAATCACATAAATCAAATGAGATATTCCAAGCAAGTCATGACCTAACATCTAAGAGACCTTGGGATAGTTTTCTGCAACTTGTTTTGGGTGTTTTTGCACTTTTCAATAAGTGATAGCTACCTAATTGAGTTGCTAGGTAGTTTGGAGAGGTGCAAGATACAGTGTAGCCCACATATAGGGCCATATTTACACAGACTACCTGAGAGACAATCTGATGATAGATGACTTTGGAGCCCTTGTCCCACTGCCATGGGTATATGTTGGTGGCCCCTATGACATAGAGACTACACCTCGTTATGATTCTTGTTTTCTTTAGCAGTCCCTGATATGACCGACTGATCCAACTAAGGGATAGGTTTCAAGTTAGGGGAGAGGGTTGTTGAGAAATGTGACTCAAATTTATTGGCTTGATCGACTTCCTAGAGTATTTGTGTTTTCCTCCTTCATTGGCCTGTGCTAAGTTGTTGTTTTTCAAGTTTATCTAACTGAAGTCACGGGCTTCTGAAGTTTCTTAACCTCCTGACTTAGCAACTGTGAAGCGAAGGTTAATCCCTTTGTTTTCAGCATGTCCTTGGTTTTACGAACTTCGCAACCTCTAACTTGAGGTTTGAAAGTTCAAGTTTTGAGCGACAAGGCCATCCCTTTTATTGGCAAGTCATGGGTTTTAGGAACTTCACAACCTCTGACATGAGGTTTTGAAGTTCAATTTTTTAGTGATATAGGGACTTGGATGCCGACGGATGTGGGTACCACTTGGAGCAGGAACATCGGTCAAATAGTTCTTTATCGATGGTACCTTGTTCTTTGTCCCATTGATGGCCCGATGAGATTCCAAATATAATTAATGGAAATACTAATTTAAATGTAGTTGTAACTAAAACTATGATAGTATTTTATTCCAAATATGGGTGATTGGGTGTCTAGGGGCCCCACATCCTCTCTTTTAGCTTTAATAGTAGGTCCCTCAATTCCCCACATCCCTTCCTTTGTTGGGAAACATATTAGAAACTCAAAAAGGAGTCTAATTTTAATGAAACTTTTCTATCATTATGGTTGCTATGTCTTTTGGGAGTAAATACCAACAAAGTCTACTAGTAACTAGAGTTTGAAAGAGTCTTATTTTCTATAAGAGTCTCCAAGGTAAAATTTCAAAAAGTTGTTATCCCCTTTTTATGACTTATAATTCAACACAATCTAGGAAACTAAGTGAGGTCTTCAATAAACATTAGGATTCTTCTAAAATTTACCCTTTTTTTTCTCCAGGCTACCTAATCAACAATACCTTTTTTTCTATATGTTACTATGGGTAAACCCACAAAAGTGGTTTACAATTTGAGTGAGGAAGGAAAATTTCCAAAAAATGACCCCATGCAAAAAAAATTGGTTTTTGGGGTTCGAATGAACCCTTTGGTTTGAGCGAACCAAAAAATCATTCGAATGAACCCTGGTTCGAGAAAACCAATTAAATGAAAGGTCCCACCATTCTTGCCAAAAAACACAAAGAAAACAATTTTTGAAAGGGGTTGAATGAACCCCTAGGGGTTCGCGAATCCCCTTTTCCCACCTTCTCACCCTCTAGCACCAAAAAAGTCCAAACTTTTGCACTTCGAAGCTCAGGTTGAGGATGAAAATGGAGGAGACTTCATAGACCCAACTGGATGATGGTAGTCCTTGGAATGAGCTATCCATCAAATATAATTTTAATATGTTCTTTTTGGTTTTATTAAACATAGGATTTTCACTAAAAATCAAGCTCTATGTTTTGCACATGTGGAAAAATAGTAGATTATAAAAAGAAAAATTGAAAATATGAGTGCACTAGATATTGAAGTCCTTGATCCAACAAAAAGAAAAATGAATTTCAATACATACAAAAAAATTTATGTGTTATATAGTCCGCCTACGTTTGAATTGTAATTGGTTTAACTTCAAAACTTGATTGAGGAAAAAATATTCAATAAAAAATTTCTAACCAATCGGAAGTACTAGATATCGTAGTTACAAATCTAAATTCTAAAGAATTAGAATTTTATCCTTCATGGAAAAAAAGTTATGCATTATATGGTGAGTGTCACTCCTTAAAAATGTTGTTTTCTAAAAAAAACTAGTTTTTGAAGGAGATGGAAAAAGAAGTGCAATCTGATTCCAAAATTTTTGAAAAAAATACAATTAGAATCTATAGATAAAATGTGACAAATCACTAGTTTGCATCATCTTCAAATTCTTCACAGTTTAGCCACTATAGATGCCCGAATGTGAAGATTTAGTTATAAAAAAATATTTTAGTGTCTAGTTTAGCCAAAAATTGTAAACTAGTATTGTGGAATCACCCCTATTCACTTTGTAAAGGGTACAACTAGAAATAAGGAGGCCTAGCTATCATATGGGAAACTTACAAAGAGCCATAATATCTTATGTTTTTTGTGCACTTCCACTGGTGGAAGCTAGCTATTAAAGAGAGGAAAATCAGGGAGAAAATGATTGAAGATCTCATGGAGTACATTGAAGGCTTGTTGTTGGCCTACATTTTTATAGAGTTTTTATACAGTACAAATTGTAGTCAACATGTGCACATGAATCTCACCCATAATATGTGGTGTATATTATTTTAAGATTTTGTAGGGAACTTATGACATGATCTTAGCAGTCGACATTTGTTTTGGCCCTCCACCCAACATGTGTAGTAACAAACCACAAACAATCTCAACTTTTAACTCAGTTCAATCTATTCCATTGGATTTTCTTTAGCATCTACTATTGGATTTGCTTCTTCCTAGTGGGAGACATGTCATTTGGACACCTTTGTTGCTTCAGACTTCTTTCAGTGGTTTTGAGGACACTTCATTCTAGGGGGAAATCTAGTCTACATCTATTCCTTCAATGGAAGGATCATTGCATTGCAGTCTTTGGATCTTGTTCAACATCAGTTTTTGCATTGTCCTGGTTTGCCACCTTCTTAGATGAATTGATTGGGCATGTACCTGATTTGATTGTGGCACCTTCATCTTCATTAGGCAAGGAGAAACATGAGTAGTTTTCAGAGACATCGTCATCATCCACATTCATCCTACTTTCCTTCAATTCCTATCTGGAATGGGAAGCATCCCTACATTTCTACTTGGTTTTGTTTCTTCTGAAAGGGAGACAAGTTGTTTGTTGAAATTGGATCATGTTTTTTCTACAGGAACTTACCATTTTTGCAAGTGATCTCATGTTCTGGGGGGGCTATATATTCTCTATGTTTCCATCCTATGGGGTGGCTATTGATTGTATTGTATCCATGTGATGGATGGTGTACTTGGGGGTATCATGGAGTCCTCCATCATTCCTCACTTTTCTGCATTTCATCTCCATTTGGAGAGGGGTTTTCTTCCCACTAGATTTTCCCCTTTTCTCTATTTGTGGGAGATTAGTTGCATTTCATTCTCATTTGTAAAAGGGTACCTAAAATGGCCATCATGCAGCCAAGACCCATCACCATTGCATAATCATTGCATTTTTTATTTCCTCCCTAAGTTGCACTTATGGGGGTTGTTGGTGTAATTAATTATTTAATTACACTAGCATAGTTTTAACTTAGGTCTTTTATTTAATTAATTAATTCCTAGATTGAATTATTAGGAAAACCATTAATAGTGGGGTCATTACCCTTTCCATATATTTGGGAGATAAGATTCCTTCTAGAATATCATCTAGAACTTATCTCAATCAATTCATCATTCCCTAGGTAGTTAGTTAGGGTTTACATGTTGTCACATGATGTTTGATCAAGACACATGGCAGCATCATAATGCATCTTGTATCTCACTCTTTCCTATATATTTAGGGAATTTGAACATTTGTAATCATATATTCTAGATCAATCAGATAATCTCTATTTGCATGCTCAAGTTGCAACACTTTCTGTGTGGGTGAATTTCTTCTTGGAAAAGGTCCTCTTGAAGGCTGCAACTTCATATAGACATTGTGCATCCATTAATTCAACAATTTTTAGGATTTACTTTTATATATTTACTAATCTTATTTAACATTCTTTTATTTGAAGTTGTTTTATTAACTAGAGTAGTTGTTATACACGATGAGCTACATTCTTATCTTTAGATCAATTTTCCTTTCCTATAGAATCAACATCATTGGTAACACTAGATACAACTTGTTCTACTTAATCATCTTTCTTTTTTGGTTTTATAAAAATGCCTAATTTTCATCACTTTTCGCATTTTCCTTATTTTCATCAATTGCATCATGAGTTGACATTGAAATCATAATTTCTATCTATAAAAGAAAATTATATAATCTATTTCCCTGAGTTCTCATTTGTCTCCAAGAAACTTTACTAGGAAGGTTATCTAACACATCTCTTTCAATTGTGAAAAAACATTTTCATTTTCATTCATACAAGTGGTTTCATTTTCATTCAGACAAGGTGTTTCATTTCTTGCTTTCAAACATACAAGGGATTTCATTCTCATTTTCATCAAATCTGAGGGATCTCATTCTCATTTACATTCATAAAAGATATCTCCTCATTATTTTGTTTTTGCATTGTTTTGAAACTAGAATTATTGATACCATCAATGGTGTATCCAACTTCATCTAAATAACGAAGATCAATATTATCAAAACTTGGGTTTGAAGACATATCTAGATAAATTGTTTGAATAGGTGCATTTTCCATATCATTGGGAGGTGGATTTGAAGACATACCTGAAGTTGTTTGCATATGTGCTATTTCTATATCATTCAAAGTTGAAGTTGAAGGCATAGTTGGGATTGTCTCCATAATTGCATTTTCTTCCATATTCACCATCTCCACATTTGCATCATCTACATTCATCTCACCCTTCATAGTTTCCTCTTCAACATTCATGGAACTAGATGCTTCCAAATTTTAATTTGGAAAATCCTTGCTCTTCTATCCCTTTGTCTTTTTGCCTCTATTTCTCTATTTCCTTCAATTTCTTTAGGTGTCATTAACTTTCTACATTTTTTCTTTACTTTTGCTCTGATCCCATGATTACCAAACCCTCTTGATAAAAAAACAAATGATTCTTAACCTATTTTCCAATTGCTCCCTCCTTCAAATATTCAAATAAAACTATATAATATGGAGATCCATTCTTCTATAAACATTGAAGTACAAAAACATATGAATACATCCAAAATATCTCTTTTTCCAAATCTTCTTGTAAAAAGTCCTTGTACTTGATTCCACTTCAAAAAATTCAACTTGCATTTGTATCCTCCAAAATTTTGAATAGAATATGACCTATTAAGATATTGTACAAGGAAATATTGTATTGAAAATATAGAAAATGGCGATGTCGATCGTACTGCAGAAAAGGAATGTTGCAGAAAAAATGTGCTTAGTCGGTTTTTTTCCAAATTGGGAAAAAATAGATATATAAGAAATGTGCATGAATTATAAAGTGTGTACGTGTTATATTTTAGAAACACATATGTGTTACATAACATGTACATGTTTCTATTTTCAAACGGGAAAATAAAGAACACATACACGTTAAATAATGTGTATGCATTTCCATTTAAAAACAAGTATGTGTTTCATAACACGTACGCGTTCCTAAAATTTTGAATTCCCAAACCACATGTTGCCTCATTTTTAGGCTTGGGAAAAGCTTGGCAATCTGACCCTTAGCCTTTGAGCTAAAACTAAAAACTAAGGTAGGTTCAAGAGATATGTCTAACTTTGGCAATATAACTTTGATGGATTTTTTTTCTAAATTAATCTATGAAATTAAAACCCATTATAGAACATGATGTATAGTTTCAAAATATATAATTTTTGTTAAGATTGGATTATATTTTTTAATTAATTTATAAGAAAATTGGTCCATAAACTTGAAATATCAGCTTTTTTTGTGTTTTAATAACTTTTTTTTTGGTTAATTATTTTACAAAAAAAATTATATGACATCAATCTTCAGACAATTCTCTACACAATGAAAAAAAATTAAAAAAATGTTTAGTTTGGGTCCAATTATGTTTTCTGTACACATTGATTTTCAAATACAACAATTAGGGCCAATAAAAATTCAACAAAAAATATATTCAGGAAAAAAATATAAAAAAATATCCTCATCAATCTTCATATTGCTACATATCTTTCCCCAAAAGGAATTAGCAAAATAATTTTATTTAGGTCAAAAAGTGGTGTATGTACTCGTGTATGGTATGGTAAAAAAATGACTTTTAAAAAGTGGTTTTTATACATGTGCCTATCAAAATTTAATTTCTATCATCTGGGTATTTGAATTAATTATATATTTGGAAATTAGATTAAAAATAATAAATTCCATACTACTGAATTTTTTTAAGATTCATTGTATAAGTGCATCAAATTTGCAGTCCAAGTGTGACAAATTCTGAAAAATAACAAAAACACTTCCACTTTTTGAGCTTTTTGTGGACCCAACTTCTTGCATCATCCCAACCCTTAATCTATTATACTGATTTAGCTTGAAAGTAAATAACAAAAACACAACACATCAACACATCGACACCATACCTAGAAGAACACCATACGTGGAAAATCCGAGAAGGGAAAAACTACGATAAGGATTAGCTCATAGTATAAAGTAATTGCAACACTGAATACAATAGGCTCATTGCCAAAGGGTTCACTTCCAAAAAGAAAGAAGGACTCACTGCTAATGGATCACTTCCAGATTATAGAAAAGAAGACAAAATATTGTTACAATGAGAAATCCATCTCAAAGCAACAAAATGTTTCAACACTGCACCACTAGTACATTTGCACTCTCTCTAAAGAATATAGACACCTTCTGCTCACTAATTCTAATAGTCTTAGTCGTTAAAGCTCACACTACACTTTTTACTTTCACACTTCACATCACACACACTTCATACTACAATCCTCCAAAAACTCAACATATATATATATATATACCATCCTCAACCTTGAAAATAATTTACAAGGTTGGCTATGCACCTCAAATGTGAAAATTCAAATTAGGTTGGCACTAAGCATTCCTGCGGTGGAGAGGAATGAAAATGGACCACATCACACCTTAACTTAGACCTAGATCCATACATACATGCCACGCCATGCTTCCACAAACACTAAAGCATTTCCATAATTAGTGTAAACACCCAAGGTCGACCAAACCCATGTAAATACCATTAAACATTTAAGTACATGCATCCTTTTATTCAAAGACAACTCATGGACCACACACACCACTTGAACACAATCTAAAATATTCCATCAACACCATGAAATCCAAAAAAATCCTTCACGACAACTTTCACCTAAAGAACATATTCATCATGTACACCTAGTTAATCTTCCACATACTATAACATATGAATCAAACCTTGTGGAGCACAAAACTTTGAACAGCTTGAACTAAATATAGATATGAGAAATATAACCATACCCTCATATTTGAAAGACCAGATACCATACTGTAGAGAAATGTGGAGCAAAACCACTTCTCCCAAACAACACTTCTTTCATAGTTTTTGCACTGGCGAACACAACTTTCTCTGTAAAACAATCTAGAACAAGAAAATTTGGATATAACACCTCTAATCAACATATATAAACCACACAAGAATATCTTCAATACAAAAGAAATGTGGAGAAAAAACTAGAACACCATTCTACCACACAGAACACTCTTTACCACACTATTTTCTTCTTTTATTTAAATTTTCTCTAAAGCACTTGGAAACCAAGCACTACAAACACCATCTCATCATTTGCAACACTTTTCCATCACAACAAAACCAACTGCAATACAACAACTCAACCAGACACATGCTTATCAAGGAAACACTAGAGGTTGACACCATTGAGACTACTAATGAAAACATAATGCAACTAATCAAAACATCTCTAAGGTTGGCATCAATGCAACAACATATATTTGTTGACATCAATGACAACACAAAATGCATAGACTTCCAATAGTTTTTGGATAAACTCTGCAAATTTTTAACCATCAATTTTTCAAATCAAACTCCATCATCCATCATCCAAATGGTAAGTAGATAGATGGAAGAATCAACTAGATCTATCTGATTATCATCTTGATGATGGATCATGGAATTTGATCCAAAATGTTGATGGTTAAAAATTACACATAATTTATCTAGAAATATTTAAAATATAAATAAATGCAAATAACCATTCATGTACAAGGGTACAATAATCCAACAACACTCATTTAGGTGGTCTCACCACACATTGGATACAAAATCTAATGATAGGGTAGGATTAAGGTCATATAATTAAGTCAAGAAGTTTCATTATATTAGCACAATGACCATATAGAAGGTTGAGTAAAAATCCTACCTCATATTAGGGTACTCGATGATATTCAATAAATTATAAGAGTTATTGCATGTCCCTTATACCTAATCCCAATCTTGAAGATATATTAAGAACATGACATAGTTATCTTATTTAATTACATGGTTTAATTATCCCTAATGTATTTATATTATCACTTGGTTAAACCATCAATTATATATCCATCAGTTCCTTTCAATTTTTGGAAGTGGTGAGAGGTCACTCCTTTCCTACTCGATGCCTAAATCTTAAGTGCGTAATGGCCCAAAATTACAATTTTGGTTTGGCATAGAACAATGCATAAATTTTACCACATTGTCCAATAATACAAAATCATAAAACATTGGGTGGAGTATTCATACCAAAAAATAAAAAACATCAAACATGGTTTTAATTTTCATATTTTTTGTTAAAGTTAGAAAAACTATAAAAATCCGAAAGTCCAACATTAATAAAACCATCATGAACCTTCAAAATCTATTTCCCAAATTACTCAAAGTTTAAAAATTTCAAAATATAGAAAAAGGCACAAAAAAATTATTTCCAACTCACATGAATATTTTGTAAATTTCTACCATAACCTTGACCTTTTAAAAATATTTTTAGAAAGAAAATTTATATAAATCCATTGAAAAACCATTCCTATAAGAATTATATTGGAATTTTCTCTTGTTGTGATCCATTGAGAGATTTTTTTCATGCCACATAGGATTCTATCACTAGTAGAATTTGGAAAATAAATGACTACGTGACTAAAAATTTGTCACATGACTAAAACTTTTAGACACGTGACTAAAACTTTTAGACATGTGACTAAAAATTTTAGGCACATGACTAAAAATTTTAGACACATGACTAACATTAGTAGTATCTTGAAAATAAATGACTAATTTGGTCATTGGGTAAAATCACAACTAAATGGCTAAATAAATGACTAATATCAGACAAATAAAAATGACTAAATAAATGACTAATCTCAAACAAATAAAAATGACTAAATAAATAACTAAATAAATGTGCTCATTATTAAAATCTTGGCCATAATTTTCATTTTAGTGTGATGATTATGTTAGGGTTAGGGGTGGAATTATGGTTAGGGTTAGGGTTTGGATTATAATTATAATACGTTTCAGGTTAGGAATAAGGCTTTGGTTAGTGTTAAGGGTAGGGTTGGAATTACTATTAATCCCTAATCCAAATTGGACCTTAGTTATATCCTAACCTAACCCTAATTAAAATATAACCCTAACCCTAACAAAACCCTAACCCTAATTGAAGAAACCCTAAATCTAACACTAATCATAACCTTAAGTGAGCACTAACCCTAATTGAATTGTAACCTTAACCCTAATTAATTAATCATAAACCTAATTCAACCCCTAACCCAAATTGTACCCTAACCCTAATAATTAACCTAATTGAACTATATACCTAACCCTGATTAAACCCTAAGTATAATCCTATTTGAACCCTAACCCTAACTAAACCCAAACCATAACCCAAACCCTAATTGACCCTTAACCCTAATGCTAACTCTGAGATTTATTTTAGAACCCTAAACCTAATTAACTTTAACCCTAATGCTAACCCCAATATTTATCCTAGAACCCTAATTAAACCCTACCCTAATTGAATTTTAATCTTAAGATTAAACGTAACCCTAATCATAACCCTAATTGAACTTTAACCCTAAGCTTTATCCTAATTCTAACCCCAATTGAAAAATGCTAATGTAACATGCTAACCCTAATTAAATCCTAACCCAAATTGCACTCTAACCCTAATTAAACCTCGATTGAATACTAACCCTAATTGAACCCTAAATCTAATCCTATCTCTAACCCTAATTGAACTCAAATTCTAATTGTGACTTTAATTCATGTCTAATCCTATTTGAACCCTAACCCTAATTGAATCCTAACATTTATCATAATAAAATCTAATTGAAAATTAACCCTCTTCTAACCCTAATCATGATAAGAATAATTGAATCCTAGTCATAAACATAAATCAATCTTAATTAAACCCTAATTGTAACATAATCCTAACATTAATTAACCCCTAATTGCACCCCAATCATATTAATCTTGATCATAACCTTATATGAAACCCAATTGTAACCCGAAGCGTAAGCTTAATCATAGAACAGTAACCCAAAACCTAATTAGCCCTAATTTTGTAACCTTAAGTGAATAGTAACCCTAATTGAATTGTAACCTTAACCCTAATTTAATCCTAAACCTAATTCAACCCTAACCCTAACCCTAACCCTAACCCAAACTGTACCCTAACCCTAACCCTAATAGTAACCCTAATTAAACCCTAACTAAAGTCCTAATTGACCCCTAACCCTAATTGTATCATAACCCTAATTGAGTTGAAACCATAGTTGGATCATAACCCTAATTGAGTTGTAACTTTGATTGTACTCCTATTTGAACCCCAACTATAACCCTAACCCCAAGTTTTATAATAAAACCTAACCCTAACTGAGCCCTTACTTAGAAATAAAATGGAGAGGGAGATATAGATAAGATACAGAGAGGTGGATAGAGAAAAAATAAACTGAACTCCTATAATAAATTTACTATTACAAATATATAATTTTGTTTAATGAAATATTATATTTAAAATATATTTTTATTCATTGAATGATAATTGAGACCTTTGTTACATAAATATCATTTGCTAAATGACCTACCAATTGACCTCATGTACTACACATATGTCTAAAAAAATACACCAAAATTTTCTCTAATTGACCTTTCATACTTCTTCAGCATACCTATTGCACACAAAGGTGCAATTGCTAGTAATAATTATATATATATATTTAACATGTCAAAATGTGCTCATTATTAAAATGCCCATAATTTTCATTTTAATAAACATACTCTAAAACCTTCCTCAAGACCTTGTTTTCAATGCTCGCCAAAATGGAGAAGTGAGTCGCATAGCCCGCTAAAATGGATATAATTTTCATTTTAATAAACATACTCTAAAACCTTACCTTATTTTGAATGCCCACCAAAATGAAGAAGTGAAAGTGCCTAATTTTGGATTGCAGAAGACCCACAACACAGTAGTCCCTGTCACATTCAAAATCCCAATGAAGTTGTAAGCAGTAGCATAATATACTTACAACGTAGCAATAGCTTAACTTTCAATACAAATTTGCATAAGTGGGAACTGAATGCAAATGTCAATAGCGTATACAACACCACAAGCAAGAAGTAGGTAGCTTGCAATGTCCTGGAAAAGAGCCAATATTTGTTTCTCCCCTTTAGCATTAGATAGAGCTTTCATCATTACAACAACATTGCACGTAGAAAACATAATCATTTAAAATCAATTCACTATTGTTTACAAATATTGTTGTGCAGGATCATGCATCTAGATCATCACTATTTACGATGAAATTGTATTTTTACATTTTGTTTAAAAACAAGCAAATATTAAACATCAAGTACAAAATTTTGATGTAAAACAAAAAAAAAACTACTGGGATATTAAAATGGGAAAGAAAATATATTATATAGCATACATTTTGAATGCAGGAAAGGTACTCAAAAATTTAATAAGAGGGGAATGCCTCTCCTAATCTTAATTGGACCATATTTGATCAACACTCTCTAGCCTTTGGTGAATTAGATAATTAAAATGAGAGTCAATGGCAACTTCATGTAAGTAAGGAAGTATAACCATTCATAGAAAAAAAATATGAAGTAATCTTTGGTAGCTCCAAGGGCAGATAGTGATTATGGGCATGAGTTGGTTGAGGATAAGAAAATGCAAAATCATAAGCCATACTATGAAGAGAAAGGAATCAAACCAAGACTGGTTATTCTCAAGGACAATAATTAGGAATTGGGACAATTTATCTATGCTCCCAAAAATGGGTTCGAACTAAGAAATGTAGGTTTTAAACTTTTGTGCATATAGAAAAATTATTAAATTTTAACTATCATTCAGTGAAAGCCAATTCCATGTTAATCAATTTTCTACAAGTAGGACATGTCATATTCAAATATATTGTAAAACTAAAGATAATATTTAATAAGAAACAACAATGTCCTTCACTTGGAATATCAAATATACATGAGAAAATATTTTTAACACCCCAACTAGGGACTGATTGAACATAAATTGATGCCAATGGGAACTTTTGGTAACTGACAAAAATACCAAATAATTACAGATAGATGTTGAAATGGTCACTAGATAATGGACACTAGTCTTTTATTTTCAAAACCAATTTTGTTGATTTGGCAGGTTGTTTATTGCAGGTCAGGTACACACTAAAATTTTCAGTTTCTTGTTGAACAGCTTTCAGAATGTGACTACCCTTGCAAGCCAACATCTAGAAATGAAACTCAAAAATAATAGATGTTGATGCAAGGTATACTCTACTCTAGCATCTATTTTTACGTGCACTGTTTGCTAATGTGTTCCAATTTTTATTTCTGGTTTAGTTAATTTCCCTTTATTTTGTGAGGATCTTTGCCCTCCTACTTCAAAAATTTTGTAGCTCTAAATTAGAGCCTGTGCTGCAATTATGAGTATATGCGAGAACAAAGTATTCCCTAATCATAGGTACCTTTTGTTTATGATTTAGTTTTTTCAATGCAACCTCTTGAAATTTAATAGAAGCTTTCTTGCCAACCAAAAAGAAAAGTATGTATTGCTTCTCTTAGTTTTTGCATTGCACACTCTTTAAGAAATAAAAATTCATGCCCTTTCCATGCCCATAAAATTTTGATGTTAAAAATTGTGACATGTTTTGACAAATTCAAGACAAGGAAACAAATCACAATTAGGATGGACGTTTTCTAGTTTCAATGAGCATGCCTCAGGTGCAGAACTATAATAGAGTGAAAAAAGATCGTAACTAGAATTTGTTTTTTATCTCAGAACTTTCAAAAATAAGCATTAAATGTTGAACCTTATAAGCAATTTTAAACAATTCTCCAAGTATTTTCAATGTAAGTTCTGTTGTGAGTGTTTTTCCTATATTGTTTTTCTTGTAGGTATGTTTTCCTATAGCATTTTTTGTCTTGCAGAGGCCTTCAAATCCCGAGAAGCAGAGGTTGGTTGTGCATGCTTCAAATCCCTACTCCAAATCCATGCTCCAAGTTAGTAATAGAGGAAGTGTATTTTAATATTTTATGGGCTTGCCTATTTTAACAAAAAATTAATGGGTGAAAGGTATCTTTAGGATCGTTTACACTAGACATGTTTTCCTTTTAAAAATCACTTGGTTCCCAATAAGAGGAATGCACCTGTGCATTGTATTTTCAGATTTTGACTTTTTTGCTCCCTTATTCTCATTCCAACATGCACCTATACAAGCAATTTGTCATTTCAAATTTGAAAGCAACACTCTATATTGAGGTGCATGCCTATAATGGGTAAAGTGTTTGATGATTTGAAACACCTATCCCGCTTGATCAGGCATGCACCTTATAATATCAATTTGGAACTTTTTCTTATAACAACTTTCTCTTCATATTAGCATGTTCCTATCAATGAAATATGTTGCTTGTTTGAAGTGAAAAAAATCCTTTGTTAATTGTGCACTTCACAAGGAATTTTATGCTTTGAATTTATCATATAAAGAGATATGCCCCTATAAATGGAAAGACACCCTTTTGATGAACTAAACTCTTTTTTCTTTGTTTCACATGCACACATCTATACATGAAAAAAGTGATATGCACTTTTTCTTAAGATAGGTGTGCACTCAAATATACAAATTTGTCTTCAAATTTAAACGTATTCAATCGTATAGTTTTTCAAGTCAAACTCATTGACCCATGTTTCATGAGTAGTGGCTCACAAGAACCCAACTCTCATAATGAATGGTCCACTCAGCACCCATTGCAATTAGAGGATGTTGAATTATTGCAAATTGATGTAATGTAGGGATGCTAGCTCTCTTTGTTTGTAGGAAGATGATCTCTCATATGTAGCACCCCTTTTTTTTGAAGTAATAGACACGTGGTTTTAGAAAAGAATATAATAATATCAAAAAGTATACTGTTACCAAATTGGACCACTTAGTCTTAACCAGCCATGTGAGAGGACGTATCCATTTGGAAAACCAAGATGTGTGTCACTTATTCATCACATGTGAGAGGATGTATCCATTTGGAAAACAAAGTTGTTTTTCACTTATGAATACAATCTTTTAAAACTTTAGTTGTTTGTGTCACGCCAATCCCTTGCCTTGTAACATTTGGTCTTTGAAGTACAAGAGCCAGTATAATGGCACAAAACTATGGAGAAACATGTACTGTACAATGTGTAAGGTTTGTAAAGAAGAATGTATTAAGTTTAACATATTCAAAGATTATCTGATATCTATTGTTCACTCTATATGAAAATATCTCTGAAAACCATTGCATTTACAGCTTCAGTAGTAGCTGCTATACATTTAACACTAAATAATTCCGTCAGGAAAATTGTCACAAAAATAACCTCAGGGGAAAGGAAAAAAAAATAAACAAAAATTTTTAACCACGAAATGATCATTTCACAGTTCAAAATATCTCCATGTGGAGAAACAAACAAGGGTCTAACACTTTGTATTACAATAATTTTATATATGAAAACATCCACAAATAAAACCATAGAACCAATGCCTTCATTTACTAGATGACAACAGACCTATTTTAGAATGAAATAAAACACAAAAAAAACTAAAAGTGATCTGGTCATGTATATATTTCCAAAAAAAATCATTGAAATCATGGCAAGTGACTTACCTCAAGATTTTGCACAAGTTGTGATGTGTTGTCAATGATGTTGATGAGAAAAATGGTTAGAGTTTGCAGGAAGTATATTACGAAACACTACCAAAGCATAATTTAAGAAAAAATGAGTCTCCATACAGCTGCCACTTCAATCTATTCATAATAAATGAAAAGTAGGTCTAAAAATATCAAGGTTTAGAGCTACTAAATTCTTGAGCTTGGGACAATATTTTTGTAGCCTTTTAATAAAAATATTGGTTGAGAGTTGAAATTTATTTTCAGATGTGAGGCAAGGAATGTTTCAACTATCTAAAAGTTTTCTTGTGTGGTGTGAGACAACTTTCTGGGTGAAAGGTGCTACTAAATGTAGCCTTATTGGCTAATCAAAACATTCCCTCAAAATGGTGTATGGTGCAGTGGTGCAGAAGCACCTATTTGATCACATGCCTCCATGAGGCCATGTTGAGTCATTTGTTCCATTTTGATGTCTTGATATTGTAATAAGGCCCAAGAGGCCACATTGGTGGTGTTATAGGTCCTAGGGTGTTGTTCATTTCTCATATATTGTAAAAGTTGGAAGTTGTCAAATCATGTCATATTGCCAAAAATGCAATGTATGGTAGTTGAAGAGGAAAAATTAAGTAGATAACAAGTCAAGAGGTTAGGGGAAGGTTAGAATCAGTTGTAGGAATTTGTTATGAGTTATTTTTGGTCTTCAATGTATAAATAAGCCTCACACAAGTCGAGGAAAGAAAATAATTTTGATTTGTAAGTAGAAAATATTAATGGAATTTTTTTTTTCTTAGAAAACATTGTAAGAACGTGCTTATTTTCTCCTATACAGCCATGTACAGTCTAATATTGAAGGGGTATTCATTGGAAAAGTTGTTGTTGTGTTTCTAGATCATTTTGCACTTGGTCTTGTTTGATTTCATGAAGAAATAAAGGAGTTATGACACTTTTTGTAAATACAGTTCAAACCCTCATTAGGATAACCAGCAGGTATAGAAATTTGTGCTTCTCCTTTTTTTGGAGATGGAGTTTCTTGGTTTTTGGTGAGAATATTCTTTCATGAATGTTATCTCATTCTTATATGGTTTTGGGCTAGAGGCATAAACCTAAGGTGTTGTAATTTCAAATTTTTGACTGTAAATTATGTGCACAATCCAAAAACAGGGCAGTTAAGTGTAACATGGTCTAGGGTTTATAAAAATAACTATGGAAATGAAGCTTATTCAAGCCTAAATATAGATGATTGAAGCATTGGTCAAGTGAACTTGTGGTGGGAAGTAGGATATTGAATAAGCCCTGTATGTATGGAGACCTAATAGGCCTAATTTGTACACCATCAGTCCAAATTTGAACACTATTTATCAAAGCAACTTATGTTGATATTTTAATATGTTTTAGTCCCCTCTAAAAGGTGTCTAAGAATCATTTTATAGTATTGAATATAGCCTTATGGTGGAAGTTATGTATGACAGTCTTAATAGTAGACCTACAGGCATATAGATCAGGATATGAAGGATTTGTAACCAGAACAAATAATTTGTATTACAGGGGTGTAAAGAGAGTTTATTCATGTTGAATTAAGCCTTTTAAAGCTATTCCACATGTTGAAGCAATTGTATGTGTCTTGGGATAAAATTTTGGTGCTTAAGGGCTTGTAGGTGTCATAGATGTAAAGATTAAGGGTAGTTGTAAAAGAGTTTGAACTTGGTTAATGATTTAAGGAACCTAACTGATTTGTTCCAATCATTTACAAGTTGAAAAAAGTGTTTTGAGGGTTGGATAAAGGATGGGGAACTCTGATTTCATATTTGAATGATTAGGCTAAGTGCCTTGTAAAGGGAAATATGAACCTTTGATGAGTGAATAAACTATGGATGAATTGAGTTTTGGCTATTGAGATTGTGAAAGTTGACTTTCTTCTTCCTTGTCTACATCATGTAGATTCATTTCAAAGAGGTTGAGTGCATGTACACTTTCCTATACAATATGTTTTATAGGAAATGTTATATATATAATATTTGTTGAGAGACGCATCTCAGAGACATCTCCAGGAGGCTGGAGAACTCCGCTGAAGTTTCCCGAGTACCCTGCCATCTCCTGCTGCAAAAAAAGACGTCTCCCACTAAAATACCTAAAAAACCTTTAAATTTTAAACATTTGAATCTTTAAAAATTAAATCATAATGTATTTGGCACGTCTAAGAGTGATTAAATTATTGTTTTGAAAGTTCAATGTCATCAAATTTTCATATTTTCTATAAATTATTAATTTTTTTTTTAATTTATATTAAAAGAAATGGTGTGTCCAAGTACCCCCGTCTCCTATTTTCAAAAAAAAAATTGTACCGGTACAGGTACTAATCTCTCGTACCAGTATTAGTACCAGTCTCGCAGAAACTATGATATATATATATATATGTACATATGTATGTATGTATGTGTATACCTCATTGCTTCATCAGTCGCAATTGACTTTTAATTCCACTATCCTTAAAGTATGTAACTTCTTATTCTTTTAGATTATGCAGTGAGGGTTGGTGACAGTTCCACAACCCTTACAACTCGTAGGGTTACTACTTTTCATGCGATGCTTTTCTAGTTGGGATACTATTGGATTTACAATATTGTAACTTGTATTCCTATAGCCTGTATGCCTATAGTTTGATTGATAAGGAGGAATTTTCCATAGTGATATCACTATCAGGATTCAACCGTATTCAACTGTGTAGCTTTATGAGTCAAACTCATTCACCCACGTGTTCATGAGTAGTGGTTCACAAGAACCCAACTCTCATAATGAATGGTCCACTCAGCACCCATTGCAATTAGAGGATGTTGAATTATTGAAAATTGATGTAATGTAGGGATGCTAGCTCTCTTTGTTTGTGGGAAGATTATCTCTCATATGTAGCACCCTTGTTTTTTTGAAGTAACAGACACGTGGTTTTAGAAAAGAATATAATAATATCAAAAAGTATATTGGTACCAAATTGGACCACTCAGCCCTAACCAGACATGTGAGAGGATGTATCCATTTGGAAAACCAAGATATTTGTCACTTATTCATCACATGTGAGAGGATGTATCCATTTGGAAAACCAAGCTGTTTGTCACATATGAATACAATCTTTTAAAACTTTAGTCATTTGTGTCATGCCAATCCCTTGCCTTGTAACATTTGGTCTTTGAAGTACAAGAGCCAATATAATGGCACAAGATTGTGGAGAAACATGTATTGTACAATGTATAAGGTTTGTCAAGAAGAATGTATTAAGTTTAACATATGAAGATGATCCAATATCTACTATTCACTCTATATGAAAATAGCTTTGACAACCATTGCATTTATAGCTTCAGCAGTAGCTTCTATACATTCAATACTAAATAATTTTGTTAGGAAAATTGTCGCAAAAATAACCTCATGGGAAAGGAAAACAAAATAAACAAAAAAATTAAACCACCAAATAATCATTTCATAGTTCAAAATATCTCCATGTGGAGAAACAAACAAGGGTCTAACACTTTGTATTACAATAATTTTATATATGAAAACATCCATAGATAAAACCACAGAACCAATGCCTTCATTTACCAGATAACAACAGACCTTTTTTGGAATGAAATAAAACACAACAAAAACTAAAAGTGATCTGGCCGTGTATAGATTTCCAAAAAAAATTCATTGAAATCATGGCAAGTGACTTACCTAAATATTTTGCACAAGTTGTGTTGTGTTGTCAATGATGCCGATCAGAAAAATGGTTAGAGTTTTTTCTTATACTTGAGAGCTATAACTTTCAATTTGTTTGTTCTTTCCTTAGAGGTTTTGGTTTTGGATTCTCTCAAAGTGATTTAAGAACATTGAATCTTGCATATGTTAATGTGATGTGTCTCAAACTTATAAAGATATGGAATACATAGGCATATAGGGCTCTTGTTGTTGATATGTTTAGCCTTAAAAAATTTGGTTCTCATCCAAAATTGTAGTTCTCATTATGGTCTTTTATTTTAACTACACAGTTAAATGGTTGTGAGTTTTAAGTGCATGGTTTATGGTTTCAAGTTTTAACTTAATGGTTCATGATTCTAAGTTTAACTGCACACTTTATAGTTTTCATTTTTCAGCTTTAATTGTTAGTGTCTCTTCTATGTTGAATATTATATGTAAAAATGAAGGTAGAATAATTTTTCATTGAAATCTTCAAGCATGACATGAAATTCTCTACAATTTTTTTTTCAGAGATCATTTCAGCATCCGCTTCAAAAGCAAGCAGGTGATAGATTTGTGTGGGAATACCCATTTGCTATAGCAGGTGTAAACATAACATTCATGCTTATACAAATAATATATCTTCAATTGGGTGTGTATTCTTCTTGATCAACTGCATTTCCTTCATGGTAATATTTGAATAATAAAGCATGAATGTCTCATTACTTTTGTGTAATGAATCAACAGTCTATCTGATTATATATTGATTCTGATTGATATGCTCTAAACTTGCTTCTGAAATGTCTATCCATGCTTTAAAAACATCATGTGCTCCACCAAGAACCTTTCAAAGCATAAAAGGGTACACTTTCTTAAAAAAAAAGGAAAAATGAAGGTTTTCAAGGAGTAGAGGAATATGAGGAGGATCAAGATGTTAGAGAGAGAAATTAGGGTTCCAAATGAGTGCTAAGTTTGCTTTTATAAAGTGACCAGCTGTTAGAAAACTCACTAGGGTGAGCTCTCACTATGGGTGAGCCATTTGAAAGATGGGAACAAAGTTTTACAGTAGAAGGGATTTTAGGTTGAGTGACTTGGCACACCTGTGATGCTTTTTGGGACTAGAAATGGGAAAAATGAGACATAATAATAACTGAGTGACCCAAAAGAGTGCAAGAATAGATAGTGAAAAGTGTCAAGTATGTAGTTATGATTCTATACCTTTGGCCTGAGTAGTCTCTTATGTTCTAACTTTATTCATTTCATTGGTTATATGCTACTAGTTTTTAAATGTTGTATCCTCTCTACATGGATCAAAAAATTCCCTCTTTGTCAAATTGGTAACAATAGTATTTAGAAACACCAATTTCTACCTGAGAGCAACCAAAAGCCTTCCTAAGAAAAGTTCCCTTTCCACTATAACTATCAGTTTTAGTGTCTCCTTGTTCATTTTTTCTGGGATCTCCTCATTTTTCATTTCTTGATAGAGAGCTTTTGAAAGATGTGCAAGATGTTCTTCAATCTCAACAATCAATGTTGAGATAAAATGGAAGCATTTATCTTGCAAATAAGGTGCCAAATCATTTATCCTTGAAGGAGATTTATGTGCTTGAAGAAAACTTAGGAGGTCTTCCATAATATTCTTGGACCCCTCATCTATGGTATCTTTTATTTGACTAACCACAGCTCCAAAACAAGCATTAAGGCGACCAAACTAGTCTTCATCATTTGTCATCATAAATCTAAAACTCAACCCAGGTAAATTGACACTTTTTAGGTCCCCTCTCTTGACAAGCCAACCCTCACTAGTAGGTAGTTTGTGTAAATGGGTTTCAACATCTTTATAACTTGCTAAAGATGTAACTATGGATTCAAGGCATTTACCAACCTTAACTCTCTCACGTAGATCTGCAAATCCATCAACTATTATTTGTTTCATCCTACTAAAAAAATAGGATTTCAAAAATTTCATCCCACAGACTCTTTGAGTGCTTCAAAACAATCTCACACACGCATTTCCATGGAAACTCAATAGTTGAACCAAAAACCATTTTTAGCCACTCCAAGCTCCCTTCAAATGCATCTAGACTATCCAGTGTTTCTCTAATCAATGTCTCATTCTTTGCAAGTTCCTTGCCACTTTTCACAAGATCAAGCAAATACTTTCCCCCAAGCCTATCCGCAGAGAGAATATCATCTGCACATGTCTTAAGCCATGCTAAGAAAGACTCCGATATAAATTCACTTGGAAAAATCATCATGGTAGCTTGTAGCTTCTCTGTATGAGATTTCCACAACTGCACCTCATTGTCTGGGTTTGGAATCCCACCAAACAACTATGATCCAGGTGGCACTGCCAACATAGTATTATAAAAAAGAGGAAAATCGTTTAGAACCTCCAAGAAGAGTTCCCCATCCTGACATAGCATTACTTGTATGACTCTTAACACATTACATAAAATGGAACTGATTTCCCCCACCTTATTGGTCTATCGGTGGAACTATGAGGGGAGTTCCCCCCATGTAGTAATGTTAGGCCGATAGTGTTCTACCCATAAATATTATATTACTCCAGTTCATCCAAAGTTGTCCCTATTTAAAATGATGGAAATGGCTCACATCTCTTAGAAAAATTTCTCTTGCAACAATATTGGAGATGAATTTAGATGCAGTGTGGCAATCAGAACATACTTGAAGGTTCTTAACAACTCTAATAGTTGTACTAGGGGCCATGTTTAATAAACCAAATGCAATTGCTAACTTTTCACTATGGTGGCAGATAAATGATTCTTTATACCCTGTTGCCTTCATTTTCCAAGCCAATTTCTCCTACTTTGCATAGCTCTGCCATGTTTGTGGATGTGATTTATCTCCTATGCAAAAAACATGTACCAGTTTACAACTTTGAAGAGTATATTAAGTTGTCCTATCTAGGGGTAGATAAAGGGAAGAAACCAATATCTATATAAAAAAAATTAAGTGGTTCTTTATCCATTTCTTTTAGTGCCCTAATCAGAGCAACTTGAACTTTTTCTTTAGGTTATCTCCATTCTTAGATAGAGGTCTTATACTAGACCAAAAAATTGCTCAGAGTGCTTAATTTTTTAACCACTAAAAATAGTAGACATTTTAAGTTTTTGTTGGATACAACAGATTCACTCACAAATACGGAGAGATTGGTGGGTTGATGCTTGTGTTTCCATAATTATACAGAAGCATTTGATCCCACTCAATTTCAATCTAAGTGGAATCAACCTGCTTTGTTTCAATGTTCAGGTCTACCCTCTTGTTTGAAACTAGGCCACAGATGCAGGCATGCATTAGTGGTTTTTTCTCTACCACCAAAGTTTCATCAGTTGTAGGTGTTAGAAGAGATTATAGGGTAAGTGCCTAGTTTCTTCCTAGAATTGTACAATATGGAGCCATCAGCCCCAAACATTCCCAATGAGAATTCTTAGATCATGTATTGGCCTTTTTACAATTCGTGAGTATAATGTCAAATATCCTTGAGGCTTTAGCCTTGCTAGAAGAATGTAACATTATTGGTTTCTCATTGTTGTTTCCTACTCTCCTATTCAAGAGTTCCTTGCTGCACCAAGGGATCCTTCTCTTACAAAGCTATTTGTACTTAGTTCTTATGCTTTGAGTATCAAGCACTATTCCCCTCTTATATTTACACTTCTTTACCTTAGCATTTAATTACTTTTCAAAACCTTGTATCCTTTTACCTTAGGACTTCTCTATTGTGATTGAATGTACTTCTCAAATTCTGCTAACCTACTTTTGGTTATCTATCGACATCAATATATTATCTTTTTTCCCACATCTATACAGTTATTTTTAAGAAGTACCTCATCAAATTTTTCATGACTTTCAACTCCCAACTCTCTTTTAAAAGTAGTGATGTTCAAGCCCTCCAAAATGCTATTAATTTCATTACTTGGATTACCCACCAATTTCATTTGCTTGAAAGTTTCTAAAGCGTTTTCAACAAATCCATTTTATGCATATCCAACAATAATTGCAATCCAAGAGATGGCATCTCCTCAAGGCATTCTGTCAAAAACTTCAAATGCTTTCTCTGTGCTTCCACATTTTGCATACATTTCAACCAAAGAATTTCCAACTATAATATCAGACAAAAATCACCCTTCTATTATGCTTTTATGGATGTCCATACCCTATTCCAAAGCTTCCATTTTGGAACAGGTAGAGAGGATGCTGGAAAAGGTTACAAAGTCTAGATTTAAACTTGCAAATTGCATTTGCTTAAAAATTTATAAAGCCTTTTCAACAGATCTAATTTGTGTATATCCTACAATTATTGCAGTCCATGAGACCACATTTCTTTGAGGCATTTTTTCAAACACTTCAAGTGTGGTCAATTTAAAGTCTTGTATAGGTCACATGATACCATCTGGAGATTGCATAGATTTTCTTTGAAATTTTTTATAAGCTATTGGATAGACTTTGTTTTATACAATTTCATGACATGTTATGGTTTACCCCTCTATGCATGAACATAATGTTGAAATACCAAATACAAGAGAACCATTTCAGTAATTTTAAAATTTAATTAGAGAACATAATCCATCAAAGAGATGCAGAGACTAAACTCAGCCAACCTTCAAGTTTGTGATAGTCCTTGTTTGAATTTTTCAATGAAAATATCATATGAGTCTTTGAAAATGCTATAATGCTTCTATTCTTTCTCCTCAGAAGTCTTGTTGCAGGTATCTTCCAACAACATTATGATTGCTTTCCAGTGTTATCGTTGTGATCTTGATGAGAAAAGGTATGTTTTTTTTATTTGACAATGCTTCAAGAGTTTGAAATACTTGAGCTATAGTCTATAGAAGACCATGAAGTGAAATGAAAAGCAGTCTACTGTCACAAAAGTTGCTATAATAGTCATAATGGTAATGGTCTCAAAAGATGTGTCACAATGTTCTTTGAAGTGCAACCTTTATGTGATTTGGATTTTGGATAATGATTTTCTCCTTTGATAGTGTACTTTGAACATACAAGGTGACTATTTGTAGACATTCACTTCATAATGTTGATGTAAAAATGTCAAAGGAAGTGATGTCAAAGATATGTTATTTCTTGTTGTTTGTCAGGAATGTGTTTATGTTCATGTTGCAAAACGTTAATGGTGTTTGTTGGTAAACTTGATCATTCAATGGTATTGATGTCAAAGCTCATGGTATTGATGCTTCATGGTGATAAGTTTCATTGATAATGATATAGTGACAGTATCTTAATCATATTGATAGTGCTCTTCATGTCTTCATATTGTCAGTGATATTATGCTTAGTTGGTGGTATTTCTGATTCATGCCATGTTTGCAGTTAAGAATCTTTCATGTTTTATACTTGTGGCTTTTTCAAGCTTTAGTACTCTTCATATATTTAGTCCTAGTTTGGCAGTTCTCAATTCATTTCTCTATCATAAAGGATAGATCTTAGTCACAGGGGCAATATGGATCTTGTACACTAATCATAGGGCTAGTATGGATCTTGTACATTGATGTTTATTTTAAGAATCCTAGGGGTAGTATAATGTTAGTACTATTCATTGCATCCCAATCTACATTTTCCAATGTGTTCATTTCCTACCTCTATAGTCCAAGTTTGACAGTGCTATACCTATGCACTATGCAAAAGGCATGAGGAAAATTTTCTATGTGCAAGGGAATGGTATTAAATGACAAGATAGTGAATCCAAAACCTGTATAGTGAGAAGAGATTGCAATGACAGTTGAATTGTAAGGTGCAGTCACTATGTCTAAGTGTGTGTTCAAGGAGGCAATCAAAAAAAAATGATAGGATTTCATGGAAGGTAATAAGGAAAGTGAGAAATAAAAATAACAGAGGATCTTTAGATATGTGGTTTGTGGTCAACACATAGGTTCAGTGACATGGGATAGTTATTAGAGTCCAGAGGAGACAAGGTATGCTTAATTTTTCATGACAACCATATCAAGTAATTTTGGTGCACACTCCATAGGTAGGTTACATGAAATCTATGCATGCATTTTATTCATAATCATTAAGGAAAAGGTGAAGGTCATAGGAGGAGGTTTGATTTCTAGAAAGTAGTCCCTTAGAGAAAAGACAATAACAGTTGAAGGTATATAAAAGGCAGTGAGGAGATGGCAATGATATAGGGCTATGGAGAAACACTATAGCCATGGAAAATCACAATGAAGGAAGGTGTTAGACCCCACATTAAGAAAAATGGCAGTCCTCACAAGGGTGATAGTTCAATGGAGTAGTATGGTGATTGTAGTGTTATGGTGATGACTTTCATTGACAGACATGTTTTTGTTCAAATTCATTCAACCATATTGTTCTTGATAGTGATCTTGCCATATTTTCTATGCTCACGTTCTTATGGTGGCATTATTATTGATTTTCCTTTCATTGTGTTAGCTCACAAAAATGCAGGCAGAATGCCTCAAGAGGCTGCCAATCTCTTGATATGCTTTAGGGTAATAGACAAGATCAAGAGAACTCAACCTTCTACTCTTCAGGTGTTGCTAAACCTAGGCGGGTGTACCTTCTTGAATTGGGCAGACTTAACTTATGATTATCCTCTTTACACAATGATTTGTTCACAATGGCAGATGGAAGTGAACAAATGAAATCAAACTTGACAGCAATAGTAATCTTCTAATCTAAATCCTAAAATGCTTAATTAACAGATATAAAGAAACTAAATGAATTCAAATGAGGAAATTGTAGAGACCAGTGCCTTGTTGGGTATGCGGAGTCAGATGAAACAGAAGTGGGCAACTTATTCTGGCAGAAAATCAAATTGATGGCATATGATCTGTTTATAACTTGTATAAACATGCAATATTTTGACCACTAAGCTCTACTTTAATAATCTAGATGAATTCCCCCTGATTACTATTATCAACAAAAAGGATTTAATCCCTACTTGAGAGAACCAATAGATTAATCACACAGATATAGCAAATGTGCACTAATAAACTAGAAATAAGCTTGTTACTTCAATTTAAATAACTAGAAAGAATCAACCTAGAGACAGCTTAGCAATAATTTTCAATAAATTCAACATACAATTGATACCAAAAATAAACTACCACACCAGCTGAATTTCATTGAAATCGCCATTTGAAATCATGCAACATAGTCTCTGGAATGAGAACTTTATTCTACTTTGTCCATTCCTAATCTACCTACTGTATGATTCTAAAATCTGATATCTTAATTACAATCGGGAGTGCATATTTATACACCAGCATCAGGAAACATATCGCTTCAAATTCATGTCGGCCAACCGTAGTATTTGGGAAAATTTTATGTCGGCCAACAACGGTATTTTAGAAATTCACATGTCGGCCACAACATTTGAAAATAGTTAATCACTAATGGAACAGTCACCAAGACAACCTTGAAAGTATGCCAAAGGCAATTCAATCGTTAGTTAATCGTCCTGTACTCTGTGCATCGCCGTGACCTTCTGCCATCGGGGAGAAACCATATCGAAAACCTTTTGTCACTCTGAGAGCACCTCTTTGTTATATTTGTTTTAGTCGCTGAGACACAAGAGTCTTTCTCACCGAGATGCCCTTTGTTTGATTCATTGTCGCTGTGAGTTTCGGACATCGGCGAGACCTCATATAGAACACATTATATTTCATCGAAAGCCTCGATTTTACTTTAGTTCGCCAGGAGAATTCCAATCTCACACTGACAGAAACCATCTATCCGATGTATGTCACTGTAGCTTGCAACTATTGGGGAGACTCTTGTAGACAATATTTTATCACATTGAAAGCCATCCATGAGACTAAGTTGGCAAGACCTGACGAGTTCACCAAGACTCTATATCAAATCATATGATTCTTCTTACCAAAAGGTATATCTATTATCAGCGGTCGGCAAGACAAGGGAAGTTTGTTATGACCCTCCACCGAAGACCCTTATGCTTGGATGAAGCGAAGACTCAAATGAAGTGTCGGCAAGACCAAAGGTCACTTGCCGAGACCTCATATCGATAGCCCCAACTTATACCAATAAGACTTTCAATGCATCAGTCGGTGAGAAAAAAATCTTCGATGAGACTACATACCGAATACAACACTCATGCCGAAGTGAACATTTGTGCACAAGTCGGTAAGACATATGGAGATTGCCATGACATCCCTTTGAAAATGATTTCTTTTGCCGATATGTCTTTTCCAAACGCGGATCGATAAGACATGAAGTATTCGTTGAGACCTCAGCCCAAAGATAACATTCTCACCGATAAGACATTCCTCAATCGCCGAGACAATGACAAAGTTCCACCGAATGCTGCCCGCATGAAAACTTTGATCGTTGTGACATCAAATGAGTCTTTCCGATAGGCAACACAGACTCATGCAAGCAGAAAATGCAACATGGGTCGGGGAACCCCTGACCATCACAAGCCGATATGAACAAGAATGCGAAAAATGTAGACATAGATGATTTTATGGGAAAAATATGGGGAAAATATGGGAATTCATGAGCATGATCAATATGTAAAAACATCAGAATTTTACAATTCTAACAGTGGCTCTGTCTTGGGATGAATGATAGTGAGATTATTGCAAGGATCCAAAATCTTTGGGTGAGCAGACCAGACACAAAAATGATGAACCAGTGAGCAGAATGGAAAAGGAAATGAAGCATGAAGGAATGAATGCAAAATGAATGCAAGATGGAGGTGAACCAAAACCCTAAAGTACTGTGCATGGAAAATAATTTTAAAGAGGACAAGCAAGAGTTGTCCATGCACTGGCAACCCTTAATCCTCTATGATTCATCATCACCTATTCTGAGCTATTACAATTTGAAACTCCAACCATACTTTCCCCTATCAAATACCTGGTTTTGTCTTGAGTTTTTCAGATTCTTCTTGAAGATACTCATGCAATCTTTCCTATCACTGTTATTGCAAGTTCTTAGAGTATCATCATGCTCAGTTTGGCCCAAAATCCATACACCATTCTGCAGTTCAAATTCTTCATCATCATGGGACAAACCCCTGTTATTTTCAACATTCAAAATGCATGCATATTCAATACAACATTTTATATCATCTCTCTCACTGTTATGAATTGTGAAACATTCTCCCAGCTGTATTGAAAATTGACCATCAAAGTGCCTCTCTTGAGAAACAAAAAAACTCTGTCATATCAATGTTGTTTGAGGAAAACAAATCTAAAACCTTTTGCACCTCTTTGACACTACCATTTGGATACAAGACTGGATCATGACTCACATCATCAATATCAAGCATATACGAACCAATCAAAGTTGAACACTATCATCCTTGGTATGCAAACAAATGTCTTCTCCACATGAGTTAAAAAATTCAAAATCACATACCTCTTCTTGAACAGACACATCCATTTGGTCAACTTCAAAAGTTTCACCATCAACTGGACACAAGGCTTCAAGATCACCCTTATGTATATATCTCTGATAATCAAGAGTTAATAAATCTGAAATTTGTTCACTACTGAGTAAACAAGTTTCCATATTTTCATTATTATAGTCATACTCATCACTTTTTTCATCATCAAAAAGAGTCCTAGGATCATCAGAGAATGAAAAATAAAAAACATTACAACACAGTCATTTGTTCCATAACTTGACACATCCCTTTGTTTATCCAAAACTACCTTTTGCTCAACATCAAGTGGATCTGAAAATACCTGAAATTCATTCTTGGGAAAACCTTTGCAAAAAATCATCTGATCCTCTTTTAAATCTTCATCATGCAATGGGCTTGAAAATTTTTGGAAATCATTCTCAAATTTACAAACCTCCTCTTCATCGAATGTATCTTCGTAGCTTTCAACTGCAGCTGGAGGTATTACATATTCACTATCAAATGAATCAACATTTCCCATTGCCTCTTCATCTTGATCTTCATAAGAGGTAGAAGGATCCCTTGATTGCAGATCAAAATCCTCAGGTGCATCTTCACAATCTGAATACTCATTGGATCCCTCAAAACACACACAATCTGTTATGCAAGAGGGATATCTTGTACCTTCATCTTCGTCATGCAAGCCATCACAGGAATCATCTTGACTTGCACATGTTTCATATTCTACTGGATGCATTGTTTGATCAATTCCTCTATACTCATCAATGATGTCACAATTATCTTCATATCTTTTCATGTCTACAATATCAGCCCATTCAACTAGTTGATCTAAATAAATTGGTATGTATGATTCAGGCCAATATACTGGGTTTGGCTCATACACTTTCATGAACTACAAAATGATGTCAAACCTACTAGGTGGGAATTTAATAGGTATTTTCTTACAAATATCAGTCATTCTGTAGAGTAAAGAGCGCCCAAATTCTCCTCTATATCTCCTTATACCAAGAAAGTCATCCAAAATATTTTTGAAATATTCATCAGATTGTTGGTTTTGATACATACCTTGCTGTAAATTCTGACTAAAATCTCCAAGTGGGCTAGAGTTGCGCTACACTTGACACTGATCAAATTGACATTCTTGATAACTTGCCAATCTTTGTCCAGGAGGGACTAGATAAACACTTACTTGCTTTGATGGCTGGGGGGAATAAGTGCTCTGCTATGCAAGATATGTATTGCCTCCATTGTGAGAATTTCCAATTGTACTATCAGGAATTTGAGGGGCCCAATACCTTCCTACATTTATGTATTCATTCTTGTCCATATCTTTCAATTCTTCAATTCCTATTATCAACTGTTGCTTTTCAAAATACTTCCTTGTTCCATACACAAATTCCATTCTTCACCAAAATTTTCAGAGTTGACACCTACTTTTCCAAAAAGTAGGAAAATGATTCTTTTCAAATAACTATTTCTGATCTTCTCCCAGCAGAATCACCTTTTCTGAACTTCTCAAATTACAAATCTTCCTTCACTGACTCTATAATGTGGTCTTCAATCGAATTTTCTGATATAGTCCCCAGTAGAGTCGCCAATTTGTTAGCTCTCAAAAATGCAGGCGGAATGCCCTCAAGAGGCTACCAATCTCTTGATACGCTTTAGGGTAACAAACAAGGTCAAGAGAACTCAACCTTCTACTCTTCAGTTGTTGCTAAACCTAGGCGGGTGTACCTTTTTGAATTGGGCAGACTTAACTTATGATTATCCTCCTTGCACAATGATTTGTTCACAATGGCAGATGGAAGTGAACAAATGAAATCAAACTTGACAGCAATAGTAATCTTCTGATCTAAATCCTAAAATGCTTAATTAACAGATATAAAGAAACTAAATGAAATCAAATGATGAAATTGCAGAGACCAATTCCTTGTTGGGTATGCGGAGTCAGATGAAACAGAAGTGGGCAACTTATTCTGGCAGAAAATAAAATTGATGGCATATGATCTATTTATAACTTGTATAAACATGCAATATTTTGACCACTAAGCTCTACTTTAATAATCCAGATGAATTCCCCCTGATTACTGTGATCAACAAAAAGGATTTAATCTCTGCTTGAGAGAACCAATAGATTAATCACACAAATACAGCAAATGTGCACTAATAAACTAGAAATAAGCTTGTTACTTCAATTTAAATAACCAGAAAGAATCAACCTGGAGACAGCTTAGCAATACTTTTCAATAAACTCAACATACAATTGATACCAAAAAATAAACTGCCACACCAGTTGAATTTCATTGAAATCGCCATTTGAAAGCATGCAACATAGTCTCTGGAATGAGAAATTTATTCTACTCTGTCCATTCCTAATCTACCTACTGTATGATTCTAAAATCTGATATCTTAATTACAATCGGGAGTGCATATTTATACACCAGCATTAGGAAACATATCGCTTCAAATTCATGTCGGCCAACCGTAGTATTCAGGAAAATTTCATGTCGGCCAGCAACGGTATTTTAGAAATTCACATGTCAGCCACATCATTTGAAAATAGTTAATTGCCAATGGAACAGTCACCAAGATAGCCTTGAAAGTATGCTGAAGGAAATTCAGTCATTAGTTAATCGTCCTATACTTTGTGCATCACTGTGACCTTCTGTCGTCGGGGAGAAACCATATCGAAAACCTTTTGTCACTCTGAGAGCACCTCTCTATTATATTTGTTTCAGTCCCTAAGACACAAGAGTCTTTCTCACCAAGATGCCCTTTGTTTGATTCATTGTCGCTGTGAGTTTCAAACATCGGCGAGACCTCATATAGAACACATTATGTTTCACCGAAAGCCCCGATTTTACTTTAGATCGCCAGGAGAATGCCAATCTCACACCGATAGAAACCATCTGTCTGATGTATGTCACTGTAGCTTACAACTGTCAAGGAGACCTCTTGTAGACAATATTGTATCACACCAAAAGCAATCCATGAGACTAAGTCGGCAAGACCTGACGAGTTCGTCGAAACTCTATATCGAATCATGAGTCTTACCGAAAGGTATATCTGTTATCAGCGGTCAGCAAGACAAGGGAAGTTCACTATGACCCTCCATTGAAGACCTTTATGCTTGGCCGAAGTGAAGACTCAAACAAAGTGTCGGCAAGACTGAAGGTCACTCACCAAGACCTCATATCGATAGCCCCAACTTATACTGATAAGACTTTCAATGCATTAGTCGGTGAGAAAAAAATCTTTGGTGAGACTACATACAGAATACAACACTCATGCCAAAGTGAACATTTGTGCACAAGTCGGTAAGACATATGGAGATCGCCATGACATCCCTTCGAAAATGATTTCTTTCACCGATATGTCTTTTCCAAACCCGGGTCGGTAAGACATGAAGTATTTGTTGAGACCTTAGCCCGAAGATAACATTATCACTAATAAGACTTTCCTCAATCTCTGAGACAATGAAAAAGTCTCACCAAATGCTACCTACATGAAAACTTTGATCGCTGTAACATCAAATGAGTCTTGCCAATAGGAAACATAGACTCATGCAAGAAGAAAACGCAACATGGGTCGAGGAACCCCTGATCATCACAAGCCGATATGAACAAGAATGCGAAAAATGCAGACATAGATGATTTTATGGGAAAAATATGGGGAAAATATGGGAATTCAAGAGCATGATGAATATGTAAAAACATCAGAAATTTATAGTTCTAACACATTGATTTTCTTGCATATTTTCATAAGTCTCTGTCATTGTTGTCAAAGGAGGCAGTATGGTCAATGCAAGGTAGACTGTCATGAAGGGACTATGGTTACATAGTAAACTTTTTATTTTGAAAGTATTTTGTTGCAGAAATAAAGTGATTGTCTTGACCATGTTGACATTGACTGTGACATGATGCCAGGGGTCTTGACAAACTTGACAATTACATGTTTGATATCCTTTCAGTTGCAAGGGTTTGGTAATAGTGTCAATATAATGACATTATTGGCACACTAATAGTGATATACTATGCTTCTTCTACTCTATATTTTGTTTAGTATTTTGGAAAGATAGTGTGATAGATCCAATCTCAGTGTATAAACATTATTGACAGACCTTTGCTAGATGATCTGTCCATGGTGACAATGCTTTGGTTGGTGTGACATTGTATGATAGTTCTTTTCTTTTGAATGTAGGTATACCTACTTCACAGGGGGAGTTAATGATTATGAGATCTTCTACTTCTTATTCACTATGTTCTCAATCACTATGTGGTAAGGGTTTAGATGAGGACAGATCTCAGTTAATGGTACATGACAATGAATAAAGAGTATTGATGCTATGAATAGTGTTTGTGCTTGTGGTGATGGTCACTTATCTCAGTAGTACTATTCTTCATCTCTATGCTTTGACTAATTTTAACAGTCCTCCATTTATTGATATGGCTTGGATAAGAAGCTTTTCATGTATATGGTCTCAGTCACTTACAAGTGTGAAGCTTCAACATCATAGGTTGCCAGTGGTTTAATTTTGTTCTGATTGTTTTCTCCTTGCAAATACATAGTGGTGACAATGGACTGGTATGCAATTTTTGCAATGATTTGTGGAGTGTCTTGATGATCTTGTAAATGATATGTGGTAATTTCATTAATCTCTCAATGACTATGTGTTGATGTATGGTTGTTTTAATAATTTGTTAGAGGATGTCCTTGGAGGCACAATAGCTCCAACTGAAATGGAAGTTGTAGTGGAAGTATGTTGGATGGCATTCCAAAGCTTGTAGACTTCTTCAATTTGTTATTTCAAATGATGGGTAGCTATGAATTTTCATTTCTTGGAGGTTTTGACCATGTTAACTACTTCCATGAGTTTCTTCTATACCTGATCATGGGCATTTGTACTACTAGCCATTTCAGCTTTGTGAAATACTACTTCCTTTGTTGTGGCTGCCGAATTTGCTTTTGCAAATTCAGTGAGTTGGGTTTGTTGAGCCAACTACTCCTGAAACTGTATTTGTTGGTCCTCCATCACTTGACGTAAATTTTCACTAGGGCTACATTATCTACTTCCTCTATGCACTGAGTTTTCTTTTTCCCTTGTGATATCATGTAATCTCTATGCACCATTGCTTGCCTAAAATCTGAAATATTTTTTTTGTAGTATTCTTTGCCTTCTCATAGAGCTTCATGCTATGTTTCAGATATCATGTAATCTAGTTGGTAAATGTGAGATTATGATCTATTTTGAACTATTATAAAAAATTATTATAAAGTTCTAAAATTAAAAACTTTATTTTTTTGCACTTGGAATTGAAGTGGGAAGAAACAAGGAAATGGTAGCTAACATGCTATGTGATTTTGGTATTAGTTAAGATGGAACTGTTTTCAATTATTTATGGCATATTGGGCTATAATGAATTCCCAATTTCTATTCTATTGCAGGGTATCCTCGAGGCATCTGAAGTTCCTATACCTATTGCATGACCACCATCTTCAAATCAATTACCAACCAGACAAGTTCCAACAACTGCACCATCACAAGCTATACCTCCCTCCAGAGGGCCAAATGTTGCTCCACTAAATCTTTTTCCACATGTATGCTTTTGGGCCTTGGAAAAGATGGGTATGGTCTTGTGCAATGTGGTCATGCATCAATCCTATATTCACCTTGTTTCTTTATGCCTTTAGGGTTTTCCAGGCATGGGTGTTGGGGCTTGAGCTGAAGGTGGAACACTGGACTTTGTTCACAATAACCAATAGGTATAATATATTAGTGCAGTTTTGCATTAAACACTTAATAGAGAAATTTTTTTTTCTCTTCACAGCTTGAATGTTTAGTTAATTGAGAATGAAATTGTTTGAGATTTTGTTTCTAAGCAGTATTAAATGCTTGTGGGATTTCCAACATTGGTTTATGTCTCAATTTTGTTATTGATTATATATTGCATCGTTTAGTTTCAAGCCCTTCACACAATGGTTCAAGCCAATCCCCAAATTTTTTAGGTTTGTTGAATCTATCATGTCATGTTTGAGTTCCACATGTGCTTTATCTAAATATTATTGATATGGCTAATTTTTGGTTGTCAACCAATGCTTCAAGAACTTAGCAAACAGAATCCCCAGCTAATGAGGCTCATACAAGACCACCAACCTGATTTTCTTTGACTTATCAATGAACTTGTTGAAGGTGTTGAAGGGTATGTAAATTTGCAAACTTTTGGTCTAAATTTGTTTCAAGTGCTCATTCTAGTAGTAGTTTTGGGATTGTGGAAAGGTGTGTATTTGTGACAAAATCTTCATGGAATAAGTAATGTGCCCCTTTGATTAACTGTTGAATGTTCTATTTGAGCACTTGTAAAATAAGTACAGTTTATTTACATGATTTCTGCTCAATTAGGAGCTAGTTTTTTAAATACATTTAGGTTTTTTAGTAATTATATCTGTTAATCTATAAGCTATCCATCTGCCTTCTAAAGGGTAACAATTTCTATTTATAGATACTATGATATTCCAATGTTCTCTATAGCTCTGTTAATTGAGATTACATATTGATATAAACACTGAGATGTTTAGATGTAGGTCCTTAGATATTCCTTATATTAAGTCTATTATATATCAAGCAATACAAGTAGATCTCCTTATTACCTTCTTACATCATTACCGCTTTAACAGATCTCCTCCATCAAAATCTAATGAGGGTGCTAAGATCATTTATTGAATGCTTACCATGTTTTTTCCTTGAAAACTGATAGAGGAACATAGAAATTATATTAATGTCCACAAATGAACAAATTATGTCAATGACACTTAAATTATAGCTAGTTACATTAACTAATTGGGAGTGCAAAAATGAACTACTGAAAATAAACCAACTAGGATGAGGTATTGAGAAACAAAACTAGAAGGGTGTCAATGCAAATGGAAAATATTAAAAAAGTTTCTCGTATTCAAAAGCGAGGAAATGCAATGATCTTGTACACTTATAGATCATGCCTTAAAGGTTTGTATTCCACCCATTGTGTCAGGGATTTGCACCTAAGCTTGTTTAGGTCTTTCTAGCATTAACACAACCATGTTTGTATGGACAATGTGCTCAGCAGGCTGGGTATGAGTCATCATTGTGGCAGTTACACCTTGCCTCTAGATCATGTCCCACATAACTGAAATGAGGTTGATATTTAAAGATATTTCTTTCTTAACATCAGAAAGGCTCCCTTTTTGTTGGGTACACAGAGGGCTCAAACATATGCCCTTCACTTAGTTTTCAAAAGCATGGTCTGGTCTAAGTTTTCATTCATCCTTATACCATGTTAGCAACGTAAATTTATAACTTGGACATAATATGCATGAGATACAAAAGTGAGACTATTGGTATTTTACTGTTCTTATAGCCTTTGCAAATTGGTGCACACTCCCTTTAAGAAAATAGCCACACATCCATACTCTTTACTAGGATGCCATGATGAGCATGGCATAGTTTTTGAGCTTTGAGCTTGACTCAATTCTCAAAACAGAAATTGAAGACCAACTCAAAATAAATCTAAGGACTGAAAAGGACTTTGGGAAGCCTAAATTTCAAAATTGAAATATCCCATAGATTATTCAAATGTCTTATTGGGTTCTTTGAAGAAAAGTATCTGGATATGCTTTTTCTATGTAGAGGGATTCTTTATTGTTTCTTTCATCATTTCATGTGATTGTTTTCCAGATCTACTTTAGGTTTTGAATGTTACAAATTAAGTATAAGGTTTTGAAGGTAGAAAGTAAGTTTGTCAAGGTCAATCATATTTTATCAATTGTATCATAGGAGCTATGTAAGAACTACCTAAATTTGTGTCTTTCATTGAAATTAGATAAAGTTATTGTTAAGCCATATCATATGTTTCAGAGTGCTTCATTAATTCAAATATTTTGAGAGCATCCTTGCAAAATCTATTTTGTGCATATCCTACAATTATTACATTCCATGAGATGACATCTCTTTGAGGAATTCCATCAAACAGTTCACGTGCCTTGTGTATGTTTCCACATTTTTCATACATGTCTAACAAAGCATTTCCAACCATAATATTTGACAAAAATCCCCCATCTATTATGCTCTGATGGATGTTCATACCTTGCTCCAAAGCTCCCATTTTGGCACAGGCAGGGAGGATGCTGGCATAGGTTGTGGAATTTGGCTTCACACCTGCTAATTGCATTTGGTTGAAATTTTCTAAAGCCTTTTCAGAAAATCCATTTTGTGCATATCCCACAATCATCGTATTCCATGAGATGGCATCTCTTTTAGGCATTTTGTCAAACAGTTCACATGCCTTGTCTATGATTCCACATTTTGCATGCATGTCTACTAGGGAAATTGCAACTACAACATCTGACAAAATTCCTCTATTATTTATGCTTTGATGGATGTTCATACCCTGTTCCAAAGCCCCCATTTTGGCACAGGTAGGAAAGATGTTGGAAAAGGTTGTGGAATCTGGCTTTATACCTGCCAATTGCATTTGCTTGAAAGTTTCTAGAGTGTTTTCAACAAATCCATTTTGTGCATATCTAGCAATAATTGCAGTCAGATGTGAAGTTTTCTTCGATTCAAGTGTTATCGGGCAATCAGTGAGACTTCAGCATTACTCCCACCAATATTAGAGAGTCTCTCTTATGATTCTCTTTCCACTGCTTTACTATTTTCATTATTTTCAGGCTATCGGTGGGACTGGCTCCTTTGTTCCACCAATAGGTATTTCTTTAGCCGATGGATTTTTACCTTTCCATTGACTTATCCTTTCGCCCCATCAGAGGAACTTACCAATGAATCCCATCGACAAATCATAGTGTCCCCGATGGAGATTGATGTATATCATTGTGTCGGGGAGACATTGAGCCAACTCCAACCAATATTAAATTCTCTTCCCAACGAATTTTGCACCTAAGTACTATTAGAGCATCAGGGGGATAATGCATTGAGTCTTGTCGATGTTTATCACTCTCGCCAATGATCTCGTATTCTAGAAAAGGTTGTGGAATCTGGCTTTACACCTTCCAATTTCATTTGCTTGAAATTTTCTAAAGCCTTTTCAACAAATCCATTTTGTGCATATCCTGCAATTATTGCATTCCACAAGATGATATCTCTTTGAGGCATTCCATCAAAGAGTTCATGTGCCTTGTGTACGTTTCCACATTTTGCATGCATGTCTAATAGAGCATTTCCAACCATAATATCTGACAGAAATCCCCCATATATTATGCTCTGATGGATGTTCAAACCTTGCTCCAAAGCTCCCATTTTTCCACAAGAAGGAAGGATGCTGGCATAGGTCATGGAATTTGGCTTCAGACTTGCTAATTGCATTTTCTTGAAAGTTTCTAAAGCCTTTTCAGAAAATCTATTTTGTGCATATCCTACAATTATTGCATTCCATGAGATGGCATCTCTTTGAGGAATTCCATCAAAGAGTTCGTACGTTTCCCGATTTTGCATACATGTCTAACAGAGTATTTCCAACCATAATATCTGACAAAAATCCCCCATCTATTATGCTCTGATGGATGTTCAAAACCTGCTCCAAAGCTCCCATTTTGGCATAGGAAGGGAGGATGTTGGCATAGGTCATGGAATTCAGCTTCACACCTGCTAATTGCATTTGATCGAAAGTTTCTAAATCCTTTTCAACAAATCCATTTTTTGCATATCCCGCAATCATCGTATTCCATTAGATGGCTTTGTGTGTATCCCGTAATCATCATATTCCTTGAGATGGCATCTCTATTAGGAATTTTGTACTCAAATTAGCTTGTAATTGATTAGGTTTTTAGAATTTTTAAAATTTATTTAGGAAGGAATGCATAGGAAAATATGTACCTTAAAAAAATTTATATATCATGATTTTTTCAAATTTTTGTTGAGTTTCCATGTTGAGTTTGAGGTTGATCCCAATGTCTATGTTAAGTCTGAGTTTGGTAACTATGATATAATAATTGGTGCCTCCCATGGATTTCATGGTAGACATGACACTAAAAAAATGCTCCTTAGTCTCCTTTCCTAGAGAGAACAAAGGTGGTGGTCCATTTGATATTGTCAACTATGGTGGTTAGTCTCAATTCAAATGGGAGCATACTCTCAATTGGCCAAGAGGAATCCACAACTCCTTAAAGTCTCCAACAAAATGGTGTGGCCTTGAGAAAAAAATGGTCCATTACTAAAACACAAAATCCATGATTTATGGTAAGGATTCACCATGTATCTTTTGTAGTGATTTGCGAGAACTGCTTTGAGATTCTTTCATGAATGGTTGAGTTTGAAGCTTTTATGTGGAGAACCCCTTATCACATGCTGCTCTATTGTGAAAGAAGCGCAACAATTCCAATTTCCAAGTGAAATGTTAATCGTAAAAATTATTTGTGTCTCATTCACTTTGTGGTATTTAATTGTTTTCTTTACTTCAGGTCATTCATCTATTTTCAATTTTATGATGCTAAGAATAAACCATTTGATGATTTTTATTACAGGCAGGGAATATGCTGGAAAAGGTTGTAGAATCTAGCTTTACACTTGCCAATTGCATTTGCTTGAAAATTTCTAAAGCCTTTTCAATAAATCCATTTTGTGCATATCCTACAATATTGCAATCTATAGACCATAGTTTAACATGATATCAAAACACAACAACTAAGATCTTCCACATCGATGATTGGAATGTATCATTACCTGTGAGGGAGTTAACAAAAGATTTTAGTACACTTACATCAATGATTTTAAGTATCTTGGACTTATCAATGGTTGTAGGTAACCTAATTACACTAGTTATTAGGGTGTTGTTGATCCACACCTGTGTTAGGTTGTTGTTATATTCTTTTTTTGGTTGATTTATTTAATTTTGATGTGTTCGAATAGCTGCAAAAATGACTAGCATAAGTCTCAAAGAGAGTGATCAACTTGAACATACTTCTGATTTTACACCTTGAAAGTGCAAATTGTAGATGGTATTAGAAGTTGATATTTGGGTCTATGTTAACACCAAGGTTGCACATTCTATATATATTCTCTAGTTGCTTGAATATAACAAGAAGATAGCCAAAGCATAGTGAATCATCTTAGGTTACAAATAGATCGAGTGCTCAAGAAGGGTGTTAACTGTTATCAAATACTTGCAGTAGTTGTACCATTCATTGTAATTTGTATCTACTATTTTTTTCATAGAAATATTAATGAGTTACACCATGCTATTCTAGGTAACATTCTTATTTTCTTTGCATTTTGTCTTTGTATAAATGGTTTTCTATTTCAGTTGATTTAGGATAGCTACTGATAAATTGAAATTCTTGATCTGAGTCTATGACAGGGATTTTGTTCTTAGTACTTGTAACTATTGTTGTAACTAATGGTGTGAAATATGTAGTTGACCGACCTTGCCCTGACTTTTTTTGGCGGTGTTTTTTAGATGGCATATCAATTGAGAACTTATCAACCCCTAGTACTAAACTTTATTCTTAGCTTTTTTTCTCTTCCTGATTAATGATCATTTTGGTAGCAAGCTATTTATTTATTTTGATTATTAGTATGATATCATTGATGATTCAAATTATCCTTCTAAATGGTATGAGGTTGTTCCAGAAATTTGATAAAATTATAGGGAGGGTTGAGTGTCATGGCAATGAACATGTTATGAGGGAAGGTCACAAAAGCTTTTGACCCAGTGGACATACTTTATGTAAGTGCAACATCCTATACTTTTTGTTAAAATCATTAGGGGAGGTTTCCCTTTATTTATAACCTGTGGAAAATTTACAAGGTGTGGAATATACAAGAATACTTGCATTCATACAAAAATAAGCTATTAGATCAATTATTCAATAACATGCTATCTTAATAAAACAACACCATGCAAAGAAATAATGACATATTTTCTCTTGTAATATTTACTTTTCTGAGTTTTTGATGTGCAAATTTTGAAACCTTATTTTCAGGCTGCAACTCCAAATTGGAGAAGTGAAAGGTGAATACCAGCAAGGATGAGTTTGGAGGAGCCAAAACCAATAGCGGTGGGTAAATTGTGGATTTGCAAGGGGATTAAATGGGTCAAGCCCCTATAGGAGGTCTTTTCCCTTCCAAAAGGAATGCAGTTAAGGAAGCAAAAAATACTATAAGTATATGAAAATAGGAGTATTTTTTTTATATAGTGTCTATAAGTTGTACAGTGTCACTGAGACATTGAATGTATCCAATGAGATTTTGATTTTCCAATGAAGCTTAATGAAGTAAATTTTCATAGTGATTTTTTCTCCACTCATAAATATTGTGTTGTGGCTCCTCTAGTCTTCATTTCATGGTGTTTTCTAACATTTGAATATCTATGATACTTGAAGATTATATGTATAAATTTGTGAGGATTGATTAAGTTAGATTTTATTTGTAATGACTAAATTAATGACTAAATATATGACTAAAGTAATGACTAAATATATGACTAAACAAATCACTACCATGACTAAATAAATGACTAAAATAGTTTAGTCATAAATTTAGTGGTGTTATAAATGACTGCAAATAAACCACTAAAATAGTCACGTGACTAAAATTAATGACTAAAAAATATGATTAAATAAATGACTAAATCAATGACCAAATCAATGACCAAATTAATGACTAAAATCAATGACTAAATAAATGACTAAAATTGTTTAGTCGTAAATTTAGTGTTATAAATGACTACAAATAAACCACTAGTAGTCACGTGACTAAATTTAGTCATTTATATGCAATTTTTAGTAGTTTATTTAGTCATATATTGTTGTTTGTGTACTAGTGTATGCTGGGATTTCAAGCCATCATTGGACCTAACATGTATCTCTATCCAATTTTAGAAAGTTCCAATATCTATTATAAATTTTCCAGTCTATATACTACATTCTTCATCATCAATTTTATCTTTTTCTTATTTCCTTTTGAAGGTGTTCCCTAATTTAGCAAGCCTAACTCTAGGCCTCACATTTATCCCTTTTATTTTTTATGGAAACAGTAAACAAAATATACTTAAATCTTAATCATAATTAATTAATGATTGATCTACTCACCATCACTTTAATTATGTTTATTGGATTTTACCTATTTTCTAGTGTCTTCTTCCTTGATATGATTTCTTCACACTTTGGGTAGATTACTTCACAAATCAATGTTTTATCCACCTAATTATTTTATAAACACTTCTAAAAATCTCTTCAAACTATTTTTACATACCACTAATATATTTTATTAGCACTTCTATATATAGGAAGAAAACATTGACTTACTATTGCAAATTAATTCTTAATCAAATTTTTTTATTCTTAAAAAAAAAAAAAATCTTTACACATATGATGCTAACTACCTCAATGCTTTATTAGAAACTTCAAACTTTAGATACTTCTACCCAACAACTCAATGTTAAAAGATACCAACTCCAAACTTACACAACTAAAGGATAAGGAAAAAATTAATCATAAGAATTAAAAATCTTTTATCTACCTTCTAATTCCATAAATAGACTCTTATTCACTTTTACCTTTCTTCAACAATTTATATCCTTACTTTGAGTCACTTCTCCCCTTGTTTCTTCATCACATCATCACAAGAACTATTTCTAGTCTAGTATACTTCCACTTATTCTTCTCTCATTATTATTCAATTCTAAGATCTAATAATATCTATTTTGTTCATGATTAAGGAGTCTAATTTAAAACTATTTGACCACATAGCTAATAACATTACACAATGCTTTCACATAGTGCATAATTTAAATTCTTCAAATGAGATCAATTTAATTAATTCAAACATATTTATAACGTAATATTTGTGATGTTTAATGCATTTAAGAATATACCTTGACAATATAGATCTAGAAATATCTAAACACTTGCTTCATAATTTACCTAGACTTCCTTTTAGTTTATTTGAACAAATTTTATAAAGAATGAATATATAGTAAGACAGTGCCAATAGAAAATATAGCACATCATCATAAACACTTTTGATAAGGATCAATAGCCCCTCATTTGATGATTGCAACTTAAATTTTCCTTAGACTTGGACACAACTCCTTGAAACTTGTAGAATGACTATCTTTGTATGTACTATAAAATATGGAGCTAAAAACTTAACATGGTTCCTCATATGAACCTCATTAAGACCAAGAATTACATAACCATGAATTAAATACTTTGGTTCACTATCCAACTATGAAACTATTTAAATTCCAGTGTTGGGTGTGTGGTGCACGATCTTGCTAATTTGAAGAATGATTATGGACTGAGGTTGGCATTGCTGGAAAAGCAAAATAGATAGCTAAGAAGGGACTTGGATACAATAATCAATATTAGTAAGGAGAAGTTGGAGGCCTCGAATGAAGGTATGATTTTCCTGATGCAATAGGTGGAGGCCTACAACACACTCAAACACAATTTCAACCTACACTCAACTAACAAATCACAATCTCATAATAATCTCAACAATTCACCAAAATCCACTCTTTCCCTTGTAGCATACCAATTCCACTAAATCGGGTATTACTTCACAAACACACCCTTTCAATTCACAAATCAACACACATCAGGGACCCACTATAGAGCCTAACAACATATCAAACAATCACCAATGGTTGTTTTGTAACAATCAGCTCAAATCATGTTTTCCACGCCTTTTAAGGCTCAAATTAGCCCACTTTTCCAAAGAGACCACCTTCAAAACTTTTCCAAAACTCTTGAAACCTTTGGGAAGCACTTAATACCCATCAAAACTTAAGGATCCACCATTAGATCTTAGAAACATAATCATCCACTAACCAAACCATAAAAACCTCTCTTTAAGCCTAGAAACCCTAGGGCATATTGAAATGACACTTTCCAAACACTCTAGAACCAAAAAAAATCTCCAAAAAGTCTAAAATACTCTACCCATGCTTAATCCAACATAGACTTACACTTCCCAATTCAAAAACTCAATTTGACACACTAAAACCTCCAATTTCACTTGGAAACCTTCAAGTTTCAAACCTAGGGCTTCACACCAATTCTTTTCCAAACCTGCCCTACACAAATCAACCATTCTCACACCTTCCTCTAATTTATTATACCCATTCCACCAAGAAACATCCCAAACTGAAAGTTGGAATGGGTTCAATACATATTTAAAACTTCAAAAACCCCAAATACCCTGTTTTCTGGCCACTCTAAGAAAAATAGAGATTAAATGCTCAAAACAAAATGTGGTGCCTTCAAAATGGATTTAAAAGAATGAAGAAACAATATAAATTATATTCCAACACAAATTTGAATCAATAGAATGTTGTACGGATCGTACAAACTACTGTTACAACAGGAAAACACAAAAAATTGAGAAAAAACAAACTTTTATTCAATCTTCAATCTTCAAAATGGTTTCAACAACCTTCATTCGAGTTCCTCAAGAAATTTTATATTTTTTCCCACCCAAAAAAACTGTTTTAACTTCCCCAACAAAATTTTAAACTCTTGTGACCGTTGGTCTCCCTAGGATTCAAATTTTACAAATTTTTTCAAATCTTCTAGTTTTGCACAATTGCAACTCTTCACTTTTTTCATATTTGAAACCATCAAAACACCTAGACATATAAACCTCATCACTAATGACTTATTACATCATCAAACTGTCTTATTGACCTTATTCTAATACAAAAGCTCCTAAGTTCTAGAGTTTGGATCTCAAAACCTTAAATGGAGAAAACTTCTTTAATGGTGATCTTGCACCACAGACCCCATCTTTGAGCTTTTCCAAGTCTCTTGGAAAGATGAATGGCACATGTCCTCCTTTTTATTCTTCATGTTTCAATCCTCCATTCTTGTCTTCATCAGGTTTTTTGTGCCATTGATCTTCACTTCCGTTAGCATCCTTCTTGAGTTCACCTTCACTTACTCTTTGTTCCAACTATCCTTCATGTGTTGTGGGGTGTTTCTCCACTTTTCCATCTTCAAATATTATTATCACATTTACATTTCCATCTGTACTCACTCTCTAACATCTTTTATCAATTTTTCCTCAACTTTTTTCTCATTCCACTGTCCTTTAGCCTCTTGTTCTACAACTTTATCATTGTCCATTGTCCTTTTACATTTACCAATCCTTATTAGACCTGCCTCTGTCTTATTTACTATACCATTACATTGAATGGTATTTTTCAGAATTTTACTTGCTTTATGCACTGTCTCATCAATCCTATCATCCCTCAACTATCCTTTTACCTCACCAACATTTATCTTCTTTTCCATTATCTTTCCATCCCTATAGACCTCTATATTGTCAACCTTGGACTGCCAATTCACTATACTAGCAGCCTTGTTGTCCTCTATCATACCATGATCATGATTTATTGTACCATTACTCTCACAAACCACTGTCCTTTCTTTTACTGTCTTTTCAACACCATCAATCACTGTTTTAATGGATTTTAATTGTCTTTTCATCTTATTTTCCATTATACGACACTTGACTATCCCCACCATGATGCAATCACTTCTTCCATGCCTTTGCAAAGGAATTTCACACTCACTCTGCACTTTACCAATCTGAGATACAATTTGTTCCACTTTCTTTTTCCACACAAATACATTCTTCTTTCCACTTGACTGCATGTCATTCTCATGTTTTCTTCCTACTGTCCTATCTCTGTCAAGCATGGTATTTGCTACTACACTCATGTTCTTTCTTTCATCTTCATCCACATACTATTTTCTACCAAACATAATAATCTCACCATATTCTTCTAGACCCTCAACCAATGGAGTTAAAACAAACTCTCTCCCATCTTCTTCTATGGTGTATGTGTTTTGTCTACCATTATGCAAGGTTGACCTGTCAAACTGCTAAGGAATTCCTAACAATAGATGACAACAACTCATGGATAGTATATCACAAATAACTTCATCTCTATATGGACCTATGGGTGGGTGCATGGATATGGGTAGCCAATTTGTGGCCACTTTAAATTTTTTTTTTGAAAAGTCATAACATGAGCACATTATAACACACTCAGGTTATGGCTTGGTGTACCCAGCCTAAGGCTCAACCATAATGAGCCCATAATGCAGATGTGTTATAATGCAAGCACATTATCACGCACTCACGTTATGACATGTTAAAAGCAAAAAAAAAAAGTGAAATGCATTCATTCTTGCATTTTGACTGTGTTTTTTGTTGTTCCCGTAGCCAAAACCCCCATTTTTCGTGCTCGCGTTCTAGGAGGTATTTTGCAAAAATATTCATCAACGGTTGCTATTTCATCACAAGGATGGAACCACAATGATGAGGAGGTGTGAGAGGTAAGGATTGTTTTCTTTTTGTTTTGAATTTGTTAGTTTTAGGTTGTATCTGATATTTATTTTTTTTAATTTGTTGGAGATGCAAATCAACCTGTAAACCCTCAAAATACTCAACAAGAAGAGAAACCAAATCCTCAACAACAAAATAAACCACAACAACAACCTCCTCCACAAATCACTCAACACCCTCTTGTCACTCAACAAAATTTAATGAGTGAAATTGAGAACAACAAAAAAAAAATTAAGGATTTAATCAGTAGGTTGAGTGATCCAAATGGTTCAATCGTAGAAAGAATGACCCTGGAAAGTTCATTGAAAGATATGTTAAAAGATGTAGATTCAATTAGAAAACAAATAATTGGATGGAAAGATAGGAGGCAGGAAGCTAGGGCTTATTATGCGGATAAACTATCATATAAAGATGTAAAGGATTTAAAAATTACAAAAGGAGATTTGTGCTCATTATTCATTGACCCAAGCACAAATCAAAATCTTACCCTCAATGCGAAGAGGTTTCTTATTCATTGGTGCCACCACCAAAAGATTAGGAACTATTTTTATGATAGGTGGTACAAGGTTTTTAATTACCCACCATGCAACAATTGTGAAGTCTCGCAGTATTTCCTTAGGAAACTATACAGTGAGTTCATATTAAATAAAATCCCAAATTATTTTGATATGAGGGAGTTCTAGGGGAGAGGTGGGGGTCAGCTTAGGATAGACCCGATGTATAGTCGAATCCTACGTGGAAAAGGAGACGATCCCTCGCTAGGCCGCCTCATGAGCACGTTGTTATGCATTTCATCGCAAAGGAGAGTGCCGACATAGAGACATTGCAGGCGATCAACACTTTGATCCAGAGTGTCATCCAACATAGTATCCCTATTCTACAACGCCATCTAGGGGAGTCTTTGAGTGGCAGCATTTGAACCCATGTGTGAAAATATTATAAGGCAACTTGTTCATATGACCCCACCGACACTCAGGAGGCTACTACGTAGGATCCGTCTATAGCTATGGAGATGGAAAGGGTAGCTGACATTTTGCATGAGGCGTATGTCATTGATACTTAGGTAAAAGTTAGCATGTTCATTGAATTTAATTTATTAAATTTTTATTTTGAAATGCAAGATTAACTAATTTAGTTTTATGATTTTAATAAAATTATAGGGTCACAGTGTTGAGACTAGATACACCAACCCTACACCTATTAGTGGGGTATGTAACTAGTAAACAATTATAAATTTATTACATGTTAATAGCATTGTTTTATGAATGGTATTTTAATATGTGATTTTGGATGTTGAATAGGCTAATATTGGAGGTTTCGAGGGAACACCTCCCAGTGCCAGTGGATTTACTCAAACCTACACATAGGTAGTAGAATAAAGAGTTTAAGTAATGAATTGCACTTAATAGATTTGTGTAGTTTATATTCATATTGTTGATTGCATTGCATTGCACATCATTCAAACTCAAAGAATTACTTCACATTCCATAACTAATAACTAAATGTTGATAGATGACAAAATTTCAACTACAATATAGTTTAGAAAGTCAACATAAGCAGTGATGCAATTACTTCACATAGCATAAGTAATAAGTATAGGAGTAGCTTCCAATTGCATTTGCTTGTCATGGCATTCCATGAGACCACTTTTTACTGCTCTAAATCTTTTCAAGAAGTTCACTACCTTGTCTATGCTATGGATGCTTGGAACAAATATATGAAATAATAATAGTAAGCAATAGCATAGACAAGGCAATGATTTTTTTGAAAAAATGCCTCAAAGACTCAACCTTTCCAACAACTTACATCAGTGTATCATATCATTTTTAAACATTTCCCAACCTTTCCAACTTCCTACAATGACTCAATAACCTCTAAAACTACTTTGACCCTTGGCATTCCATGCCTTTACACCTTTTTTACATTTTTAAAACATTTGAAATTGACAACTTTGTCAATATTTTGCAATTTTCCACTTTATGCCTAAATTAACTAACTAAGACTATTACAACCTCCAAAATTTCTATTTAAGCCTTATTACATCATCAAAACACCTTAATCAATTCAAACTCCTAAATTTTCCTCATGGAGGCATGTGTTTGCAAAGGTGCACCTACACGACAAACTATGGATGCTTGGAAAAAATCTATCAAAGCATAATAGTAAGCAATAGCATAGACAAGGCAATTAGTGCTTTGAAAAAATGCCTCGAAGAAATGCTATCTCATGGTGATGGAATGCCATTCCATCACCATGAGACCACATTTCTTTGAGGCATTTCTTCAAATAGCTCACCACCTTTTCTATGATACCACTTTTTCAATACATGTGTACCAAAGCATTTTATCAAACTACTCACTTCCTTTCTACTATGGCTAAAAGCCTAAAATAGGTGATTTCAAAAAAACTATGGATGCTTGGAAAAATATCTATCAAAGCATAGTAGTAAGCAATAAACCATAGAGAAGGCACTAAACTGTCTGAAAAAATTCCTAAAAGAAATGTGGTCTTATGGTGATGGAATTCCATGATGTGCATTTGTTTGTAATGAAATTCCATCACCACGAGACCCCATTTCTTTGAGGCATTTTTTCAAATAGTTCACTGCCTTCTCTATACCACCACAGTTATTGTACATGTCTATGAAAGCATTTGATCAAATGGTTCACCGACTTGCTACTATGGGTAAAATCCTAAAAACATGTCCTTTCGAACAAGATATGGATAGGGAAAATAGTAAGCATGATAGTCAGAAATATATAGTTTAGTAAGTACTCAAAATTTTGTTCATTATCTCATACATTATAAGTCATGACGTGGATCGCTATTGTAGTTTTTGTGGTTGAATAATTTGTTGTTTTATTTTCAGATGTTGCAAGCTGAAACACCTCTAAATGTGATGAGGGAAATGGAGATTAGTGTTTCATCTGGTATACAATTGTCGATGGTTCTGACAAGGGAGGTATGAGGAAAATTACTAAATTTCAATTTACATTCATTGTTAAAGATGTTAGTTACTGAAAAAGAAAACCATTATTGATTCATAGTTTAATTTCTATTTGGATGGTTTATATAGGGCTTTAGCATGACTCAACCTAGGTGTGCGAATATTTCCCTCATGGAGAGTGATCATCAGATGACGATAAGTGATTATTTTGTTAAATATATCATTTTTTATAATGTAATTTCTATATATTAATGTCTTTACTTCTTATTGTAACAAATAAAAATTCACCAAGAACTAAACACTAGGAGGAGGAGCAACAAGAGCACTCCTCAAGTGCAGCAGAAATGAGTGACAAATGTATTTTTATCTGATTGACAAGCAAAGGGAAAGAGTTTATTTCATGAGCATGGAGAGCAATGACTTTTAATTCTAGAGCCCTTTGTTGTATGCCTACGTGGCAGTTTTGTACATATTTTGTATTGGATATATTTGACATTGTATGCCTATATGGCATTCTCATAAGCCTATATGGCTATTTTGTACCTATATTTCATACTTATATTGACATATATTGATGTATTCCTACATGGCTATTTGGTAATACAAATCTTTTTTATTGATGGTGTCCATATTTGCATTCTAAATTGATGGTTCAATAGATATGAGTTGTGTATTCAAGTGTATACTTTACAACTTATGTGTATACTTTGTGACTTACGTGTGTTCCAATGTATACTTTGTGACTTACGTGTTTTCATGTGTATACCTTGTATTCGTGCATATTGTAATGCCAAGAAAGTGCACAAGACAAAGATTAGAAGCAAACATGCAATACGAATCTAAATGCAAATCTAATGCTAAGCAACAAAGAACAAAGGAAAGTAAAAACATGAACAAATTGAAACAATCTCACCAATTTCAAACGTATTTCCATGATTCATCTCGATTGCCCTTCTCCATTTTGCTTGTGTAGTATAATTGCCCTCATATTTTCAAGAGTTCGTGCAAGTATATAGCCTAAGATAGTGATTAGCAAAACATCGAAGATTCAAGATTGAGTGCTCTCAAAAGTCATAAGATTTCGTGAGTTTTCAAGAGAGATATACGATTTCGAGAGAGATTGGAATGAAAAATGACATATCAATTTATAGAAAATTGATTATTCGAACAACAGGCTAGGATTGAAAGATCAACGGACAGTTGAGATTGACTGATTAGACATTCATTCTGATAATTGTCAGTGATGACATGAGTGATACAAATTAGAAATAAAATTAAAGATTAAATAAATGATTTAATCTTCTAGTTTGGTATTCGAAAACAGAATAATTATCTTTGCATGACAAAGATAAAGATTGATTAAAGAAACTCTTGTTCGAATGCACGCACAAGGTTTAATTAATTAAATAAGAATATTTAATTAATATGCATGTACACGCAATTGAGTTAGCACTGAATGATTGAATGATTTGACGGAGAGATTACTCGAGAATGCCACTCAAACATTAAATCAAGAGTTAACTGAGCAATTTAAATATATCTTTGAGTCGAGTAAAAGTGAATACTTAGATAACTCACAATTATCTAAATATAGAGGAATGTGTTAAAATAGGATTCATGAATTAAATAATTTATTTAATTCAAGATTTGATATTGGAAGAATAATTAAATAAATAAGATTTATTTAATTAAGTGATGAAGGGATTTAAATGAATAATTAAATAAAGAAAGAATTTATTTAATTATAGTTGAAGTATGATAAAGAGTAAATTAAATAAGAATTTATTTAATTTGACAAGGATAAGGTTAATTAGTAATATAATTAAATAAAAAGCGTTTATTTAATTAATCAGATAGAATAAACAAAAGTGTGAATTAATTAAATAATTATGATTATTTAATTAATAGAAGAAATGAAGACTATAAAGAATAATTAAATAATTGACATTATTTAATCAATAGAAGAATACGAATTATGAAGAATATTGAAGTCGCAGGCTTAGACCAAATTTCAGTGTCTACACATATACTTTGTATTAATTTATTTATACTATGTATTCATGTGTATACTTCAAGGCTTATGTGTTTTTGAGTACTTGTGCTTCCCTTATTCACATGCACATGCTTGACTTATTCACGTGTATACTTATTAATTGGTTAGCCCTAACATTGATCATTGTTGTCTTTCATAGTTTGTCTTGAATATTAATTGATTGATGCTAAACAACTTTATCTAAAAGAAAAAAATACATTTTTAATTGGTATTCAATGAAATGATTCATAAAAGGATTCCAATATATTTAATCCTTTGATTGGAACAACTTAGTTAAGCAAAGGATACATAATCTTCACAACACTTGCAAAACATAATATTCAAAGTAGATGAAGTAGTTAACTTCTTGACACATTATCATACAAACATTTATCTTCAATAGTCTTTAAACATTTTCACAGCATAATCTTGATAGTGCAAAATGAATTGTTATGTTCTTGATGTGTCACCATATAAACACGTCGAAACATTTATATGCCAACTTTTTGCAATATTATTTCTTGTATATGAAATGGACTGGGGAGAAAGCAAGTTATAATTTATAATACAAATAAGAAATGGACTCAGCATTGTCCTAGACCCCCCAATAGGTCTATTTAATAATGCAACACCCTCTCAATCACTCTTCCAATTGCAAACACCATTGGACAACATTTACCAACCTGCAAATCCACAAAATCCACAATTTTAGGGCATGATTGGCCCTCTAACCCCACTATCCTCTAAACCCTCACTTTTTTCAAATTTTACTAGGGTTTATTGAAAAACCCATATTCAAAAGTCATACAACCTAAAAACCTCTTCCAACACTCTTCATTCTTCCTGCACAAACTTAATTGACCACCAAATTATGTTGTCCCTTAACTTTACCCACTTTTACTCCCTCAAACCTCTTTTTTTCATTCAAAACCCCTACTTTCCCAATTAGGGCATCGTGCCATAACATACTTTTGACCTCCCTTGTCCTTGCAAACCAGTTGAATACATAAAACTCTACAAACTCACCCTATTTCCAACCTATTCTAACTTATTCTCAAGCAATTTTTTCTTTTCACCTCGTCTAGCCTTGCTTTTAAGGCCTAAATTTTGAATTTTGAATAGGGGCAACATAAGTAATCTCTTCCAATGTCTTTACCAATGCTATTTTTCTTATTCATACTCCCTATCGTACTTACATAATTGACTCAAATGACCCCACACTAACTCAAAACTAAAAGAAAGATTACAAAATGGCCTATCATGGCCTTATTTCACATTATAATGACTAAAACCACTAAACTAGACCTTCTTCATCAAATGGAGGAACAAAGTGCTATGCACCAATGATAGTACACTTTTTGTGTGGAATACTTAGACTTCTAAACCATCATGTGTATGTTTCTCTTTTCGATTGTTTTGCATGCCATCATAAGAGATCAAGTTGATTGAACGTAGCTCAGAGAAATTTCGCGTGTTTGGGTGTGAAAGAGGACCATGCCTAGCATAAGCCTACTTATCAAGACATACTGGAGTAGTTTGTTTGGTCACACAAATTGAAAAATGAAAGTTGCACCACTTTGCGACTTTACACTGCTTGCATTTGACACTTTTTCTATCAAGTAAAAATTGGACACCACAGAAAAATGACTTCGAGATAATAAAAACTAAGAGAGGTTATTGTAGAGGATCCCAATGTGATCCTATGGGCTCAGATGGAGAGTTTGTAAGTGTCACAGTTTCCAAGTAAAATCCTGTCAAAGTTTGCTTCCCTTTCCACTTTGGACCCTTCAGGGATCAAGCCAGTTGAACGTATCCCAGAGCGATTCCATGTGTTTGGGTGTGAAAGAGGACCATGCCTAGTGTAAACATACCCATCCAGATGCGTTCGAATAGTCTATTTGGTCACAAGAGTTGTAGAACAAAATTTGCACCACTTTGCAACTTTCAACTACTTGCATTTGACAATTTTTTCCCCAAGTGAAAATTTTCCACCACAGGAAAACCACTCCAAGATAGCAAAAAATGAGAGAGGTTTTTGTAAAGGGGCCCAACACAATCCTATAGGATTAGATGAGAATTTTCTTAATGTCATGGTATTTGAGTAACAACATGGTATCTGAATAACAACATGCTAAAGTTTGTAGCCATTTTGCACTTTGGACTCTTAAGGGATCAATCTGGTTGAACGTAGGTTGGAGCAATTCTTCATGTTTAGGTGTGAAAGAGTACCATGCCTAATGTAAACATACCTATTTGGATGCATTGGAATAGTTTGTTTGGTCACATGAGTTGCATAATGAAAGTTGCACCACTATGCAACTTTGCACTGCTTGCATTTGACAATTTTTCCATCAAGTGAAAATCCTCCACCACCAGAAAACCACTCGCGTGATAGTGGAGAGAGGTTTTAGTAGAAACCCAAAATGATCTATAGTATCCGACGAAGTTTCTAAGCATCACGGTATCTAAGTAACAACATGCTGAAGTTTGCAGCCATTTTGCACTTTGGACTCTTAAGGGATCGATACGATTGAACGTAGCTTGAAGTGATTTCGTGTGTTTGGGTGCGAAAGAGGACCATTCCTAGTGTAAAAATACCTATTCGGATGTGTTGTAAAATTCTGTTTGGTCACGCGAGTTGCATAACGAAAGTTGCATCACTTTGCAACTTTGCACTGCTTGCATTTGACACTTTTTTGATCAAGTGAAAATCCGCCACCACGGGAAAACCACTCTGAGATAGAAAAACTAAGAGAGGTTTTTGTAGAGGGGCCCAATTTGATCTCATAGGATTAGACGAGAATTTTCTAAGCATCACTGTATCTGAGCAGCAACATGCTAAAGTTTGCACCATTTTGCACTTTGGACTCTTAAGGGATCGATCTGGTTGAACGTAGCTTAGAGTGATTCCACGTGTTTGGGTGTGAAAGAGGACCATGCCTAGCATAAAAATACCTATTCAGACACGTTGGAATAGTCCATTTGGTAATAAAAGTTGCAAAACAAAAATTGCACCACTTTGCAACTTTCAACTACTTGTGTTTGACAACATTTTTCCCAAGTAAAAATCTGCCACCACAGGAAAACCACTCTGAGATAGCAAAAACTGAGAGATATTTTTGTAGAGGGTTCCAACCCAATCCCATAGGATTAGGAAAAAAATAAGCATCACAGTATCTGAGTAACAACATGTCGAAGTTTGCACCATTTTGCACTTTGGACTCTTAAGGGATCAATCCAGTTGAATGTAGCTCAGAGCGATTCTGTATGTTTAGGTGCGAAAGAGGACCATGTCTAGTGTAAACATACCTATTTAGATGTTTTCAAACAATCCATTTTGTCACATGAGTTGTAGAATGAAAGTTGCACCATTTTGCAACTTTCAACTATTTGCATTTGACAACTTTTTTCCCAAGTGAAAATCCACCACAATGGGAAAACCACTCAGAGATAGTGAAAATTGAGAGAGGTTTCTGTAGAGAGGCCCAACATGATTTCATAGGATTAGACAATAATTTTCAAAGTATCATGGTATTTGAATAAAAATATGCTGAAGTTTGCACCATTTTGCACTTTGGACTCTTAAGGGATCGATTTGGTTGAACGTAGCTCGAAGTGATTATGCGTGTTTGGGTGTGAAAGAGGACCATTCCTAGTGTAAACATACCTATTTGGACGCATTAGAATAGCTCGTTTGGTCACACAAGTTGCAGAATGAAAGTTGCACCATTTTACAACTTTCAACTACTTGCATTTGACAACTTTTTCCCCAAGTGAAAATCCGTTGCCATGGGAAAACCACTCCGAGATAGCAAAAATTGAGAGAGATTTTTTTAGAGGGGCCCAACATGATCCCATAGGATCAGACGAGAATTTTATAAGCATCATGGTATCCGAGTAACAACATGCTGAAGTTTGCACCATTTTTCACTTTGGACTCTTAAGGGATTGATCTAGTTGAATGTAGCTTGGAGCGATTCCGCATGTTTGGGTGCGAAAAAGGACCATGTATAGTGTAAAAATACCTATTCGAACACGTTGGAATAGTCTATTTGGTCACACAAGTTGCAGAATGAAAGTTGCACTATTTTGCAACTTTTAACTACTTGCATTTGACAACTTTTTCCCCAAGTGAAAATCTGCCACCACGGGAAAACCACTCTGAAATAGCAAAAACCAAGAGATGTTTTTGTAGAGGGGTCCAATGTGATCCCATAGGATAAGTTTATAAGCATCACAGTATTCGAGTAACATCATGTTGAAGTTTGCAACCATTTTTCACTTTGGACTCTTAAGGGATCGATCTGGTTGAACGTAGCTCAAAGCGATTCCACGTGTTTGGGTGTGAAAGAGGACCATACCTAGCATAAATGTACATATTCAGATGCGTTGGAATATTCTATTTAGTCACATGAGTTGCAAAATGAAAGTTTCACCACTTTGCAACTTTGCACTGCTTGCATTTGACACTTTTTCTATCAAGTGAAAACTGGACACAATGGGAAAACCACTCCGAGATAACAAAAATTGAGAGAGGTTATTGTAGAAGGGCCCAACATGATCTCATAGGCTTAGATGGAGATTTTTTAAGCACCATGGTTTCCGAGTAATACCTCATCAAAGATTGTTTCCCTTTTGCACTTTGGATCCTTAAGGGATCGAGCTAGTTGAACATAGCTCAGAGCAATTCCACATGTTTGGGTGTGAAAGAGGACCATGCCTAGCATAAATGTACCATTCCTAGTGTAAATATACCATGTACTTAGAATAATATCAATAAAATTCATTATTTCCTTGCATTTTTCTATATTTTTACTAGAAATTTGATGTTTCCTTCAACTGCATGGTTTCGTACAGGGTGATTGTTTTCTCTTTTTCAATCCCTTTGTGTTTCCATAGACCCAATACATATTTAGAAACCCATTTTGATGTTAGGGTGATTATTTGGTGAAAGGGAATAATTTTTATGGGGTTTGTGTTGTTTCCCCTATAGATTTTGATGGAAAAGGGCATAAAAATGAGGTTTCACCCTAGGGTTTGATAAAATATTGCATGTAGAGGTTGGGTGATTGTATTTTGAGTTTGTGCAGATGATTTTAAGAATTTCTAGTGTTGTGGCATGTTCTAGTAAGGTGTGGAACCATTCCTTTCAATAAACCCTTCTCATACTAGCATAAAATAAGGGTTTTGTGGTTTAGCATGGTGGATTGAGTTTCTCCTAGGAAAATTGTGGATTTGAGGGTTTTGATACATGATAATTGTTGCCCCAACAAGTTCAGGGGGTTGTTGAATGTTTAAAGGTATGTTCCTTTGTAAATTAGGACTAGTTAGCCTAATGAAGACAACGAAGGTCATTTTTGATGCACATGTTCCAAGACAGTCACTATTGATTTTGAAGTATGTGTTGTAACTCAATAATGGCTATCTAGATCAGTCATTTGAGAAGTTTGTGAGAAAAGGTCTAAAAATAGGGTTTGTTGACCTACTAGACAAGACAGGGTGAAGGGTTAAAATTGAAGAGATAAAGATTTGTTGGTTGAAACTTTGTTTGAAACTCATTCATTTGAGGTTTTGTGAAGATTGACACCCCTTTCTTACATATTCAAATTGAAAAACACCTAATTGTAATCCATTCCACCGACCTACTTAACCCTACATCGGTGGAATGGAAATCTTATCACTTAATAGACTCTCAAAACCCTTTTTTGAGGGTTACAAACTAGTTATGATAAAGGAAAAGGAAAAAATGTTGGAGATACAGAAAACATCATCCTTTATTTACTAATTTTATAATTGTGCAACTAATGCAAGTTTTGCATTTTTACACCAAATGACATATTTTGTGCAATATCACTTCTCTAATCACCTAATGACCTCTTTGAGACTTTGAATACATTACATATGACCTTCACATGACCGTTTTCACATTGTTTATATTTCAAAATTCAAAATTTGCAAATTTTCCTATTGAAGGCATTTAGAGAACAAGGTGCTCTTGCACCAAACATGAACTCCAAAATTACAATATTTGAGTAAATCTTATTACAAGTAAATCTCATTACAATGCCTTAAGTACTTCATTCTCACAGATCTTTTACAATGTCACTCATACATTCAAGATTCTCTTTAAATGTCTACATCATAGGTGCTCATTATGAGTTTAACTTCAATTGAGCAACTTGAGATTCCCTCGCTAAGCTTCACACTCTCTTTTATAATGGTTTCAAATCAGAATTGAGATTTGTCAAGATCATCAAAATAAGGATGTTGCATTGTTTTTTTGGATGAGATTCTCTTTGATGACTCATAAATCAGCATTTTCTGCAACAAAAGACCAATCAATTTTTAGTAGTTTACTTACAAATAAGCAAATTAAAAGAGAAAAAGAAAGAGCATACAAAATGAAAATTAAATTAAAATAGATGGAAGGAACTTACAAATAGGCATGCCAATCTCTCACCTTGGTCACTCTCGGTCATACATCTTTACTGGGAGTTCCAAGATACCTATTGCACACAACACCTCTCATGAATAGACTAAGTTGAAATTTGAGATTCTCTTATAATGTCTACATCATAGCTTCTCATGATAAGGTTAATTTCAAATGAATAACTTGAAATTACCTCACCAAGCTTTGCACTCACTTTTGGAAATGGCTTAAAATCATGATTGAGATTTGTCAAGATCATCAAAATAAGGATGTTGCATTACTTTTCTAGTTGAGATTCTCTTGGATGGCTCATTAATTTGCATTTTCTGCAAGGGGACACCAATCAATTTTTAGTAGGTTACTTACAACTAGGAAAAGTAAAAGAAGATGATAGCATTTCCATCAAACAAATTAATGTGCACACAAGTATAAATTAATAAGAACTAATCTGCATACTTACAAATTAATCCAATGAACCATATGGGTCTACTCTACTCTTTATTGTGTCAAGTATTCCCTCGTGGTCAAACTCACAGAACTTCCACAAGACCTTGTTCAAAGGTCTACCCCCATATTTGGTCAAATGAACATTGGATTCCATGACAAGGTTCGAGTAATGAAGAATCTTACGATGCGTGTCAAAGTTATGAAACAACCAATGTTTAACACTCTTATGTGGGTACCTTCTAAGCCATGTTCCAGTAACAACAACTGAGCTTGTAGGGTATTCAATGTTTTCTCCATCTATAACTGGGGCCTCCAATTTATTTTTAGCCTCAACACAATGACACCAATAATAGTTTGTTCCCTGTTTGTTATCTTCATCTACAATAACTACATAAACTTTCCCTACATTGATATGTGCAGCAAATCTCTTGAAATTAGTCAACATTATGAATACACTACAAAGTAATATAACAATATGGAATTTCAAAAAATAAGCAAGCAAATATATTACCTGGTTGAACTAGATCTGATACGTGGTCAAAGTCGACTGATGATTCCATCTGTATTAGTTCCAATGTCATTGGAGGGCAATATGTGTGAAGTGGGCTAAGATAACTTGTCAACCATTTGTCAACCCACTCCCCTAACTCACAATCATTCCAGGCTTGCATTGTACATGAAGAAAAAAAGCATGCCATCTTTCATGTATCGATACTCCATGAACTTGCATTTGAGCTAAGGAAAGAGTGTAGCTCACTCGATCTTGTTAGTGTACAACAATCCTCATATGGTTCAATGTTAGTGTCATCCATCAACCAAAAATATCTACAAACTGAAGATGTACCTTCATTACCTAGACCCATCAAAGCATTACGCCACTTGACGATTGATCTTACATCTATCAAACTTTCACTATCTTTATACTTTAACTCTTCTCATGCTAATGCTCTTTTCATGCATGCTCCTACACCATCATGCTCCCCCTTTCCATGCTCGAACTCACAAAATTTCCACATATGTTGTACACCTGTAATGGCATGCATCTTGCTCAACCAGTAGAACATGCGCGAGTTCTTGAACTGTGCTACATAGTTCTCTGACCATATTATATGTCAACCGTATGCTATGCCCCTCTAAGCTAAATCACTGTAGAACATCTAGAAGCAACCTTACATGAACTCTAGAAAATGTGTGCCATCATCACTAATATAAAAGTGATACTCCCTCAATACCTTCCTTTGGTCCTCTGTACTATCAACTACATGAATGAATGTTTTTTGCACAAATATCAAAACCTATGTGAAGTTTTAATACTGTGACCGCACCTCAATTTGTGGTTGTAGAGTGTAGTTCTCTACAAATTCAACCACTAATACTATGCTACCTTGCATACTCATACACTATATTGTCATGAAACATGGACATAAATTGATACACTGGAATCTTCTTAATAACCAAATCACACCTTTTTGCTTGGGACCTATCTTTTGTAGCGTATGCCACTATTTTATACTTCCTAAACTCTACTAGTTTATGTCCCACCTCATCTATGCTTTCCATATTTTGACATATTGGCATACATTGCTAGAGTGTAGTTCTCTGCAAATTCAACCACTAATACTATGCTACCAACTAGAAATGTTTCCTTGCATAGCTTGAATTGTGTGTCCAGCCATCAGGCTCTATGGGTATGCCTTGCATACTCATACACTATATTGTCATGAAACATGGACATAAATTGATACACTGGAATCTTCTTAATAACCAAATCACACCTTTTTTCTTGGGACCTAGCTTTTGTAGTGTATGCCACTATTTTATACTTCCTAAACTCTACTAGTTTATGTCCCACCTCATCTATGCTTTCCATATGTTGACATATTGGCATACATTGCAAGCAACTACAACGCTCACATGAACCATCCAAGCATGATGTCCTGTAGAATATTTGGCCATCCTCTATTTCATATAAATTTTTTGATAAAAAATATCCTGAAGATTTTGGTGGGGCTTCTATGCCACAATCCTGCAAAACATCATTTGTATGCAAATCAAAACATATAGAATGATAAACATCATAATGGTTAGAGAATTCAATATGTAGTCTACAACAACAAGTAGTGTGTGTGTGTGATTTATCTTGACATAAAAAGGTTTAAGCATTTAAAAAAATCTTTGAAAAATACTAATCTGAGGATAATCCATTTGAAATTTAGAAAAAAATTGGGTTTGAGTCATATCCAAAAAATGCTTTGGATGTGGCTCACGATTCCGAATACTGATTCTCCTTCTTACCACATCCCTTCGATTCAGAGATGGCCTTGTGTTATTCTTCCAATACTCTTCAATTAGTGTTCTCAATGCTTCAAAAACTTTTTATCTTTTTGTGGCAGTCTCCCCAAGAATGCACATAATTCATTTTAATCGGTGCCCTCAATTCTTTGCCACCTTTGAATGGATTTTGATAAAGTTATTCTACTAATTCTCATTTGTTCACTTGTCTTTCTAATGAGACGAGCTCTCTTTGTTTGACTGCTTACCAAAGTCAATGTAATGACATGTCGTGTGACATTACTATCCTTTGAGCATGAGGTCTTACCCACACTCTCATATGCATCCATTAGATTTCACTCAATGCATTTTATGTTCTCAACCCAAGAGTCTTCATGATGTCTCTATACTTTATACCCTGCATCTTTAACAAATAGTTGACATCTTGCAATCTCATTTAGCCTTTAAAAGTAGAATTTCCAAATCTAATTAGCATATCTTCTACAACTGCATGTTGGAATCTTACCTTCCATGTGCTGCAAAATATCCTCATCAATATTAATCAAATACTTTGGCTTTCTATGCAAAATTCTAGGTGGTGTTCTCCTAGGTGCATGCATCTCAACATTAGGAATTTAATCAATATTTAATTGAGGTGTGCTAGATTGGATACCTTTGATTGAGGGCAGAGTAGAAGGCATACCTTGAGGTTCCCGTGGGGATGATGGCATACCTTCTTCATCAAATCCGAGTAATGATGTACTCTCAACTTGAGATGTGTTGGATGGTGTCCAACCATATTCACTTGTGATAGATGGTGTCCCTCCATATTCACTTGCGGTAGCTGGTGTCCATCCATATTTGCTTGTGCTTAATGTTGTCCCTTCATATTCACTTTTTGTAGAGGGTGTGTCTCCAACTACAGTATCTGAATCTATCTTACCACGATGCTTTCACATTCGTGCCCTTTGTGCTGCCAAATCCTATTCTCTTTTTGACAGTTGAGGTTCTTCTTTAGTTGGCTTATTTTCATCAATAGTATCCAATTACTTATTTTCACGATATGTCGCCACCCATTCTCTCTCCTTTTCTTTGAAGGTTTCATATTCTTCATTTGTTAGTTTATTCCTTCTTTGTTTCTTCGGCATGGCAGATAATTTTACCTGTAGCATGGTAATGAGATGAATATTAGTTCCTAAAGTATTTGTCCATTCAAATAAATGAAATATATTTCATTCAAGGCTTCATAAAAGATACTTACAATCATCTTGTACAAGAGTATTTCTAGCATAGACAAAGGTGGTGCAAGGGCATGCCATGATTACAAGATAGGCAGAATTACATTGTTTTCCTTGTGTAAATGGGGTGTTAAAGAGGGGTTTTGATGAAATGTTGAAGGAAGCTTCCTTGTAATGGTTGTTTGATTTTTTTCAAGGCATTTTTGAAGTGTTTTTGGTATTGGTGAGGTCTGGTAAGCCCAGTTGTCAAGACTTCTAATAAACCCTAGGTTATTTGCATGAAAGTTGAGGGTTTGGTGGTACAATTTTTTAGAGGTCAAGGCTCTAAGAAATAATGGTTGAATTTTTTGTTTTGTAGCACAATTAGTGACTATTAGTTGAGATTTGGTGAAAACAAAGTGTTTTGGAGGTACCTCCTTTGTAAAAGAGGGCTATTTGGTGGCCTAGAAGGTAGGGTAGCCTATTAGTTTTCAATATTTTTGCAAAGAAACCTCTTGAAACCTTTTGTTATGTTGTGCTAGGAGTTGAAGTGTTTCTTAGATGATGTTTGTTAGGTCTTTGTACAACCTTCTCTAAAATATATTGAGAAAAAGGAGTGTTGGAGGGCTACAAGCCTTTAGGTGTGTGTTTGGGATAAGTTGAGTGTATAGTGTTGAAGGGGATGGTTTGTTGTTTCAGTTTGATCATTTTGATTTGGTTGGGGTCTTCACCACCTAGGTTGCTATCACACTGCCCCTACCTTCTCAACCCTACCCTATTGGCAAGCTAGTGGAGCGTTGGCAAGCTAGCTCACTCACTAGCTTGCCCATGTGGTAGGGTTGAGAAGGTTGGACCAGTGTATGCCTCATAGAAATGGGGTGTCACATCACTGTGACACCCCATTACTATGAGGTATACGCTGCCCCTACCTTCTCAACCCTACCACATGGGAAAGCTAGTGGAGTGTTGGAAAGGTATCTCGTTCACTAGCTTGCCAATGCGGTAGGGTTGAGAAGGTAGGGGCAGTGTATGCCTCATAGAAATGAGGTTTCATGATGATGTACATCACCATGAAACCTCATTTCTATGAGGAATACATTGCCCCTTCCCTCACCGAGAAACCTCATTTCTATGAGGCATACACTGCCCCTACCCCTACCTATACATCACCGTGAAACCTCATTTCTATGAGGCATATGCTGCCCCTACCTTCTCAACCCTACCACATTGGAAAGCTAGTGGAGTGTTGGAAACCTAGCTCACTCACTATCTTGCCTATGTGATAGGGTTGAGAAGGTAGGGGCAGTGTATGCCTCATAGAAATGGGGTTTCATGGTGATATAATCACTATGACACCCCGTTTCTATATCACTGTGAAACCCCATTTCTATGAGGCATACGATGCCCCTACCATCTCAACCATTTTTGAGACTGGCCTAAACACACAATTTTAAGGTTTGAAAGTAAATTAAAATGGTGTATTAACCCATTCCTCTCACTGTGGCCACTCTAACTCAAGGAATGGGTCTGCAACATCACTAAAAAGGTGTGGGAATGTTGAGGAAGTACAGGGGAGGTCAAGAATTGAGTTGGGCATGAAGCCCTAGAGTGAAATTTAGTGTTTTCCATATGAATTTGAGAGGTTTTGACATGCTAGAGTATTGTGTTGGGGATGCATTGTTTCTTGTTGAATTGAGTTTATGTAGGCAATTTTAGACCTGTTTGAGGTGGTGGCATTTTTTGATAAGGTTGGGAAGTGTGTTTTCCAATAAGCCCTAGGTTATTTGGCTTAATAAGAGGGTTTTTGGTTTTGGCATCTTGGTGGATGAATTTTTGAGAAATAATTGTGAATTATTTGGTTTGAATACATATAAATTTCTTCCCACATGTGTTTGGATGTTTTGGTCAAGTTTCAAGATAATTTTCTTTGCTAAAGTGTCCTAATTTGAGGCATAGTTGGCATAGAAAGACTGATTTGAGAAATTTGTTACAAAGTAACCAATAGTGGTTTGTTGGCATGTGATTGTGTACCCTGAAGGGTCCTTGAAATGGTTCAAGTATTGGTCTAAAATAATATTATCGAGAAGAAATCCCCGATTGAATGAGTTGGAAATGGTACAAGGAAGAGTGTTGATTTGGTGAAAAGTGAAGAGTTTTGAGAATTGTGTCTTGTGAATTATTGTTTTTGGTTGATTTTTTGTGTTCAATTGTGTTTTAGGACCTCCCATGGTTGCATAAAAATTCAAATGCTTTGTCCATGCTTCCATTTTGATCCATGATTGCAAGATAGACTGCACCTTTCCTCATGTTTCTAACTTAGCCTTCAATAAAGAGTCTTCTAACAGTGGAGAGAAGGGTTAGAATCCCTTGTAGGTAGACTAATCAAGGAAAAATTTAAAATATATCACAAATAAAAGTGATGAGGTAGGTTTAGTGATGAGATAAATTTAGAAATAGAGATGAAAACCAAAATAGTTTCTAAGATCTATCAATATGGGAGGAGTATTTTCCAATTTTTTAGAGACATGTATGAAAAATTTAGTAGCATAGACAAGGCAATGAGCTACTTGGTATAATTTTTTGACAAAATACCTCAATGAAAGATTCAGAGAGTGGTATGCACATCCATAATAAAGGATTGAGAAATGATGTTTTATTTTACTTCCTTAAAACGTATGTCATATATATGTGTATACAAAATGTGGAAGCATACACAAGGTAAGTCAATTGTTAAATAACAAAATGCCTCAACGAGATGTGGTTTAAAAATGTAATTGGCAAGTGTATAGAATTGTGCAATTTAAAATGTGCATTGAAAACCTAAGTTTATAATGATAAACAAACAATGATCAATATGGAATGTGGAAAATAAAAAAAATGAAAGAAAGCCATAATAGAATGAAAGAAAATGTGTAAATACTTCACATACCTAAAAAACCAGAGTTTCAAATGGAGGAGTTAAACACAATTATGTAGCCTTAGCTTCTTCTTTCTTCAAACTCCTCAACAATTCAAATTTTGAAAAATCTTGTTCCCCTTCAAACTTCAGTTGTATATCAGTTTTCAATGGAATCCAAACTTGAATTGATATTATATGTCTTTCAACGTGAAAACTCTACTATTTCATGCAAAGGTGGTAGAAAGATCGTGAAAAAGGTGGTGGAATGTGAAAAGAATTCATGCACACTTCACAACATCATCAAAAGCTACTTTTTGTCGGAGCACACGTAGAACCAGGAGAATATGCAGAATGTGGGCCTTTAGATCACGTGTATATTGAGTTTTTTACCGTTTTTAGTGCAACACAAAACGCGCTCGCGTTATAATGTGAGTACATTATTTCTTCCTAAAATGACCATATCTCTACTTCAAAATGCACTCGCGTTATGAGAAGGTTGATTTTTAATAGATTTATTTTCTCTC
>VDFB02281492.1:38262740-38291209 GCA_007258455.2 Sequoia sempervirens
AACCTTCTATCCTATACCCTCAACCTAATACTCTCTACCATCAACCCTAATCCCTCAACCCTCACCCTTAAACCCTAATACCCTCAAAACCATCAACCCTATACCCTCAACCCCTATTGCTTTCTCTCTATCTATACATCTAACCTCTCCCTCTCTCCCTCTCTCATACCCTCTCTAATTGTCTCTATCTACCCTCTCCCTCTTTCTATGTACCTCTCGTTCAATCAATTCCTACCACCCTCTATTGCTCCCTCTATTTATCTCTCTCTATCTCCCTCCCACTCTCTCTCACTCTCTCTCACTCCCTCCCTCTCCCTCTCTCTCATGTCTCTCCCTCCCACCCCCTCTCTCTCAGGTCTCTCCCTTTGGCAACCTACCTAGGTAACTCTCTCTCTCTCTCTCTCTCTCTCTCTCTCTCTCTCTCTCTCTCTCTCTCTCTCTCTCTCTCTCTCTCTCTCGCTCTCCCTCTCCCTCTCCCTCTCCCTCTTCCTCCCTACCTAGACAACTCTAGATCTCTCTCTCTCTTAAAATTATCCATCCCTCTAAAGACATACATAAATACATACATAGAAGCATAATACATACGTACATACAATCCTACATACATACAAGCATACATGTACGTGCGCGTATAAACAATCTTACATACAAGTAGGAATACATACAATATACATGCATTGATACATACAGGCATACATACATACATACATACATACATACATACATACATACATACATGACATACAAGCATACATGTACATACAAAAATACACATATATAAACATACATTCAATATGCATTTAATATAAAGCAAGACATAATGTGAGCGCGTTATACCATGCTCGCGTTATGTCTTGCTAGACATGCTCCCCACAAACGAAAAAAAAACATGTCAAAACTAACATATAATGTGAGCGTGTTATAATGTGCTCATGTTATATCTTGCTTTGGGAATCCCCAAGCCTTAGGATTGGTATTTTCCTTGGAATACCAACCCAAAGGCTTGGAGGGCATTCCCAATAACTAGATATGTGTTTTTGCAATTGCTACAATATTTCACATATTCGGGTGTGTGCTCACCATCAAGATTGCATGTGGTTCAATATCAAAAAAATCGAACATCTGAGTAATGTTAGGTTCTCTCTTAGCTATCCAACAATGTATTTTTTTTAACTTTCTAACAATTTTAAGTCCATCCATAATTTCTTTTGTTTGTATGTCTCTTTTTTGGAAAAAAGAAGTGTTTGGTGTTTTTTTCGTTATAAATTAACCATTCATCAAAATTTCAAATAAATTACATTTCTAGAAACTAGACTCCATTCTAAAAAAATTATTATAAAAAAAAAATCAATTAGTTTCCAAAATTTGTAGGGGTAGCACGACCAAAATTCTATTTTTCAGGAAGTGCCCACTTTGAAAATTACTAAAAAATAAAATATTCATTAAAAAATTATAAGAAAAATTGTGCATCAACGACTTATTGTTAACTAACTTCTGACAGTAGAAATTTTAAAAATACTAAAAAAAGGTTCACCGTACGAGGGTCATACAAGAGTTATGCTATGTTATGTTTTTCTGACAAAAATAGCACCAATTTGTGTACATCCCTCATTTGAACCCCTTAATCTCAACCATTTTCAAAATAAATTAGTAGTTTAGAAAGTAGACTCAGAGCACTTGAATCCTTCTTTTTGTTTTGTCTCAAAATTTTGAGTGTAAGTATCCTCAATTTCACATCCAAGGTCAGTATTTCCTTATTTCAAAAAAAAAGTGGCCACTTAAGCCCCCTTTTTGGGAACCATCTTGGTGCACTTACCCCTATCTGAAATTCAACCCTTGCTTGTTCACTCACCATCAAATATTGATTTTCACTAACCCATGACACCTTATATGGCATTTTTCTAGGTACTCTTTGCAAATGCAATTTTTCTACCATCTCATTAGACACAATATTATCTGTACAACCAGAGTCAACAATCACTTTGCATACCTTGTCTCTACATCTACAGGTTTTTCTAAACAAAGGTTTTCTTTGAAGCAGCTCTTCCTCCTTTGTGGTCTTCAAGATTTGTTTCTTCATCATCAACATCTCTCCAACCTCAGCCCTTGCAATCAATTTATTTGAATTTGAACTACTTTCAACTTCATCTTCTTGAACTATTTGGGCTCTTTTATCTAGTTTTATTTCTCCTCCACTTGTTGATGAACTAGCCTTCTCAGGGCACTTCCAAGTAGGATGTCCATATTCTTGACAATGATAAAATATACCTACAAAAGTGTTAGAGTTTCTTCCACCTCCAAATCTGCCCCTGGTGTCCTCCTCTAAAAGCTGCAACTTTTTCTTCTCTCTTGCTTGGTTCTTCTTGTTGATTTTTAGTTGCTTTCCTCAGAGTAGAAAAATTTCCTCTTCCTCTCATGGTGTTGCCTCTTCCTCTTACTATTTTCTCTTGCCTTCTCTTCAGCCTTCAATGCCATTTTGTAACATTCCTCTACATTTCTAGGATTAGTCAAAGCCAACTCATCCTGTATATTCATTCTTAAGCCACCCAAGTACCTAGCTATTTTCTCATCTTCATTTTCATTGTGGTTAGACCTCATACTCAACCTATAAAATTCTTCAGTATATGCCTTTACATCCATTTCCTTTTGTCTCAAATTTTGCAACTTCTTAAACATTTGAATTGAATAATCTAAAGGGAGAAACTTACCTTTTAACTTAGCCATCATCTTATCCCAATCCACAATCTTAGACTTTCCTTGTTTCCTTCTCTCTGATTGTAGATAATCCCACCATACAAGTGCATGACCTTTAAGCTTTGTTTTGGAAATATTTACTCTCTATTCTTCTGGAATCTCTTCACATTCAAAATAGTTATCCAAAGAAGCTATCCAATCTAACAATTCCTCTTCATTCAAATTTCCACCAAAATTTTGCACATCAATTTTTAACTTGTATTTGTCACATTTTACTGCCTTTATCAACTTGGCCATTCTTTGATCTTCTAGATCAAGTTCTTCCTCAACGTCTTCAAACTCTTCATCATCTTCTTCCTCTGATTCACTGCTCTCAACTGCTTCTCTTCTCTTGTTGGTTTCTAAGGCTTCCAATCTCTCTTTCAGTTCTTTGATCTCTTTAATGTATTGATTCTTCAAATCATTCATCTCCTTTTTTGTATTCTTTCCCTTTGGAGGCATCTTCACAATCTTGCATCTCCACCTTCCAATCTCTCTTTCACAATCTTTGACTTTCTTCTATAGGAATTTGGTACCTTTGCTCTAATACCAATTTTATGCAATAGGGGGAGACCTACAACACACTCAAACATAATTTCAACCTACACTCAACTAAAAAATCACTATCTCATCAGAATCTCAACAATTCACCAAAATCCACTCTTTCCCTTGTAGCATAGCAATTCCACTAAATCGGGTATTACTTCACAAACACACCCTTTCAATTCAAAACTCAATACACATTAGGGACTCATTGTAGAGCCTAAAAACATATCAAACAATCAGGTCAATGTTTGTTTTGTAACAAACTAATCAAATAAGGTTTTACATGCCTTTTAGGGCTCAAATTAGCCCACTTTTCCAAAGAGACCACCTTCAAAACTTTTCCAAAAATATTGAAACCTAGGGGCAGCACTTAATACCTATCAAAACTTAAGAATACACCATTAGATCTCAAAAACACAATCATCCACTAGCCAAACCATAAAACCCTCTCTTTAAGCCTAGAAGCCCTAGGGCTTATTGAAATGAAACTTTCCAAACACTCCAGAACCAAAAAATTGCTCAAACAAGTCTAAAATACTCTTCCTATTCTCAATCCAATATATAATTATGCTTCCCAATTCAAAAACTCAATTTGACACACTAAAACCTCCAATTTCACTTGGAAACCTTCAAGTTTCAAACCTAGGGCTTCACACCCATCTCTTTTCCAGATCTCCCCTACACAAATAAACCATTCTCACACCTTCCTCTAATGGATTATACCAATTCCACCAAGAAACAATACAAACAGAAAGGTGGAATGGGTTCAATACATATTTAAAACTTTAAAAACCCCAAATACCCTATTTTTTGTCCGCTCTAAGAAAAATAGAGATTAAATGCTCAAAACTTAATGTGGTGCCTTCAAAATGGATTCAAATGAATGAAGAAATAATCTACACTACAAGCCAACACAAATTTGAATCAATATACTGTTGTACGGATCATACAAACTGTTGTTACAATAGGAAAACATAGAAAATGGAGAAAAATCAGACTTTTATTCAATCTTCAATCTTCAAAATGGTTTCAACAACCTTCATTCAAGTTCTTCAAGAAAATATATACTGTTTCCCACCAAAAACAACTGTTTTAACTTCCCCAACAAACTTTCAAACTCTTGTGACCGTTGGTCTCCCTAGGATTCAAATTTTACAATTTTTTTTAAATCTTCTATTTTTGCACAATTGTAACTCTTCACTTTTTTCATATTTGAAACCATCAAAACACCTAGACATATAAACCTCATCAATAATGACTTATTACATCATCAAATTGTCTTATTGACCTTATTCTAATACAAAAACTCCTAAGTTCTAGAGTCTAGATCTCAAAACCTTAAATGGACAAAACTTCTTTAATGGTGCTCCTGCACCATTTCCTCAACTAGAAAGTGAAGGAATGGAGTGGCAGAGGACTATTTGAAGAACATATCACTAAGGAAATGGGGGAGAGTGCTGCCATGAAAATGCACACTATGGATTTGGATGTTGGACCGAGTGTGCGTACTCAAAGTAAAACAAAGAAATGCAAAATGGTCCTTGGTTGTGATGCTGAGGAAATCATGGAGATGCATGATAGGCTGGCATCTAAGGATCTAGATGTGGAAAAGATTCTCAAAGAACTTCTCTAATGGTCGTTTGGTTTGTTTTGTTGGTTTTTTTTTTTAGCTATGGTTTTTTGTTGATGGTCTGTTGATGTTCTGGTAATCAACTTGTTTTTTGGTGTGTTGGGTGGGCAGTCTATTGTTTCATCTTTATTGCCACTGTCTCTTTTTGTTCAGGGTTTCAAGAACCCTTCAAAACCTGTTTATCATTAATCAAAAACTATGAAACTATTTAATAATAAAAACATGGCATGGTTTATAATAAAGCATCAAATACAAATAAAAAATATGGAAAATTTCATGATGTGCATTATATGCTAAGTTCAAAAATATATGATGATTGGACATACATGCATTATGCAAGCACATCTCTATTTCTATTGATTTGGCTAAATTCAGTAGATTATAATAAAAAATAGGAAAAAAAACTACAACCATCATAAATGGTAGAAACATATGAAAACAGGTCTACAAGAGATGACAGACACAAAAATATATTTTTGGTTGATACAACATTGCTCTTTAAGTTTAGATGCTCCAACATCAATTTTCTAATAGTAAAATGACACGTAGACAACAAAGATATATTGATATTGATGTTTCTAATACCTAGGATAAAGCCTTAAGTACAATTTAGTCCTCTTACCATAATCAATTCATTTTAGCATAATTCTATCATCTATTTCTATTGAATTAAAAAAAAAATCTTGTGGATGTACCTTTATTTAATTTCTTATATTATTTTAAAGATTTATTATATTATTAAATGAATTAAATAAGAAATTAAATATGATAATAAATCTTTAAAATAATATATTTTATTTCACTACTTGTTTGAATTATTTTATTTATATTTTGTCATGCATGTTATTGCGTAATAGTCCCATGCAAATGCATGCATTGCTCAAAATTTTAAAACCAAAGATGGCAATAGTTCCTAATGAGACCATTGTCTTTGAGTATTAATCGATGAGTTTCATCTTTCAACCAAATTAGTAATAATGTAGTGTACAAATTACAAATCTTATCTCCACCTTCTCATTCCACAAAGCAACTCTTATTCACTTTTCAAATTTCTTCAAAACTTTATAACATTACATTGATCCACTTCTTCTTCCCTTCTTTCTTCACCATATTATCTTAAGAACTATGTCTAGTATAATATACTTCTTATTTTTCTTCTTCTTCTTCTTCTCTCATCATTATTATTCAATTCTAAGATATAATACAATCTATCACATCCTTGGTTAAGGGGTCTAATAAAAAACTACTTAACCACATAGTTAATAACAATACACAATGCTTTCACATGGTGCATAATTAAAATTATTAGAATGAGATTGATTTTATTTCTTCAAACATAATTATAACATAAGATTCATGATTTTTAATACATTTAAGCATAAATATTTACAATATAGATTCATAAAACTCTAGAAACTTGCATTCTAATCTACCTAGATTCTTTTTAGTTTATTAGACCAAATTTTATAAATAATGAATATATAATAAGACAGTGTCAATAGAAAATGTAGTACATCATCTAAACACTTTTGATAAGGATATATAGCCCATCATTTAATGATTAAAACTTAAATTTTCCTTGGAATTGTGCACATCTCCTTGAAACTTGTAACATGACATAGATCTTTGCATGTACATTGAGATATGGATCTCAAAACTTAACATGGTTCCTCACATGAACCTCATTAAGACCAAGAAAAACATATAACCTTTTGGTCTATGAATTAAATACTTTGGCACATTATCCAACTATGATGATATTTAACAATGAAAACATGAAATGCTTTATAATAAAGCATCAAATACAAATAAAAATCACATGAACATGTTCATGATGTACATTATATGATGTGTATTTTATATGCATTATTTTGGGAGTAAATATCAACAAAGCCTTCTGATAGATGGAGTTTTACTTGCTATAGGAGTCTCCAAGGTGGATATTCAAAATGCTATGATTTTCTTTTTAGGACTTAAACTTCAACAAAATTTGGGTGACTAATTGAGGTTTTCAATTGACATTAGGAATCATCTAAAATTTACTTTCTTGAATTTAGGTTGTCTAATCAATAATATCTTTTGTCTTTATAATATGCTTTTATTCACTTTGTAAAGGGTATGACGAGAAACAAGGAGGCCTAAATATTGTAAGAAACCTCCAAAGAGCCATGACAGCTTATGATTTCACCATTTTTCTCATGCCTCATTACACTTCCATGCCTAGTGACTTGCTATTGAAATGGGACTGTTGAGTATAAATATATACTTGTCATTCAATTTATTTTTCAAACCTAATACTAGAGATGTTCCCATAAATGTGTTAAAATTTTAGACTCGCAAATAAATAAGTCTTCTATCATTCGCTCACCAATATGACCATGAACTTAGAAATAAATATTTTAAATATACTTGCAAATAATATCAAAAATAAATTCCAACTTACTCTCCAAGCATGGTACAAATTAAAAAATATTAATTTAATACTTGGTACAAATCTCCTCAATCTTTTCACATTGTGTATGCCTATGAATCCTAACTGAATCCACCAAGGATTGGGTAGGGGGTGTGATCCCCAAAATTATCTTTTTCATTGTGTTTTCATCCTAGGACAAAAGATGAATAGTTGCTCAACTCTCCAAACTAGGGCTTCTAAAAAATTTCAAGAATAACATTTTTATTGTCATTACCTCCTTTTATACACTTTTCTCCAAACATAATATTTAATTTCCCTCTAATTGAATTTATTAATTCAACTTTATATTTTAGACCTAAAAAAGTCACTTTATGAAATAATTAATTAAATACGTTGTTTGAGCTTTAGACAAATTTAGATAAATGGACCAAAAAAGAACATTACAAGTCCTCCCTTCCTAGAGATTGCTTGTATTGAAGAAATAATAAACTTGTATGTCAATACTAGGATCTCAAATGAACCTACAAAATGCTCCACCCTATTTTTGTTGCACCATTCTAATACAAATATAAACTACAATTTTTTCATTCTTTGTTACACTATGAAACAATTCACCAATCACATAAATTCTTAGATCATTTTTTTTCTGTATCATCATATAAAATGAAGGTGAACAAATGAGAATATCTCATGAAGTCACCATCACAAGTTATCCATCTCAAAATCAATAATATTGGATAAAATCTATTTTTTTTCGTGCTTGGACATGGAATTGAATGATGCTCATCAATAGTATATAATCAATCACACATACCTTCTCAAAATAAACAATATTGATAAAATTATTAATTTCCCTTTTTAGTATAAAGTGTAAAGTATCTTAAATACACACTAAAAATATCCAAGGATGGTTATTGTCTCCCAAATGTGATCAATGTTGATTGACATAATCATCCTTTTCAACAACATCTTACCAACATTTTCTCTTGATTCTATGAAGTCAAATTGAGCATAATTATATCTATTCAAGATTGAAAACCATAAATCACAAGTTTAATTTTTTTAAATAAAAAATTTAAAAATAGGATGGTAGTTGCAATAGGCATGTGAAAGAAGTTAGGTCCACAAAATGTTTAAAAAGTGAGTATTTTCTTGATTTTCATAATTTGTCACAATTGGACTAAAAATTTGAAGAACTTACACATTGAATCTTAAAAAAGTTTAGTAATATGAAATTTAGTATTTTGAGTCTAGTTTCCAAACATGTAACTAATACCCAGATGATACAAATTATTTTTTAATAGGCATGTATAAAAGCCACTTTTTACAAGTCTCTTTTTTAAGACCATACCATGCACGTACATACGGACACCATAATTTGACCTAAATAAAATTATTTTTTTAATTTATTTTGGGAAAAGATGTGTAACAAACTAAATATTGATGAGGATATTTTTATAATTTTTTATTAATTGATTGTTGGCCCTAATTGCTATTTTTGAAAACCCTTGTGTACGGACACCATAATTTGACCTAAACTAATTATTTTTTATTTTTTTCATTATGTCGATAATTGTTTGTAGATTGATGTCATATAATTTTTTTACAAAAAAAATAACAAATTAAAAGTTATTAAAAAATAAAAAATCCTGACATTTCAAGTTTATCGACTAGTTTCCTTAGAAATTAATTTAAAATAGAAAAAATAATCCAATCATTAAAAAATTACATATTTGAAAACTAGACATCATGATATATAATGGGTTTTATTTCATAAAGCAATTCTAAAAAAACTCGTCAACTATATTGTCAAAGTCAATTATTTATCTTGACATTGCCTTACTCTTTTAGTTGCAGGTCCAAGGCTAAGGGTTGGGTTACCAAGCCTTTCTGATGCAAACAAGATTAGGTGGTCTTATCAAACTACCCAATCTTGTAGCCTTAACATCTCATCCAACCTACATTCTTGCACATATATCAAGGAAAATATATATTTTGTAACAAGATCTAAAATATATTTTTATTATCACTTTCATATGTACATCCATACAACAAAATTCCTCAAGAACAATTACATATAGTGAGGATTTCAACAAGAAACAAAATTCAGAAAATTTACAAGGGTTTCTAGGCACTTCATGCCTTCAAATCTTCAAAGTCTCTTGCCTTCAAATTTCTCGGCTTCACTCCTCTTTGTAAATCTAATTTTTTTCCTTCATCCTATAGCTCTCATGGCTGCCTTGAACACATAAAACATGCCTAAAACTTTCTTCTTCTATCCCTCCCTTTTTGGAAAGATAATTTTCCACACTTTCCTTCAATGCAATTCTCTAGATTAACATGCAAATTCTTTCCTCAAACTTGCTTCTTTTAATTGTTGCTTCTTGATACCATTAAAGGTTGTATTTATATAGGGTTCAACTATGTGAAACATGAAAATCAATTTCCAAATACGCTCTTTCATTGACCCTTAAAATTCCTATAGAAAATGAAATAAACATATTTTGTTGCTTCCAAAAGTGTCATCCAAATTTTTTGTATTGTATCAAACATATTTCTACTACATATGCATTTGAAAAATGGATAAAATCAATAGCCAAGTCATGCTCATTCACCCCAAATTGGAAATTGAAGTATCATTAATTTGTTTTCCAAAAATGACTAGTTTTTTCTCCATTTTAGGAACCAAAATTAAAAGAATAAGACCAAAATGGCATGCCAAGATTCACTTGTTTTATGCACACTTCCCTAGGCATCCAAATTGAGAAAATTAATTTTCCTTTAAAATCCCCTTCCACCATGGTAAATAGACCATTTCAACCCCTAGAAGCTTGAAATCATGCAATTTTGTAAATCACATTAAACACCCTGCTTAACCTTGATGTATGAAATGGAAATAAAGTCCTCACAAATAAATAATAATATCCTTGTAAAACACTTCACAATATGATCTTGAAGCTCAAACCTACACCAAAAATGTAAAATACTGAACATGAAAATAAAATATATTTTTGGTGATGCAAGATTGCTTGTGAGCCTAGATGCTCATGCATCACTCTCCTCGGCCTAAAACCCAATCAAAAAGTGGGTTGGGATTCCATTCTTTTTTTAGAATGGTACCCACTTTAAAATGGGTGCTTGTTCTAAAAGTAGAACGGGTACTTGTTTAAGAACATGATCTCGATCTAAGGCCTGGGTTCATGTGCCTAAATGAGTACCCATTTTTTCAAAATGGGTACCCATTTCTGATGAATTTTTTTTGGCTGAAACTTCCTCTCTTCGTGGACCCAACTTCTTGCACTTACCCCAATACTGAATTTTACTTGCAAAAATATAGAAGGAAATTGTTGAAATTATATTTGTAGAATAAAAAATTTCTTCCCTATCAATCACCAACTAAAAATTTATCCATTCCATGCTTGAAAATACTTTCCAACTTACTTAAAAATAATCTCTATCATGTTGGTGCAGTGTTACTTTGATATTCCTATGCTCTTCATCTAGAGATCTACTCTAGTCATACTTGAAATTTTTTTACATGATGAGTTGTTAACATAAAAAAATTAGCAAGATAGAAACCAAGTTTATTGTTTGATAAAGCATTTGTTTCATGACTAAACACTTCACTTGGATCCCATAATAAAATTGAAATTTTTCCATTCCCAATACTTGATTCCTCTTCTAATATAGATGGATTCTACTACAACACTTTGATATTCATGCAAAATTCATCTAGAGATCTCATGATGGTGCTTGAGGCTCCTTCACTAGGACTACTTCCCACACAAACAATCTATGAATCAAGATGATTTCCATCACTCTATGGTGATCCTAAAAAATGTAAAGCCCATCACCTTATCATTTTGATCCAAGGTAGAAAACTTATCATCATGAAACAATATCTTCTATCCCCATAAGATTGTATTCTTGATGTTATTTCCAAATCCTATCAACATTTTGATTTTCTATAGTACTAGGGATGCCAAAGTAATTATATAGTCTTTCATCCTCTTTGAATTATTCTTTGTGTTCCCAAGGGTGACTTGAATACAAATTATAGTTTTTTTGAGTTCACCAATTCCTTTCATTATTTGCTTGATCTTCAAAGTTCTTGTGTCAATTTTTTATTCCTTGGGTATAGCTATAATAGTTGATTGATTTTGTGCTTTGTAGATTGAAAAGTGGGCTAAGCTTAGCTCTAGTTTGAGAACTCATTAACTTCTTTTTCTTTTTCTTTGAATGCACCAAATATCTCTTCTACTAACTTTATGGCAAGATCCTTATCTATAAGCAAATGCAAGTAATCTAATTTCATTATTTTCATTGTATCTTTGAATGTTTTTGATTTGCAAGGGTAGATCCTTCTTGAATGTATTTTTGTCTCTCCTCAATTTGAGATGTCCAAATGAGTCCTTCAATGATATTGTGTGTTATCAAATTTTTTTAGAACTTGCACCACTTTCTATTCTCTTACCAAAAATTAGTTCAATTCTCGCAACTCTTTAGGTCGTTGCTCTATTTTTGCAAAGTGAATTGGTTCACCACACAAAAAAATTGAATTGTCTTCATTTTTATTAATAATTTGACCTTCAAAATTAGATACCTCTCATTTTTTTTCCTTACAAATTCCTTGAATAGATGGTGTGAAAACACTATACTCAATTAATTAATCATCAAGAAACTTCATACCTTCAATTTTGGAACCATAATTACATTTGTCAAATGAACATTATCAATAGTTGTTGATTTAGAAAGCTGCAAATCAACATGCCCTTCTATTTGAGCATTTCCAAGATGATTTATGTACTCCTCTACCTCTCTTGTGAGTGCATCTTGTGATTCTTCATTGCTCTATCATTTGTGGATTGGCACCCATGATTCTTTACATGTGAACCGATGATTCTCTTCTAAGTTTGTTTTTAATCACATTAGAAGTGTCTATATTCTGTGGATCATTAGAAATTAACCTCTCAACTGTCAAATATGGCTTCAACTTCAACTCACATTGTTTAACAACATTTTCAACCAACTCATATGCAGCTAAGGAAATATCATGCCCCTTTCTCAAAACAACAAATAAAATATACAAGAGTGGTTGAAATCTATATCATTTATTTTATTCAAAATAAACTATAATAGTCTACATTGATGTTACATTTTTTCAATGATTCTCAGAAATATTAGCAAAGAAATCTTACAACAATTTAAGAACAAAATCCTTACAATCAAGATCTATAATCATAACACATAATCTAGTTTTTGCAATAGTTTTTAAGATTATTAGGGCATGTGCAGGATCATCATGGAAAAAACAGGCCCTTAAGTGACAAAAAATTAAGAAAAATCAGAGTTAGGCAACTTGACGTAAAAAAATGAATAAGTTATCTATATTATTTCAAAAATGTGTAGGAATAGAATCTGTAGAAAATTTAATGTAGTTTCTAAACTACTAGTTTTATTTTTTTTTAAAGAAAATCTATTTGGTGAAAAATTGAAATTTCAATGCAATAGTACTTAAATTTTAGGGAAAAAATAAGAAGTAGGTGTTTGTCTAACCACCCTAACCACAATAAAATGATAATATTTTTTTATAAGATTTTAGATATAGGTAGACGACTCATGTCCCGATGTGATGCATATTTTTTGGTAATTTTATTCTAAGTAAATAATTAATTATTATTTTTTTATTACAACTTTTAAAAAATATAAAAACTCGTATGTCTGAACACCTTAACTTGGTCAAAACTTCATGAAATTCATTTTTTTATTTTTTTAATCCTATAGTATGTGAAGCATAGAATGTGATGCATGTTTCGGATTCAAAAAAATTAATACCATTTGAAAGCTATGGATGCTTTCAATCAACCTATCAATTAGGACTTTAGTCATAATTCAAATAGAAAATAAATAATAATTATTTATTAAATTCAAAATAAAGAATAATTTATATTGGTGGAAAGCTAAGAATCTCCTTTAAAAACCCTTTTCATTTCAAGAATTTTGGGTTAAAAAAAAGTCGTCAGCCACATACCCTATATATACCCATCATATTGCCACTTTTTGGCCCATCATGATCTTGCACATACCCATTACTCTCTTAGAAAAAGGACTCTTAATATCATTAAAATATTGAAAACTCTCAATGATCAATTGGAATAACTCCTTCGTGATATTTTTTTGATTAAAAGGAAAAACAAGTTTTAAAGGGACCTGAAATCCTTTACAAAAGAGCCACAAAATGTTGCTAAGAGAAAAACATAGTCAACCACCAGTAGCTACCCAACTGACAAAAAACTAACAAATGAGGGAGCTAGACAAAAGATAGGCAACAACCAACCAGCGGCTCCCACCAGAAAAAACAACAAACTAACAAACAAAGACCAAAGATAAAAAGAAGAAGAAGAAAGAAATAGAGAACTAAGAACTATTGAAGGCCACCTAGAGTCTTGGCCATCTCGAGCTGCTGGGACTTATGTTTTTCAACCATTTCCAACAGTTCCCTTTTTTCCTCATCAAAAGCCTTCTTCCACTCCACTGACCCTCTCCTAACTAGCATCTTGTCATCATCCTTGAGGGCTTTTTTGCACTTACCCTTAGTTGCTTGATCTTTCTCCATGAGCTCAGAGAAGAACACCTGCTCCTCCCTAAGCTGACTGATTTTCTTAAAAGAACCTCCAGTGCTTCAGCGTTGTTTTTGACCGAGATGTGGCTCACCTGCAACAAATTCCTAATATCATTATTTAGACCTGTGACCTTAACTTCAAGGGTTTTCAATTTCTCCTCACACTACTCCTTGAACTCGTTATGAGTATGTTCTAGGTCCACCAATCTGTCAATGAGAATATCTTAAACCGAGGTCTCCTAGACATTTTGTAGGTTAGCCTTCAGACCCCTAATTTTAATGTTGATATTGTTGAATTCCTATAGGGTCCACTTAGCCAATTTGAAGGTACCGGTGGCACCCACTGTAGCCATGGAAAGCAGGCTAAACATTGACATGTCCTCATCTAAATAAGAGAAATCCTTTGATAGAGGGTCAATTTTTAGGGGAAAATTATCATTTTTATTACTTGCATCATCCACATTCCGCTCACCAACCTCCTTATCCAAAGACACTTTGTGAATATCATGCACCAGAGAGTCCTCCACAGTCATAGTATTAACATTAGGGTTAATACTAACCTCGACTTTAGCTAGAGTCTTGGCCATAACAACTGACCCCTTTTTCTTCAAATTGGCCAATCTCTTTGAAAGCCTTCTTGGTTTATCCACAACATCAAGGGTGTTGTCATAATAGTGGTTTACAATTCTTGAGAGGAACGAATTTTAGCTGAAATCACATATTTTTAGAAAATATAATGATTTAAGCCTTTAAAAGTTTCATTTTAAGGATTCCAATTGAAGAGGGTTTGATCAAATCACCTTAGATCAAACCCCCTTGGATAGAACCTCGGTAGTTTTAAACCATACCTATAAATGCGTCTCCTTTACACCTATCAAAATGCTGATAAAAAATCACTTTTGATTTAGCTTTTGGGGGATCAAATGAATTCATTTAAAATTTATTTAAAATGATTATGGTATTCCTCAAACAAGCTATCCAATGAATATAATTTTAATATGTTTTGGTTTTGTTATGCATTTGTTTTTTAAGTTTTATTAAACATAGGTTTTTCATCGAAAATGAATTTATTTGTTCTTCATATGTGGAAAAATAGAAGATTATCAAAAACAAAAATTAAAAAATATGAGTGCACCAGATATTGAAGTCTTTGATCCAACAAAAAATAAAATAAAATTTTGACATATACAAAAAGCGTTATATGGTTAATTGGTGAATTGTAATCGTTTGACTTTGAAACTTGATTAAGGAAAATATTCAAAAAAACTATCTAACCAAGTGGAAGCACTAGATATCAGAGTTACAAATCTAAATTTGAAAGAATTATAATTTTATCCTTCATGGAAAAAAGTTATGCATTATACGGTGTGCGTCACTTTTTAAAAATGTTGTTTTCTGAAAAAAATCAATTTTCATGGGAGATGGAAAAAGAAGAGCAATTTGAGTCCAAAAATTTTGAAAAAAAATATTTTTAGAATCTACAGAAAAAATTTCATGAGACTCTATTTTGCACCATCTTCAAATTCCTCACAGTTTAGCCACGATAGATGCCCGAATGTGAAGATTCAGTTAAAAATAATAATTTCAGTGTCTAGTTTGGCCAAAAATTGTAAACCACTATTATGGGATCACCCTCAACAATCTCCTGGGCCCCAACCTCAATAACCCCACCAAAAACACCCTTATCAACAACCACTTCCCTAGTTCTTGAGGCAGACCCATTGGACCCTACCTCAGTGTCATCACTACCAAAAATAGCCAATTTCTTGGGGTTTCTGTTACTTTTAGAGCCCGCCACCTTCCTCTTCTTGGAGCCTGGAGCCATACCAATGTCTTCCTCAATCCACTCCTTCTCCTCATCCGAGGAGGACTTTGATTCTGACGACCTAGATAAGGATTTGTTATTCTTATAATTTCATTAACACAAAAAGTAATTGCGAGTCTCACATGTTTATCTAGGTGTCTCATAAGTTTTATCTTTACAAAATAATTCATAGAAGGAACCATGACATGTTGCATCACCTTAGAATCTAGTTGATCTACCATAGATAAAATGGTTTTTTATTTTTGGGTGAATGCATGATCATGAGGGTCCAAACTAGGCCCTTAAGTGGTAATGAAAATTTAGGAAACAAAGTTAGGAAACTTTACAATAAAATTTAAACAATTTATTAACATAATTTGGGAAATATGTATGAATGAAATTTATAGAAAATTGAATGTAATTTCTAAGATACTAATGGGTGATCCCACAATAGTGGTTTACAATTTTTTGGCCAAACTAGACACTTAAATTATTATTTTTAACTAAATCTTCACATTCGGGCACCTATAACGGCTAAACCATGAGGAATTTGAAGATGATGCAAACTAGAGTCTTGTCACATTTTATCTGTAGATTCTAAAAAAACCAAAATTCAAAATTTTTGGAATCAGATTGCACTTCTTTTTCCATCTCCCACGAAAATTGGTTTTTCTCAGAAAAAACAACATTTTTAAAAAGTGATGCACATCGTATAACACATAAATTTTTTTCAATAAAGGATAAAATTCTAATTCTTTCGAATTTAGATTTGTAACTCCAATATCTAGTGCTTCCACTTGGTTAGATAGCTTTTTATTCAATATTTTTTCTTTAATCAAGTTTCAAAGTCAAACCAATTACAATTCAGACATAGCACGACCGTATAACGCGTAACTTTTTTTCTATATATCGATTTTATTTTATTTTTGTTGGATCAAGGACTTCAATATCTGGTGCACTCATATTTTTATTTTTTATTTTGATAATCTGCTATTTTTCCACATGTGCAGAACAAATACCTTCATTTTCGATGAAAAACCTATGTTTAATAAAACTATAAAAAAATACATAATAAAATTAAAACATATTAAAATTATATTTGTTGGATAGCTCGTTCCAAGGACTACCTGATTCCATATGGGTTTTTGAAGACTCCTCCATTTTCATCCTCAACCCGGGCTTCGAAGCATAAAAAAATAGGTTTTTTTGTGAACAATTTCAAAAATCAAGGAAAAGGTAGGTTCGCTAGAACCAGGGGGTTCCAGCGAACCCCCAGGGGTTCGAGCGAACCAAGGTTCATGGTTCATTTGAACCCCCTTCAATATGCATTTTTCTTTTGTTTTTTGGGCAGGAAATGTGGGCCCAATAATTAACGGGTTCGCTCGAACACTAGTTCGGTCGAACCCCTTTTTGGTTCGGTTGAACTTGTAGGTTCATTTGAATCCCTAAAACCAATTTTTTTGCCATGGGGTCATTTTTTCTTAGTTTTCCTTCCTCCATCAAATTGTAAACCACTATTGTGGCTTCACCCTAATCCCCTTTTGGAAAAAGGTAAATCTATTTGGTGAAAATTTAAAATTTCAATGCAGTAGTACTAAATTTTCAAGAAAAAACAAAAAGTAGGTGTATGTCTAACCAACCTAAGTACAAGAAAAAAATATTATGTTTTTTTGAAATTTTCAATATATGTAGAGGACACATGCCCAAATTAGCCACATTTTTTTTATAATTTTTTTGTATGTAAATAATTAGTTATGAATTTTTCATTAAAACTTTTTAAAAATGTCAAAACTTGTTTGTTTGACCACCATAACTTGGTAAAAAGTTTATGAAATTCAATTTTTCTTTTTTTATCCTATACTATGGGAAGTATAGAATGTGTTGCATTTTTCAAATTCAAAAAATGTTAAATCGTTTAAGAATTATAGATATTTTCAATCAACCTATCAATCACCTAGTACTTTAGTCAAAATGCATGTAGAAAATCAATAATAATTATCTATTTAATTCCAAATAAGGTATATCTTATATTAGTGGAAAGCATAAAATTTTCTCAACAAACCCTTTTCATTTCATCAAATTTGGATAAAATAAAAGTCATCAACCACTTTTTTGTCATATCACCACTTTTTGGACCCCCATGATCCTACACTCACCCCTCTTCCAATGTTTAAAATAGGTCATTTTTTGATTGAAATAATAGTTGATGTTTCTTACCTACTCTATAAATCTTCCTCCCCAAATATTCATCACTAAATAATGCCATGATTCACTAGCTATAATGATTCCTTGAATGATCAATCCTTCTAAAACCTAAAACTTGAAACTACTGAAATAACCTTTGGCACATGTAGCCATTGATACTATTATGTAATATGCTAAAATTGACATATAACAAATATATTTTTTACTTAGGTGCATTTAAAATAAATCTCTACATTAATTATTATCTTCCAACTGGCATCCAAGTGTTGACCACTAACATATAATACTTAAATAAAAAAAATATTAAACACCAATAGATTGGCAAGATTTGGGGCTCTAATACTACTATAATGTCCCTACCAAGATATTTCAACAAAATTACAATTATTTTCCATTTTGCACTCAATTTTTTTGTCAAACAATTGGTGAAAATTAGGAGTTCCATATTCTTTTGTTAAGAATAATTGCAACTACATGTTTCAATCAAAGATATTTTGACAAACAGTTGTCATGCCTCTATTTCACTAACACTCACTCATACTTAAGGAATACTCTAGAAATCATATACTAGTATTTTTAATTAAGTATACACATGATTCCCACTACTAAATCAACACAATAAGCCAAAAATACATAAATATATATAAAATAAAATTCAAACAATCATACCAAAATTAGAGACTAGCCTCTAATGATACCAATCGGTAGCTACATATAATTGATCCAGAAATACTAATTATATATAGTTGTAACTAAAATTATGATAGTATTTTATTCCAAATATGGGTTACTAGGTGTCTAGGGGCACCCCATCCTCTCTTTTAGCTTTAGCAGTAGGTTCCTCAATTCCGCACATACCTTCCTTTGTTGGGAAATAGATTAGCAACTAAAAAAAAGTCTAGTTTTAATTAAATTGTGTTATCCTTATGGTTTCCATGTCTTTTGTGAGTAAATACCAACAAATTTTACTAGTACCTAGAGTTTAAAATATTTTTATTTTCTATAAGAGTCTCCAAGATGGACTTTCAAAAATTTGTGATTCCCTTTTTAGGACTTATAATTCAACACAATCTAGGAAACTAAGTGAGGTCTTCAATTAACATTAGTAGTCTTCTAAAATTTACTTTTCTTCTTTAGGCTACCTAATAAACAATATATTTTGTTTTCTATATGTTATTATTCACTTTGTAAAGGGTACAACTAGAAATAAGGAGGCCTAGCTATCATAGGAAGCCTCTAAAGAGCCATGATAGCTTATGTTTTTCGTGCATCTCCACTAGTGGAAGCTAGCTATTGAAATGCAACTGTTAGGTATAAATATAAATATAAATATATATATTTATTTTATTTTTAATTTTTTTCTAGACTCAATACCAAAATGTTCACATAAATTTGTTAAAATTTTCTTACAAATAAATAAGTCTTCTATCTTCAACTTACCAATCTAATCATGAATCTAGAAATTAATCTATTAAATTTTATATTGCAAATAATATCAAAGTAAAATCCAACTCTCTCTCCAAGCATGGTATAAACTAAAAATGTTAATTCGATACTTGACATGTAAATATCCTCAATCTTCCCACGTTACATGTACCTATCAATCTTAAATGAATTCACCAAGAATTAGCTAGGGGTTTTTTGTCCCTGAAACCAATTTCATTGTAGGGTTTTTATCGTACAGCAAAAGATGAACAATTGATCACCTCTCCAAATTGCAATTTCTAAAAAATGTAAAGAATACCTTTTTCCATTGCCAAATTTACCTCTTTTTGTACACTTTTTCCCAAAAAATTAATAAAATAATCTTTAATTTTCCACCAAGTGACTTTATTAATTCATCTTTAAATTGTAAACCCAAAAAAGTTTCTTTATGAAATAATTAATTAAATAACTCACTTGAGCTTAGACAACTTAATTTAATTATTTTCCACACAACTGCCAAATTTGCAAAAATGACAAAATGATCCAAAATAGAAATTTTGGCATACCATCAATACCTTGAGTATAGAGGAGATCGATCTATGTACAAGTTGGTATTCTTTCAAGATGACACACTTCTCCAAGAAGTGTGGAGTGCTCCCAGAATGTCATATATGTAATTGATGGTACTATTATACTCATCTTGGTTCTAGGAACTCTTTGCCACTATTGAAATACCTTTCCCATAATATTGGTGCTCTCCAAGAAAGTTGGAGGTTTCCAAAGATGTTGGAATAGACCCAAAAGATACATTACATAATATAAAACTTCAATTGTGATTCAACAACTATTTTTTTTTAATCAATATTTATCTTTAAACAAAGATGTTGAAATGGGATGAGTATAAAAAATAGGAAAAAGACCTATTAAACTTGAGGAGATTAGGACCCAAATTTTAATATGTAAAGTTATTATATATATGTCTATCTTAAATAATTAAAATTTTCTAATGTGAGACAAGGAAAATATATTAAAATAGGTAAGTTTAACGCTTCTAGAAACCTAGAAATAACCAAATCTAAGAATAAAAATACCAAAACTAATTGAATAACATATAATATTAAAAAATCAAAACTTTAAAATAAAATGATAAACACATTTGTTCTCTAAATTTTTATATATGGCATGCCCTTAATTTTAAACCAACACCACCACCACTACCAACAATAATAAGAAATTAAATAATATAATAAATCTTTAAAATAATATATTTTGTTTCACTACTTGTTCGAATTATTTTCTTTACATGTTGTCAATCATATTATTATATATTAGTCTCATGCACATGTGCATTGCTCAAAATTTTAAAACTAGAGATGGGTATAGTTTCTTATGAGACTATTGTCTTTGAGTATTAACAATCGAGTTTAATCTTTCTACCAAACTAGTAATAATGTAGTGTGTGATTGCTTCTAATTTCGATTAAAAAACATATACAATTAAAAAACGCATACATTATTTCATGAATTGTGAAAAGCTCATACCAACTATAATAATAATATAGTCAGTAAGTTAATATTAAACTACCACCAACACCATTGTCAACAATATAATAAGAAATTAAATAATATAATAAGTATTTAAGATAATTTATTTTCTTTCACTATTTGTTTGAATTATTTTCTTTACATGTTGCCAATCATACTATTACCTAATAGTCTCATGCTACGTGCATTGCTCAAAATTTTAAAACTAGAGATGAGAATAGTTCCTAATGAGACAATTGTCTTGAGAATCAATTGAAAAACATACATAGTTAAAACCAAAAAACAATCATACATCACTTCATAAATTATAGAAAACTCATACCAACTATAATAATAACATAGAGAGTAAGTTATTGATAGTTATTAAAACATCTAATATGCCCTTAATATTAAACCACCAACACCACTGCCAACAACAATAAGAAATTAAATCATATAATAAATATTTAAAAATATATTTTTTCTTTTACTAAATATTTGAATTATTGAGTTTCATCTTTCAACCAAACTAATAATAGTATTCTTATGATGGCTTTCAATTTTAATTATATATATTTTTTATAATTAAAATTAAAAACAGTTGTATACTGTTCATAGATTGTGATAAACTCATACCAACTATAACAATATTGTAGTAGACATCAATTTAATGACAGGCATTTAAAAAAAACAGAAGGAAAAAGTCTTGGTGATGGAAAACTTAAACCGCTAACCTGCATTTTGTTGGGCATTTATATAAGCAAAGTAAGTTTGTTGTAAATTTTATCAGTTTTACATTAAAGAGAGGCGAATCAGTGAGAAAACGATTGAAGATCACGTGGAGTACATTGAAGGCCTGCGTTTTTGCAGAGTTTTTGTACAGTACGAACTGTAGTCAACGTGTGCACACGAATCTCACCCATAATATGTGGTGTATATTGTTTTCAAGCTTATGCAGGGAACTTACGACACGATCTTAGCAGTCGGCATTTTGTTGGCCCTCCAACCAACGTGTGTAGTAACCAACCACAAACAATCTTAACTTTCAACTCAGTTCAATCTATTCCAACATGCAATAATACACGCTCCACAAGCAGTACGACTGTACACAGTACCCGCTTATTAATCCAGCTTCCTGAGGTAGATTTGTCTGTTAAATCACAAGAAAGGAATCATTTGTACTGCGACGTCAATAACCGCTCGTGATTGCCTTGGAAAGGCAAGTAAAATTTTCATCTGTTATCGACGTTGCATACGTCTTTAAAGATTCCCTGTTGTTCATCCAGCAATAATGGATATATGCAAACTGCACTGAATGGACAGACGGATAAAAGAATTTTAAATGAGCATTCTGGTTTGAAGGTTAAGAGAAAGTAGCCCAACATCAATGGTGCGGAATCGCTCCATGAATATGGGAGCGGATTGGAACCGTCGATGTGGAATTTACTGGTGCTTTGTGCTTATGCAACGGCCGCCTCTAAAAAGTCTGTTTGTGTGCAGGTCAGTTCAACAGAAAGGCGGTTTCACAGATGTGTGACGATTGAACAAATGCAAGTGAAACTCTCAACCGAAAAATGTCCGGGATATGCGTTGATGGGGCTATTTTTAGCTTGTGTCTGAAGGATAAGGCACGTTTGTTTGTAGTGGACGTACAAGTTGAGCTTTCACAATAATTTATTTGAATCTGTGCCATGTTATGTTGTTAGCCGGTGACTGTAGTGGCAGCAAACCGGAAGAGATGGAGGGAAAGGGAAAACAATAATGTCAACACAGTTGTATAACTAAATAGAAAAATGAAGTGCACGTTCTTGGTGTTGGCTAAGGTTAAAGTGGTGTAGGCAGAAAGGCTCAGAAGTATACAGTATTCTGAACATATGATGCCACCAAGCCTGCACTTGGTATAATTATTAAAGATTGAAGATATAAAACGCTTTGTTAATGGGTGTACCTTACAATTGTTTAATTCTTTTAAATTTGCCTGCCATCTTACTTTGGTTTGAATTATATATAAATTATTTGAAACTTATGCCTGTAATGTGTCTGAGCGCATCTGCAGCAACTTGGTCAGGTTGCACATGTGCCATGCCAATTCACAGTGGTATATGGTCTTAAAGAATGAGTGCCAAAAGTGTCTCTTTTGATAAAACAAAGTCTTGAAAAGTGACATGTTGCTTGATCACTAGAGAAAATATTTATCCATTATTGACAAGTCCCAGATTTGTAGTTGGATTCAGAAAAAAACCCAAATGATAACAATTAGAACCATACAAGCAATCACATTTGGCGGGTGTCAGGAGCCACAAATTAAAATAATTGAAAGATTCTTTGAAAGAATTAGCACTTGCCCGGATAAGGTAAATACTGTAGCACAGCTGGACTTATATGATTATTATTTGAGGTCTAGCTGTGAAGATGGAAGCTATGCCGTTCAGTAATAGATATTGCAGCACCTCCTAAATTTGAGTACCAAACACCTATCACTACACCTACATTCTCGACTATAAACCTTCACAAATCCTTTTATTCAACAAATAATAATTTATGAAAAGGATTCAACAGAGAGAGGAGTGGGCTGGGGGGAAGAAAAAGAAAAAGAAAAAGAGAAGCCCTAGGAGACCAGAAAGCACCATAGGGTGAGTGCTTGAAAATTTGGACAGTAATCCGAACATGTTCCTTTTGTAGATCTGCTGAACAAATGAATGTGATCATGAACACCACCAAGCTGGTCTTGGATCCCCACAAGTGACTATTGATACATATGGTACACATTAACACCGTAACTATATTTGAAGGTGGGTTAAAACTGTTCCTCATGGATTTTATTCTGTGTTGGAGGATGTAGACATGTTGAATTCTGGAGGATCTGCAGCTAACTTGTGAACCATGGCCATGAAGGAAGCAGAAGAAGTATCCCTTGGGGTTGAGGAATTTGTTCTCTCATGGTGGTACGTTACAGCATGAGCTTCTGAGCCAGGAGGAGGTGGCATTATTGGTAACATATCTGCAGAACCTGCAGTAGCAACATGATCACCATGATTTTTATCTTCTCTGCTACTTTCACATGTCTGCCGCTGCTGCTGCTGCTGCAGATTTTGTTCAATCAGATTCTGCTGATCCTCCTGCATTATTTTGTTCTGCTGATCCTGACCAACACCAACACCAACACCACCACCACCACCTTCACGACCGAACAAATCCTGCTCCATTACCTTATTCTGCTTGCTGGGATTCCCAAGAGTTTTTTTCCTGTACAAAGCATCCAGCTGATGAAAATAAGGACACGTCTTGGCATTTTCAGGCCTCTTCTTGTTGCTCTCCTTGGCCTTTCTGAAATACTTGTTGATGTTTTCCCACTTCTCCTTACATCTCTTGGCATTGCGGTTGTATCCTAGACATGCCATGCCTGAAGAGATTTCTTCCCACAAAGGACCCTTGGGTCCGGCCTCATGAAATTTCTGTTCCAGCCCACTTCTCAGCTTGATCAATGCAAGGACTTCTGGCTTGGGCCATCTTTTACTGTTGGGATCAAATATTGCCAATTCCTTGCATTCTTGGCTATGGGGCTCTTGATCAGAGATTTGATGATTCTGCGGCGGCGGCGGCGGCGGCGGCGGAGGAATACTAATAATATTCTGCTGCTGCTGTATGGGACTGGGCAATTGTGGAATCTGAAATGTCTGGCCTGTGACTTTCTGCAGAAATGCAACCATTGCTGCATCTCTAGAAGCAGTGAGAGACCTTTCCTGGGATTTGAGCTCTTGTTCTCTGCTCAGTCTAGCCATTTCCTGCCTCTTCCAGGCCTCCTCTCTTATCATCCTGTCTTGCTCCCTTTTTTCAATGGCTTCCAAGAACTTCTGCTGCATAGCTTCCTGCTTTTCTATCACCTGTTTCATGAGATTTTCGAAAAAGGCCATCATAGAACTTCTTTTTCTCTTCCTCGTATTTTGATCATTGGTCTGTTCAGACTCTTCAGGGTCGTCATACTCTTCCTCAGAAGATGAGCCTGAAGAGAAATTGGAAACAGCTGCAGCGGCACTGAAATCCAAGCCACCACCGCCAGAAGCAGGCCAGTGCGGTACTGATGGGGGATTAGTTATAACCACCGGTGTCGTCGTCGTCGCCTTTAAAGCAACTGTACTGGCAGTATTCATAATTTCCCTTGTACTTAATGGGGCAGCGGCAGGCAGACTGCCCGTAACAGAAACTCCTACTCCTCCACCAATGGCTACTGTGACTTTATTGTTATTGCTGTTGAGATTCCCATCATTGCTTGCACTGCCCCCGTGGTTGCTGCTGTTGGTGTTGCCATAGAGGGCTTCAAGCTGGCTGAAAAATTTATAGCTTTTACCATCTTGTCTCCCAGCCCGCCCTTCCTTAGTCCGCTTGTAATACTTGTGAACATTTTCAAATTTTTCTTTGCATTTCTTGGCGTTTCTGTAATACCCCAGCTCTGCAAGCCTCCTGATTACATAATATGTACAACGTCAGGCCTGCTGCAGAAATAAACATTATTGGATCCAATATAGCAAACAATTAGCTCTTGCTAAACCTAATTAATATTTCATTGCAAATTTTACAAGGAAAATGCCAATCAAACAGACCATGATGATCAAAATATTTGCCTACGATTTGGGTTGGGAATTAGAACAGTATAAGAATCTCTCGCTAAACTGTGAGTGAGCATCTGACTACCATAAAAAGTAAACCTGCAATGTTAATAAAAATAACTCTATATAATTGAATTTCACACTGGAACAATCATCAATAGTAACCAGCATAGAAATGAATCGACACCTGATAAGAAAGGCTATAAGAATTGACGGGTCCCTCCCCTTTAATCAAAAGTATGATTCAATGTGCCAACAAGTTCTCTGAATAGATGTGCTTTCAATCGACGGAACGAGGAGGTCAGTTAATACATAAATTATACTATTATCAATCGTAATTGGGATTTGCAACACTCAGGCGATTGCAGTGTTTTCTTAAACGAAAAACATTCTACCAGACCAACAGTGTATATTATATAACAACTCCCTCTAAACGAGGTTTTACATTGAGGAAATAAAATTGAGGAACTTAGATAATCTGGGCATTGTTAAAAAAGGAATTTTACTCGAGATCTGAATCAAAGATGGCATCTTGAAGCTATTGTTAAAAAATTAAACCTAAAAATTCCTTGGATCAGGGCTCTCTGGTGGATCCATGGAGACCCCTCGCATGTATATCTCGGTATCCAATGCTTCATAAATTTATGCCTGCGTGGAAACCGCTAGATCCTTCTTGTTTCAGTTGGGATCCTTGTTATTTCAGTTGGGATTATCACGATGAAGGGCTAAAACAATGGATTGGATAGCACCGTATGCCTGCCGTTCATGCAAGCAGACGAAGCGGTCGGTCCGAGCATCGTCCTCTCCATAAATGCTGGACGAAGGACAAGGCATGATGAATATAAAGTTTTTCTGCATGGATATCTTTGATATTTTAACATATCATCAAATCTCTTATCACATTTGCTTCCGAATCCTCTTCCTCACGCTTCGCCCGTGAAAGCTTCAATACCCATCCCCAGATAGACATTAAACAGTCCTTGAATCCTTCCGCTGGTCAACAAATCACATGAAAAATGCAAAATAAAAATGTCCACGTTTCAGAATTGTTCCATTTTCTCACAGCAAATCCAAACCTGGGACAAAAAAATCGCTTCATAGTCCAATTAATCCGCTCCACCAAACCAGACGAGAGAATTGACTTGGTTAAGGCCATCTTGGTCTTAAAAACCTATACAAGCGTATTTGGGTGTCTAGTTCTACACCAAACCGTCTTAATATCTATAGTAGCATATTTTTTAACTTGTTTAGAAAGGCAAGGACGGGTCTTTGTAATGCCTACAATTCATACTGCCAAGCTACTATTATTGGGTAGCATTAACATTTCTCCTATTGGGTGCACATACCTCACCTGAACCGCTACTCCCATCTGGAATATGAGTTGATGTAGATGCTGCAAGGATCATTAAAAAAGAAAAAGAAATGCTCGCCAAAGGATGCTATTTATTTAATTTTGTTATGGGATTCTTAAATGGCCATAGAAACAGTAACAGAGAACTGATTCTTCATGCTTTTTATTCAATAATCGTTTCTCTAACTTTCTCACTAGCAAGTAGCACCAAGGCCTTGAATGCTATTATAAGGTAACAAGGGGGTACTTAAAACAAAATTCTGATTACCTTGAAACGTCTTCCCAGAGGGGCCCTTTGAGGCTGGCATCTTTGAAATTGGCATCCATTTCAGATCGAATTTTAAGTAGAGCAAGGGTTTCCTGCCTGGGCCATCGATTTCCCACCGACCCTCTCTCACAGTCCAGCACGTCCTCCTCCCCAGCTCCTCCAATCTGCTGCTGCTGCTGTTCAGTCGTATTGGCCGGAACAAGCTGCTTATTAATATTAAAGCTATCTGTATTGCTGCTGCTGCTGTTGTTGTTGGTGGTATTGTTCAGCTGCTTGGAAGGGGGCTCCTGTGAATCAGACTCTAACCTGATCTTCTGCACATTAACCATTTGGTGCTGCTGTTGATTTTGTTGGCTGTTGTCCGGCTGCATAGAAAACATGTGACTATGAGCTTGAGCTGCAGAAGCTGCAGAAGGCACTGAAACGACTGCGGGGACCCGCCCAACAAACTGAGGGACCTCCGCATACTGTCCACTAGTTTGCATTCTTCTTCTATTCCTGCCCTTCTCCAAAAAGGGCTACAATTAAAACAATAAGCTGCAACAATTTATCTTGAAACTGCACATATAGAGAAGGAATATAGTCTACAAGTTATAAGGATCATTGCCAAAAACCCGATTCACAATAACACAAACAAAAATCTTTGATATATATTTTTTAAAAACTTTTCCAAGAATTCTGAATAAAAATGATGCCACCGGATACGCCTCGAACCTAAGACCACCGTCCCTTCAAAGTCCCAACTGTGGATTGCTCTCCCAACACGCAGGTCCTACAGACAAATTAGGACACTATAAAAGGCTGTCAAAGCCATGCATCAAGATATTGTGTTTTCTACATCAATCGGGCAGCAATTTACAGCATACAATTCCTTTCTCCATTGTAAATCCACAGGCCAAAGAGAGAAAAAAACCACTGGTGCTGTAACGACGACGTTCTGAGCTAGAGAGATTTCTAGAGGGGACGGGAGGGACAAAATTTGGAGTCTTTTTGGGAAAGGCTTCACAAGAACGGAGTGATTATTATGGGTATGATTAGGGGGAAGGAGGAGACGTAAGTAAGTTACCAGAGGGGAGGGGGGCAATAAGGGAGGGATGAGGCATGTGAAGCGGAAAAACATGGGGTATAAAGGATGGATGAAGGAGCTGCGGGTGACAGGTGGCAGTTAGACAGAGAGTCAAGGTGGATAGAAATTTCGTCTAAACCGCGCGGGCAATAAGCGTGTGTGCGCGGGGTTTGATGCCACCGTCGCGCCGGGACGGGAATGAATACCGGCGGGCAACGACTTGCCGTATTCGTCTTCGCCAGCTGTCTGCGGGACCCACCCCTGGCAGAGCTCCAA
>VDFB02281492.1:38295645-38419039 GCA_007258455.2 Sequoia sempervirens
TTGCATGAAATAGCAGAGTTTTCACGTTGAAAGACATAATATCAATTCAAGTTCCAATTCCATTGAAAACTGATATACAATTGAAGTTTGGAGGGGAACAATCTTTTGAAAAAGTCAAATTGTTGAGGAGTTTGAAGAAAGAAGAAGCTAAGGCTACATAATTGGGTTGAACTCCTCCATTTGAAACTCTAGTTTTTAGGTATGTGAAGTATTTACACATTTTTCATTCTATTATGGCTTTCTTTCATTTTTGTTATTTTCCACATTCCATATTGATCATTGTTTGTTTGTCATTATAAACTTAGGTTTTCAATGCACATTTTAAATTACACAATTCTATACACTTGCCAATTACATTTTTAAACCGCATCTCTTTGAGGCATTTTTTTATTTAACAATTGACTTACCTTGTGTATGCTTCCACATTTTGTATACACATATATATGACATACGTTTTAAGGAAGTAAAATAAAACATCATTTCTCAATCCTTTATTATGGATGTGCATACCACTCTCTAAAGCTTTCATTGAGGTATTTTGTCAAAAAATTATACCAAGTAGCTCATTGCCTTGTCTATGCTACTAAATTTTTCATACATGTCTCTAAAAAATTGGAATATACTCCTCCCATATTGATAGGTCTTAGAAACTATTTTGGTTTTCATCTCTATTTCTAAATTTACCTCATCACTAAACCTACCTCATCACTTTAATTTGTGATATATTTTAAATGTTTCCTTGATTAGTCTACCTACAAGGGATTCTAACCCTTCTCTCCACTGTTAGAAGACTCTTTATTGAAGGCTAAGTTAGAAGCATGAGGAAAGGTGCAGTCTATCTTGCAATCATGGATCAAAATGGAAGCATGGACAAAGAATTTGAATTGTGATGCAACCATGGGAGGTCTTACAACACAACTGAACACAAAAAATCAACCAACAACAACAATTCACAAGACACAATTCTCAAAACTCTTCACTTTTCACCAAATCAGCACTCTTCCTTGTACCATTGCCAACTCATTCAATCGGGTATTTCTTCTTGATAATATTATTTCAGACCAAGACTTGAACCATTTCAAGGACCCTTAAGGGTACACAATCACATGCCAACAAACCACTATTGGTTACTTTGTAACAAATTTCTCAAATCAGTCTTTCTACGCCAACTATGCCTCAAATTAGGACACTTTAGCAAAGAAAATTATCTTGAAACTTGACCAAAACATCCAAACACATGTGGGAAGAAATTTATATGTATTCAAACCAAATAATTCATAATTAGTTCTAAAAAATTCATCCACCAAGATGCCAAAACCAAAAACCCTCTTATTAAGCCAAATAACCTAGGGCTTATTGGAAAACACACTTCCCAACCTTATAAAAAAATGCCACCACCTCAAATAGGTCTAAAATGGCCTACATAAACTCAATTCAACAAGAAAAAATGCCTCCCCAACACAATACTCACTTTAGCATGTCAAAACCTCTCAAATTCATATGGAAAACACCAAATTTCACTCTAGGGCTTCATGCCCAACTCAATTCTTGACCTCCCCTATACTTCCTCAACATTCCCACACCTTTTTAGTGATGTTGTAGACCCATTCCTCGAGTTAGAGTGGCCACAGTGAGAGGAATGGGTTAATACACCATTTTAAATTACTTTCAAACCTTAAAACTGTGTTTAGGCCGGTCTCAAAAATGGTTGAGATGGTAGGGGCAGCATATGCCTCATAGAAATGCGGTTTCACGATGATATAGAAACGGGGTGTCATAATGATTATATCACCATGAAACCCTATTTCTATGAGGCATACGCTACCCCTACCTTCTCAACCCTACCGCATAGGCAAGCTAGTGAGTGAGCTAGGTTGCCAACACTCCACTAGCTTTCCAATGTGGTAGGGTTGAGAAGGTAGGGGCAGCATATGCCTCACAGAAATGAGGTTTCACAGTGATGTATAGGTAGGGGCAGGGGCAGTGTATGCCTCATAGAAATGAGGTTTCACGGTGAGGGAAGGGGAAATGTATGCCTCATAGAAATGAGGTTTCATGGTGATGTACATCATCATGAAACCTCATTTCTATGAGGCATACACTGCCCCTACCTTCTCAACCCTACCGCATTGGCAAGCTAGTGAATGAGATACCTTTCCAACACTCCACTAGCTTTCCCATGCGGTAGGGTTGAGAAGGTAGGGGCAGCGTATACCTCATAGAAATGGGGTGTCACAGTGATGTGACACCCCATTTCTATGAGGCATACACTGGTCCAACCTTCTCAACCCTACCACATTGGCAAGCTAGTGAGTGAGCTAGCTTGCCAACGCTCCACTAGCTTGCCAATAGGGTAGGGTTGAGAAGGTAGGGGCAGTGTGATAGCAACCTAGGTGGTGAAGACCCCAACCAAATCAAAATGATCAAACTGAAACAACAAACCATCCCCTTAAACACTATACACTCAACTTATCCCAAACACACACCTAAAGGCTTGTAGCCCTCCAACACTCCTTTTTCTCAATATATTTTAGAGAAGTTTGTACAAAGACCTAACAAACATCATCTAAGAAACACTTCAACTCCTAGCACAACATAACAAAAGGTTTCAAGAGGTTTCTTTGCAAAAATATTGAAAACTAATAGGTTGCCCCGCCTTCTAGGCCACCAAATAGCCCTCTTTTACAAAGGAGGTACCTCCAAAACACTTTGTTTTCACCAAATCTCAACTAAGAGTCACTAATTGTGTTACAAAACAAAAAATTCAACCATTATTTCTCAGAGCCTTGACCTCTAAAACATTGTACCAGCAAACCCTCAACTTTCATGCAAATAACCTAGGGTTTATTGGAAGTCTTGACAACTAGGCTTACCAGACCTCACCAATACCAAAAAAACTTCAAAAATGCCTTGCAAAAACTCAAACAACCATTACAAGGAAGGTTCCTTCAACATTTCATCAAAACCCCTCTTTAACACCCCATTTACACAAGGAAAACAATGTAATTATGCCTATCTTGTAATCATGGCATGCCCTTGCACCACCTTTGTCTATGCTAGAAATACTCTTGTACAAGATGATTGTAAGTATCTTTTATGAAGCCTTGAATGAAATATATTTCATTTATTTGAATGGACAAATACTTTAGGAACTAATATTCATCTCATTACCATGCTACAGGTAAAATTATCTGCCATGCCGAAGAAAAAAAGAAGGAATAAACTAACAGATGAAGAATATGAAACCTTCAAAGAAAAGGAGAGAGAACGGGCGGCGACATATCGTGAAAATAAGTAATTGGATACTATTGATGAAAATAAGCCAACTAAAGAAGAACCTCAACTGCCAAAAAGAGAACAGGATTTGGCAGCACAAAGGGCATGAATGTGAAAGCATCATGGTAAGATAGATTCAGATATTGTAGTTGGAGACACACCCTCTACAGAAAGTGAATATAAAGGGACAACATTAAGCACAAGCAAATGTGGATGGACACCAGCTACCGCAAGTGAATATGGAGGGACACCATCTATCACAAGTGAATATGGTTGGACACCATCCAACACATCTCAAGTTGAGAGTACATCATCACTCGGATTTGATGAAGAAGGTATGCCATCATCCCCACGGGAACCTCAAGGTATGCCTTCTACTCTCCCCTCAATCAAAGGTATCCAATCTATCCCACCTCAATTAAATATTGATTGAATTCCTAATGTTGAGATGCATGCACCTAGGAGAACACCACCTAAAATTTTGCATAGAAAGCCAAAGTATTTGATTAATATTGATGAGGATATTTTGCAGCACATGGAAGGTAAGACTCCAACATGCAGTTGTAGAAGATATGCTGATTAGATTTGGAAATTATACTTTTAAAGGCTAAATGAGACTACAAGATGTCAACTATTTTTTGAAGATGCAGGGTATAAAGTATAGAGACATCATGAAGACTCTTGGGTTGAGAACATAAAATGCATCGAGTGAAATCTAATGGATGCATATGAGAGTGTGGGTAAGACCTCATGCTCAAAGGATAGTAATGTCACATGACATGTCATTACATTGACTTTGGTAAGCAGTCAAACAAAGAGAGCTCGTCCCATTAGAAAGACGAGTGAACAAATGAGAATTAGTAGAATAACTTTATCAAAATCCGTTCAAAGGTGGCAAAGAATTGAGGGCACCGATTCAAATGAATTATGGGCATTCTTGGGGAGATTGCCACAAAAAGATAAAAAAGTTTTTGAACCATTGAGAACACTAATTGAAGAGTATTGGAAGAATAACACAAGGCCATCTCTGAATCAAAGGGATGTGGTAAGAAGGAGAATTGGTAGTCGGAATCGTGAGCCACATCCAAAGCATTTTTTGGATATGACTCAAACCCAATTTTTTTCTAAATTTCAAATGGATTATCCTCATATTAGTATTTGTCAAAGATTTTTTTAAATTCTTAAACCTTTTTATGTCAAGATAAATCACACACACACTACTTGTTGTTGTAGACTACATATTGAATTCTCTAACCATTATGATGTTTATCATTCTATATGTTTTGATTTGCATACAAACGATGTTTTGCAGGATTGTGGCATAGAAGCCCCACCAAAATCTTCAAGATATTTTTTATCAAAAAATTTATGTGAAATAGAGGATGGACAAATATCCTACAGGACATCATGCTTGGATGGTTCATGCGAGCGTTGTAGTTGCTTGCAACGTATGCCAATATGTCAACATATGGAAAGCATAGATGAGGTGGGACATAAACTAGTAGAGTTCAGGAAGTATAAAATAGTGGCATATGCTACAAAAGATAGGTCCCAAGCAAAAAGGTGTGATTTGGTTATTAAGAAGATTCTAGTGTATCAATTTATGTCCATGTTTCATGACAATATAGTGTATGAGTATGCAAGGCATACCAATAGAGCCCGATGGCTGGACACACAATTCAAGCTATGCAAGGACACATTTCCAGTTGGTAGCATAGTATTAGTGGTTGAATTTGCATAGAACTACACTCTACAACCACAAATTGAGGTGCAGTCACAATATTACAACTTCACATAGGTTTTGATATTTGTGCAAAAAACATTCATTCGTGCAGTTGATAGTACAGAGGACCAAAGGAAGGTATTGAGGGAGTATCACTTTTATATTAGTGATGATGGCACACATTCTCTAGAGTTCATGTAAGGTTGCTTCCAGATGTTCTACAGTGATTTAGCTTAGAGGGGCATAGCATACGGTCGACATATAGTATGGTTAGAGAACTATGTAGCACAGTTCAAGAACTTGTGCATGTTCTACTGGTTGAGCAAGATGCATGCCATTACATGTGTACAACATATGTGGAAATTTTGTGAGTTTGAGCATGGAAAGGGGGAGCATGATGGTGCAGGAGCATGCATGAAAAGAGCATTAGCATGAGAAGAGTTAAAGTATATAAATAGTGAAAGTTTGATAGATGCAAGATCAATCATCGAGTGGCGTAATGCTTCGATGGGTCCAAGTAATGAAGGTACATCTTCAGTTTGTAGATATTTTTGGTTGATGGATGACACTAACATTGAACCATATGAGGATTTTTGTACACTAACAGGATCGAGTGAGCTACACTCTTTCCTTAGCTCAAATGCAAGTTCATGGAGTATCGATACACGAAAGATGGCATGCTTTTTTTCTTCATGTACAATGCAAGCTTGGAATGATTGTGAGTCAGGGGAGTGGGTTGACAAATGGTTGACAAGTTATCTTAGCCCACTTCACACGTATCGCCCTCCAATGACATTGGAACTAATACAGATGGAATCATCAGTCGACTTTGACCACGTATCAGATCTAGTTCAACCAGGTAATATATTTGCTTGCTTATTTTTTGAAATTCCATATTGTTATATTACTTTGTAGTGTATTCATAAAGTTGACTAATTTCAAGAGATTTGTTGCACATATCAATGCAGGAAAAGTTTATGTAGTTATTGTAGATGAAGACAACAAAGAGGGAACAAACTATTAGTGGTGTCATTGTGTTGAGGCCAAAAAGAAATTGGAGGCCCCAGTTATAGATGGAGAAAACATTGAATACCCTACAGGCTTAGTTGTTGTTACTGGAACATGGCTTAGAAGGTACCCACATAAGAGTGTTAAACATTGGCTGTTTCATGACTTTGAAATGCATCGTAAGATTCTTCATTACTTGAACCTTGTCATGGAATCCAATGTTCATTTGACCAAATATGGGGGTAGACCTTTGAACAAGGTCTTGTGGAAGTTCTGTGAGTTTGACCATGAGGGAATACTTGACACAATAAAGAGTAGAGTAGACCCATATGGTTTGTTGGATTAATTTGTAAGTATGCACATTGGTTCTTATTAATTTATACTTGTATGCACATTAATTTTTTTGATGGAAATGCTATCATCTTCTTTTACTTTTCCTATTTGTAAGTAACCTACTAAAAATTGATTGGTGTCCCCTTGCAGAAAATGCAGATTTATGAGCCATCCAAGAGAATCTCAACTAGAAAAGTAATGCAACATCCTTATTTTGATGATCTTGAAAAATCTCAATCATGATTTTAAGCCATTACAAAAGTGCGTGCAAAGCTTGGTGAGGTAATTTCAAGTTATTCATTTGAAATTAACCTTATCATGAGAAGCTATGATGTAGACATTATAAGAGAATCTCAAATTTCAACTTAGTCTATTCATGAGAGGTGTTGTGTGCAATAGGTATCTTGGAACTCCCAGTAAAGATGTATGACCGGGAGTGACTAAGTTGAGAGATTAGCATGCCTATCTGTAAGTTCCTTCCATCTATTTTAATTTCATTTCCATTTCAGATGCTCTTTCTTTTTCTCTTTTAATTTGCTTATGTAACTGAGGGTAAATTCTAAGGTTTTAGATTAGATCAATCAAATGAATGTAAATCATAAATGATAATAAACCCAAAGTTCTATAGAGCACAAAGGAAATTAAACAATAGAACAATTATACCTATAAATCGCAATTCCCATGATTACCTCCATAGTACCTTCTTACTTGCTAGATGATGTTGCCCTCAGATTCGTTATGCGAGCAATCTGAAAATGTCTAAGTCCTACAATAAGCCTTGAAGGATTTGTATAAAAACGTCTAAATGCCTATGACTATGACAATGTCTAAGATTTGATAACATAAAAATAATAATTCTAATGAGAAGCCTAAAAGTGCAAGTGCAAGAGTATAATGCCTATAATATGTGCGTGTGTCTATGTAAAATGTCAGCGTGTAATTGAAAAGTGAGAGGAAAATGACATTTTATAGAAAATGTCATTTTGAGTGGATGAACGAGATTAATTGATGATGAGAACCTAAAATGAGAGGTCCGGATTAAATTTGAGAATCCCTAATCAGGGTTAGGGAAAAATCCTTAATCGAACGGTTAGAATAATATCTCAGATAATCAGATCGACAGTGGAGAATAAATGAGATAAATTAATTAAAGAAATGAAGATTTTCAAAAAATCAAGAAGATAAGATTGCCTGATTCATGAGATTCGAAAAATCAAGAAGATAAGATTTGGACTGAAGATTCGATTTGGAAAATCAAGAATCTGCCGATTACTTGATTTTTGGAAGATTAGTTACTTTTGAATTAAATTAATTCAAACTAATAATTTTGTGAGATAATAAATAATCTTTTCAGATTATTTATCAAAATGGACTGACATTAAGATTGTGATGATATTTTAAATAATTTAATTTATTTAAAATGAGAGGAATATCAAATTGGCAATTAAATAATTAAATTTAATTATTTAATTTAGCAGATAAGACTAATTAATTAAATTAATTAATCAATTTATTTAATTAAGACAATTAGTGACATATTAAATAAATAAATGTAATTCATTTATTTAATAATCAGGAAGAATTAAATGGAGAAAGGGAAATTAAATAAATTAAGAAATTTATTTAATTAAGGGAAGACTTAGACAATTAATGACGTATTTAATAAATAAATAAAATTTATTTATTTAATAATCATGAAGAATAAATTACATGAATTAATTAAATAATTATGAATTATTTAATCAATAGTTGAATGTGGACCAAGGACATAATTAAATGTCATAATTATGCTAGGACGAAAGTGGTAAAAATGAAGCTTGCAAGCCTAGGTCATTTTTAGGTGTCTACATTTTGCCCCTCTTTGTCATAATGTCGTTTGTCACATTGTGACAAAGAAAATAAGTCAAAGTCATGCCCCAGTAAAGGTACGGAGTATCATTGCCCCCTCGGGAAATTTTCAAATTTTGGGTTGGCGACAGAAAAATTTGCAAAGGGTCCTGATAAATCAACTTGGTGCCTAGAAACACAATGACGCAGTCGGTTTCGGATTCAGACATCTTTAAAGCAACTAACGAGGAAGTCAAAGGTGGTCAAATGAGCCTCCAGTATTGACCTTGTTTGAAAAATGTCATTTTGACCTTATAAATAGGTTGACAAAGGGGTAAAAGTCAATTCACTTTTACTATTTACCTTGCGAATTTCGAAAGCTTAGAGCAAAAAGCACAGCAGCGAGGATGGTGATTCCAATGTCAGAGCATCGCGGAGAGATCGTGCGGACGTTTAGGTGGCTAGAGGTCTTAGAGCCAGTGGTATGTACCCTTAACTCACTTTGTCATTTTATCATTTTGCGTGCCAAATTTAAGTTTCTAGGATAGATAACAACTACGCCGAGACACAACTGCGTTCGCGTAAGCCGCAATTGTCTACGCGTTCGATGCATTTGATGCATCGTGATGCAAGTGCACAGACAAAATAAGGAAGAGCTATGGGTTGAGCCACATTTGACAATTTCTGCGACGCATTTGACTTATCGTGTCACAATTGAATGTCTGAATGCCGTGATTGTCAAATTGCAATATTTTCACTATTTTGATCGACGCAATTGTGCTTATGTGATGCAACTACCTTAATGTGATGCATTCATCAAATTTCACGACGCAAGTGTGAACATGAGACGCATGTGATATTTTGGACCGCATTTGATGTACGGTATGACACAATTGAGTTTTTGAGACGCAATTGCGTGGATGCGACGCAGTTGTAATTTACCTTGACCACAGTTGATTTTGATGTTTCCGCGACCTTAGATGCTTTTAATGATGCTGAAAGTTGTTTAGAAAGTACTGACATATGGCTCGTCTTTTTGCAGAGGTAGCTTGCCCCTATCTACATGAGAGAGAACAGACCGACCACATTTCAGTTTGCCGACCAGTTGGGCCCGTGAGAGCGGCGACGATTGATGCATCTGGGACTATTCTATGCTCCGTATATGCCCGCTATTCAGGTGAACAGGGGATTATTGACTGCGTTGTGCGAGCGGTGGCATTCAAAGACTTGTTCGTTCCACCTGCCGACAGGTGAGGCCACGATCACCTTGGAGGATGTCTATCAGATACTATGAGTGTCGATCCGGGGGGAGCAGATTGTCTATGACCCTCGTCATGGTGAGCACACCTTCCAAGCTTACTACCGAGATCAGGGTGCAGGACTAGGCATCCAGGGTTACGAGATTAGGTGGGAGTTTATGGATGAGCACTATGGTCGCTTTGATGCATTCCTTGCGACTCTGATTGGAGGGATCCTGATTCCTGACCATTGGGGACATGTATTTCCTATTGGTTGGGGCGACGTCCTGGTTGGCATGAGATGGGACAGGACAGTTTATGCTTGGGGTCCCTGTTTGCTAGGGACACTTTACCATCAGCTACACAACATTGCTTATAGGAGGAGAGAGTATCTCTTGTGGGACTACACTGATGATGATTTGGGCGTAGGAGCATATTGCCATATTTCATCCTCCCATTGAGAGACCATAGTTGGCTGAGGGTATGCCCTATGCCTATTACTATGCGGGTGCACTACAACAGACATAGATGGGTGAGACTGGCTGGTGGTGACATAGGATTGACACGATGGTGTCATTTATTTGGAGGCCGTATAGAGACTGTGAAGCATGGGACGGTGAGGACGAGCACCTCAGTTTCTGCAGACAGTACAGGTATCTTATTGGCAGGACAGTGCAGATGTCTTTGATCATTGAGATGTATTTACCCCAGCGTGTCTTGAGGCAGTTCGGTGAGCAGTAGGGTGTACCTGCAGGGATAGCCAAGTATGCCCGTTCTTCTAGAGAGTACACCTAGGGACCAGCCATCCCAGTGGCATTTTCCGAGCAGCAGATTGATGGGTTAGGAGCCCAGGCATGGGGATGGAGAGGAGGAGCAGTCAATCCGGGGACCACAGCGGATTATGATCTCTGGTGGCAAGCACACAGACCAGTGCCATTGACAGATCCTGACAGGCCAGCACAGTGGATAGGCGGTCAGTGATTCCTCGTGTACCGCAGGCCAGGCGAGGTGGCAGGGGTAGAGATGGAGGCAGGGGGAGAGGCAGAGGTAGAGACAGAGGTAGAGGTGGAGATAGAGGCAGGGGTGGAGACGGAGACAGAGGTGGGGATGATGGTAGAGGTGGAGGCAGAGGTGGGGATGATGGCGGAGATGGTTGGAGGCAACGGCGGGATGGGTAGAGACAGGTCTGGAGGGTATGCCCACGAGTGGCGAGGGTGGCAAGGGTGGCATTAGATGCTATCCCCGAGGTTGGCGAGGAGGGGGGGAGAGAGGAGTAGCCCAGACAAGAGGGAGAGGGTGAGGAGAGATGGGAGGAGGAGGTGGCAGTGGGGGGACAGGAGGAGGAGGTGGAGGTGGGTGTGGGAGGATAGGAGGAGGAGGTGGATGTGGGGGTGGGAGGACAAGAGGAGGAGGTGGATGTGAGGGGACAGGAGGTGGAGGTGGAGGTGGGGGGATAGGAGGCGGAGGTGGAGGCGGAGGTGACAGGACATGAGGAGGAGGTGGAGGTGATAGGACAGGAGGAGGAGGTAGAGGTGGCAGAGGATGTGGCAGATGATGACGATGAGGAGGATGATACTATGGATGAGGCTGAGAGACTCCTTAGATGGAAGATGGTGGAGGGAGAGGAGGAGATACCGTCCACCTCAGGATTGCCTTAGGATGCCACAATAGATCAGAGGGTGGCTGATTTATAGCGGAGATTAGATGAGAGCCTAGCACAGGTCAGGGCACTGCAGGGAGAGCTAGAGGTGGTTGAGGTAGAGCGAGATCATGCAGTGATCCGCTAGCAGGACTCAGCCCAGTGGTGCACAGACTTCACAGCATTATGCACAGGGCCCGTAGGGGACATGGCTAGCGAGCTTGCCAGGGTGAGCACAAGATTGGGACAGTATCGGACAATATATGAGCAGGCAGTGCCACCAGAGTGACGGGATCCTACCTTGTCACGGTCACAGACGAGGACAGGTAGTGGACACAGATCAGGCAGTGGTAGTGGCAGCAGGAGTCACACCAGTGTCGAAGGATCTACCTCGATAGGGCACACATCAGTGCATTGTGTTATGTGATGCTCTTTGCTTTATGTATTATGATATGTATGATGTATGATTTATGATGTATCATGTATGTCCTATGATGCCTATTTGTGATTTTGATGCCATGATGATGCAATGCTTATTTATATGATTATGTTAATTATGTGCATGATGTATTTAGTAAAAGATGCAGTGTTGATGATTATGTTAATGCAATGTTTGTGATTATGTATATGATTTAATGCCATGGATAATGTATGTATGGACCTAATGCAATGTTTATATGATCATGTATGCATTTATGTTTTTGGATGTCACAGGATATCATCGTGAGATATACTTTGAGAAGATGATGGGACTGATGAGAGAAGATGACCAGACCACAGAAGAGAAGACATGAGACTGACAGAGATGCATGTTAATTCCTAGACCAAATCCTTCAACTCTTTACTGTAGGAATTTTAATATTTAGTGCTCTTAATCATCATTGGGCAGACTGTTGTAATGGCCAACAAACACCAGGATATGACATAGATCAAGGTGTGCAAGGTCGTACCATTACGTGAGACAAATAGTCACAAACAAGGATGATCATGACTCATACTGAGAGCGTGATTGCCCTAGTCTTTTTGTCATAATCAACCACAAGTAGAAAAAGACAAGGAAAAATCATGAAACGTCATTGCTTCTCTAAATCCTGTTTCTAGGACATCCTTGAGAAATTAGCAGCATGATTGTCGAAATACAAAAATAGAGCCCTTACCATGATATGTCGTTGTTTTTCTAAATCCCAGAATTAGGACCTCGCTGAGAAACTAGTAGTCATGCGTGTCAATCGTCATGATACGTCGCTGCTTCTCTAAATCCTGCTTAGTGGGATCTCATTGAAAAACTAATAACATGATAAAAAACCAAAAGACAATTGTCAAGTGTTTGCCAAGTGCGTCTGGATATCCATTGTTCCGATGTCAAGATGTCTGGTTTAATAATGTCGAGATATCGAAATGTTTAAAGTTTTGATGATCTTGAAAAATGTCAAGAATTGTTGAATTCAGGAAGGACACATCCTGAATAATGCTGATGTCGAGAGGATTTGATCCCTACTAGTCATAAGGGATCCCTCAAAATGATGAGGATGCCTAGCAAGGACACATCCTAAGGCATAGATGACAGAGTTGGTTCTTCAGAAGGACACATCTGAAGAATACTAATGTCATGAAGAGTGATTTTTAGATGTCAAGAGGATCACTCAAAATGTCGAATGACAATGACGATGCCTAGGAAAGACTCATCCTAAGGCATAGATGACAGAGGTTATCGTTCAGAAGGACTCATCTGAAGATTAACCGAAATTTGACAGTTTGACCGAGTTTGACTTGTGTTGGACTAGATGTCGCTATTGTCATAATAATATGAGTGACATGCTGATGAGATTGCCATGCTGAATAAATGATTGTTTTACTTTATTTTAGGAGTTTTCCCATCTGGAAAATGATTGAAGCCTTTTGACGTGTGTGCTAGTGTAGTGTCATGAACCCTAATGGACTGACCTAATGCAGCCTCGGGGGCTCATCGATAGATGGCCTTGCCTACATCATACACTCAGAGACCTTGTAGTTCGACATGACCAAAGACTTTGTCTTGATGAGCAAAGATTGCGTCATGATTTTATTTTGACAAATCTAAAAGGACTGACCTAATGTCTCGGGGACTCAAATGTGAGTCTTGCCTATGCAGCAAGCGCACAGAGACAACGTAGTTCAGACAAATGACAAAGACTGACTGACTTTGACAAGAGATGACAGTGTGTGTGTGTTCTTCGAGCAGTCTGATGTTTTGTTTGTAGTTTTCTTCAGGACATTTTATGATTTTTAGGTCTTTTTCCAGGACTTTTTGCCAATATTTTTGTCTTTTTTCAGGACTTTTGCCAATATTTTTGTCTTTTTTCAGGACTTTTTCCAATGTTTTTGTCTTTTTTCAGGACTTTTTGCCAATGTTTTTGTCTTTTTTTAGGACTTTTTGCCAATGTTTTTGTTTTTTTTAGGACTTTTTGCCAATGTTTTTGTCTTTTTTCAGGACTTTTTGCCAATGTTTTCAAGATCATGTATGACATCCACTGCAGTTTGCATGAAAAACATTTTTCCCCCAGTCAGGTCCAAGACTTAGCCATTTGTAAGGAATATGGACGAGATGCTGCTGATTTACTAGATGGACAGTCGTCAGGACTTGATGTCAATTGTTTATCCACTATGACAAGGAGGGTAGGATGTGGTGGTGATTTGCGTGATAATGGTGGAAATACCTTTCATCCTAGGCCAAGTTAGACAAAATGACAGTAGATGGCAGAGTAATGATTGATTACGCATGGCGCTTGTTTGCCAGGTTTTCACCATGGTACTTGTCCAAAGCGCCCGTTTGCCAGGTTTTCACTATTGAATGAATCATTTTTCTCTTTACTATTTTCATGATTTTTTGACTTTTTTCGGTGTTACCAAGACGCCTGTTTGCCAGGTTTTCATCAGGGTGACGATTTTTTGCCAGTTTTCAATTTTTTTGTATTTTATGGTTTTTAGCTCCATCCTCTGATGCTATGCATAGAACCTTTGGAGATGTAAATTGTTGATGGGCTTTGTCAATTGTTCTCCATCTGGAGTTGCCAGTTGATAAGCTCCAAAACCAAAAGAAGATATGATAATATAGGGAACCAGCCAGTTTGGTTCAAATTTTCCTAGCTTTTCTCTGTCTGCTTGGTTCTTGGGGTTTTGCATAAGAACTAGGTCACCAATGTCAAACTTTCTAACCATAACCTTTTTATTGTAGCTGCGACAAAGACGGTTCTGATATGCTTGGAGATGGTTCAGTGAATTTTGCGTTTTTTCTTCCAGCATTTCCAGCTCGTGCAAGTGTGATTGTCGGTACTCCTCTTCATTAGTTAGACCCTTCAGGGAGACTCGTAGCAAAGGAATTTCGACCTCAATGGGTAAGATGGCTTCAGTGCCAAAGACTAGGGAAAATGGAGTGGCCCCTGTAGGCATACAAATGCTAGTTCGGTAAGCCCACAGAGCAGGGTTGAGTTGTATGTTCCAGTCACGGCCAGCGTCATTGACAGTCTTTTTTAGTATCTTGACAATGGTTTTATTGGATGCCTCAGCTTCACCGTTTCCTTGTGGGTAGTATGGAGATGAAAAGTGGTGTTGGATATGGAATCGATCACATAACTCACGTACGTCTTGATTTTTAAACGGACATCTGTTGTCAGTGATGATGAATTGCGGAAGGTCATACCGACAAATGATGTAGTTAAGGATGAACTTTGATATTTGTTTGCCGGTAATATATGTCAATGGGATGGCTTCAATCCACTTTGTGAAATACTCAGTGGCAGTAATAATGAATTTGTGGCCGTTGGATGAGGTTGGATTAATCTTACCCACGAGGTCGAGTCCCCATTGAGCGAAGGGCCAAGGAGAAGTGATCAGCTGAAGTTCCTGTGCTGGAGCATGGACCAAATCACTGTGAATCTAACATTTTTGACAAGTCCTAACATATTCAATTGCATCCTTTTCCATGGTTGGCCAATAATACCCAAGTCTCGTTACTTTCTTAGCTAGAGTAGGACCACTCGAATGAGATCCGCATATACCATCGTGCACTTCTTGTAAGGTCTTACATGCTTCATCGGTGTCAAAACATCTAAGGAGGGTATCGTCAAAACTACGGCGGTAAAGGGTTCACTGACAATGGCATACCTTGCAGATTTTCTAATGAAGGACTTCCTTTGGTTATTGGACAAGTTCGGTGGAAGGGTTTGAGATTTTAGGTAGTCATAAAAGCCCTGATACCTGGGAGAATTGAGACCAACAAGTTCACAAACCATTTCTGATTTTGGGATACCATATGCCGGTATCAAAAGCTGTTCTACTAAGAACTCAAACTGTGACACATTTTTAGGGATTTCCAAGAGAGAACTAATAGTAGCCATTGCATCAGCTGCCTTATTCTGTGTCCTGGGGGACTTGTTCAAAAGAAATTGACTGGAAGTATGTCAGGAAACTATCCACCATCCTCTTGTAGGGAAGCAACTTCTCATCTTTTGTTTCATAGTCATCATTCACTTGGTTGATCACGAGCTGGGAATCCCCGAATACAAGCAACGTCTGAATTTTCCATTTAATTGCCAACTTGAGACCTGTGACTAGTGCTTCATATTCGGTAATGTTATTTGTACAAGGGAAGGTGATCTGGAATGACTTAGGAATTGAATCCCCCTATGGTGTGATAAACAAGATTCTAGCACTAGAGCCATGACTAGTATGAGACCCATCAAAATATAGCTTCCATGGTGCTATCGGTTCCGCATGAAAAATGGACTCATCAGGAAAATCAGTTACTAGTGGATGAGTGACTTGAATTGGTGCATCCGCTAGTTGATCTGATATTACATGTCCTTTTATTTCCTTATGCTTGACATATTGTATGTTGTATTCGCTTAATATCATGACCCATTTTGCCAACCGACCTGTTAATACCGCCTGACTTAAGAGATATTTCAGTGGATCAATCTTGGCGACCAGCTGTGTCTGGTGACTGAGCATATAGTGTCTTAGTTTTTGGGACACAAAGATAATAGTGAGGCATGCATGTTCAATGTATGTGTAGTTCAACTCATACCCTATCAGTGTGCGGCTGATGTAATAGATTGCTCTTTCTTTTCCTTCATGATCATTTTGTGCCAGCAATGCCCCCAGTGCTGAACTAGTAGTCGAGATGTATAGAATTAATGGCTTTCCATGAATAGGAGGCATGAGGACTGGTGTTGACAGCAGGTAATCTTTGATTTGCTGGAAGGCCTCTTGACATTTATCCGTCCATACAAAGGGGATACCCTTGTGCAACAGATACTGAAACAGGTGACACTTATCTGCCAATTGGGCTATGAAATGCCAAATAGATTGTACTCTGCCTTGCAGAATTATGAGTTCACTGATTTCTCTAGGCGGAGGCATGTCTATGATTGCTTTGACCTTTTCCAAATCGACCTCTATGCCTCTTCGGGAAACTATGTATCCTAAGAGTTTACCTAATGTGACCCCAAAAACACACTTCTTAGGGTTTAGCCGAACTTTGTACTCTTCAAGTCTCTTGAAAATTATGTCGAGTACCTTCAAATGATCTTTCCTTGTTGTTGATTTGGCCAATAGGTCATCTACATAATCCTCCATTATTTTGTGCATCATGTCATGGAAGATCGTGGTCATAGCCCTTTGATATGTGGCACCTGCATTTTTGAGACCAAATGGCATGACGTTCCAACAATATGTACCCCATGGGCAGGTAAATGTCGTTTTGTGCTGATCTTCGGGAGCAATGCGGATTTGATTATAACCGGAGAAACCATCCATGAGGGATGGCATCTCATATCCTGCTATAAGGTCCACTATGATGTCAATGTTTGGCAAAGGAAAGTCATCCTTTGGACATGCTTTATTTAGGTCTCAGAAATCTGTACATACACGGATCAACCCATTTGGCTTTGTGACTGGGACCAGATTAGAAATCCATTCAGCGTAGTCAATAGACCGTATGAATCCGACGTCTAGCAATTTCTTTAACTCGGCTTTGACCAGTAGGGCAACTTGTGGGTGCATTTTGTGCAACTTCTGCTTGACTGGTTTAGCATTAGGTAATAGTGGCAGATGGTGCAGAACCAGTTCTGGGTCCAATCCTGGCATGTCAGAATAGGACCATGTGAAATTGATTTTTCATTCTGCAAAGAATTTATTAAATTTTGGTTTCTCTTTGTCAGTCAATGAGGCAACAAAGAGGACCATCTTGGGGTCTTCTGTAGTTGAAATGTTATCCTCTATTGTGTCCCCAATAAGCATAGCTGATTTCTCCTATTGCACGGGGAGAAAGTCCAGTCCTCCATCTTTGGGTGCCTCAGAGAGGTTTTCACCCATAGATACACCCTTTATTTTTACTATTTTATCGTCAAGAGGTGCCTTTTGGTTTTCACCTAGAGACGTTTCATTTTTTACTTTATTTTTGCTTTTACTTTTGCAACTAGAGGATGGAGCAGTCTTGCCGAAGTATGTCATGCAGTCTAAATCAATGGCGAATCTTGATTTGTGGTCCCCACTGGGTATGCCTTCTCGTAATCCCATGAATTCGGCAATTGCCTCATCATTCTGAAATGTGTCCAGAACTAGCGGTCCTTGTTGGTCCCAATCGACTAGCTCAGGGTAAACTAAGGAGATGCCATCGTCAATGCTGGTAAATTGTGGTGAGGATGCAGACAACATGTAGATAGATTCAATGATGTTGTATATGAGATTATCATCATCCAACTCTACATCAGACTCTATCCAATATTCTCCTTCACTAGTGTCATATTCATTGTCAAAATAAGGAGTGAAGGTTTTAGAGCCCTGGTTGTTAATGTTGTCTGATACCTCAGATGGATTGGACTGACGGGGTTCAGATGATGGGTGTTGTACGGCATGGGAAGTGGTAGTGGGACTTTGACTATTTGGTGCCTGTTCAATTTTGAATGTTTGCCAAAACCGTTGTTCAGAGGTCAGTTCTCCTGGTTTGACAAACAAATCATCAAGACAACAGTCACTTAGGGATCGTTCTAAGCCAAATTCCCACTCATGGGGGTCTGTTTCGGTGAGGGTTTCCCTAGTAGTCTCGACACTATCCAAAGCATGTACTCGCTCATTTGAAAGTCCAGAGGTACGTCGATCGTCATTGTTGGGTGATCCAAACCCTAATCCAAGATACTTCAAAATTTGAAAAGTTTCTATGGGTTCCCTTTGACTAGTTTTATTTTTTCCTAGGCCACTAGTACCATCATAGCCTTTAGCCTTCATGATGTCATAACCTTTGGCATATCTTTGAACTGGTAATGGGGGTAGTGCGACAGTATCCTTATAAATCCATCCTATAATGTTAGCAAGGTCTTCATCACTCATGTCTCCCCACTTGATAAAAACTGTGTTCGGTGGAACTTTGAAAGTTTCTTGAGGTTCCATTCTAAAACATGGCTGACCATATATCTTTGGAGACGTGGGTATTGTTGTTATGCTGTATGCTGTATTTAGTTTGAACTCTCTGCAGCCGAGGTCCTAGATTTTGACAGTCAATTCAGTCTTAGGGCTAGTGGAAGGTGGTGGTATGGTGGAAGATGTGGATGGAGAAGATGTGGAAGATGACGTGAGTGTGGATGGGTCGATGTACTTGGATGACAAGGAGCTAGGTAATTCTCGATTAATAGGTACTCAGTTTTCAGAGATACCCCTTAAGTTGGTACAATATTGGAAAGGGTCAGGGTCTCCGTATATGGTTATTTCTATACCGTCAAATGGAAACTTTAGGCATTGGTGGTATGTAGATGGAACGGATTTTAAGGCGTGAATCCATGGATGGCCAAGCAAGATGTTATATGGTAGTTCCAAATCCAGGACCTGGCAAGTTGTGTCCACAATGACCGGTCCCACTCTGATAGGGAGAGATAATGCCACGTGAAGAGTGTTCCTCGTCATCATATGCTTTGATCACTATAATCTTCGTTGGGTCTACGCATGCATCAGAGAACCCTAGAGCCTTAACCAATTTGAGGGAGCATATGTTCAATCCTGCTCCACCATCTACTAAAACCCGTCTAATTTTGTGCTTGTGGACAAAAGTTTCTATGTGCAATGCATCATTGTGGTTGGTTTTAGGTGATGAGTAATCTTGATCCGAGAAGGTGATGTGGTGAGGCAAAGTGAGATATCCCACCATAGTTTCATATTGATTGACATCGATGTCCTTGGGGACCGACGACTCTAGCAGAGTTTTGTCTAGGATCTCTTTGTGTGCGGGAGAGATACAGAGCAGCTCGAGTATAGAGATTTGTGTGGGAGTCTTTCCTAGCTGGTCAATGAGGTTGAATTGACTTTTGGGTTTCCACTGCTGTGTGGTTGGGACAAGTTTTGGCTATTTAGCAGATGGAGCAGGTTGTGATTGTTGAGAAAATGGGCCCGGTATAGTGATTTTGGCTTGTCTAGTGGGAGGTGGACCAACTATAGTGACCTTGCCACTTCGAGTAGTAGCATTACATTGGGGTGCTCTCTTGACCGTAATGGTATTGATGTATTCATCGCCAGTTCGAACATTATTTATATTTGGTCCACTAGAATAATCGTACTTGGCTCGGGTGAAGTTAGCTTGATTCTATGGACCTGAAGTGGAAGCATTATGAGAACCATGGTCCTGCAGTGGATTCTTGTGGATAGTATGATCTGAATTGGAGGCGAATTGTGATCCACCTACTTCGATGGTGCGACTTTCGATAAGATCTTGTAGTAGGTTTTTCAATTGTCGACAATTAGAGGTTGTATGCCCTTTTGCTCGATGGTATTCACAAAATGCATTGTCATTCCACCATGCTGGTTTAAATTGTCCTGGGTCATATGGTTTTGGTTCTTGAAGTATGATGACCCCATGCTGGAGGCATTTCCTAAGGACTTCTTCAATGGGTTCACCCAAATGGGTGTATGTGCAACCCCTAGGAAATTGTCTCATCTAACGGTATTGTCCCTGATTGTTTTGACCACTTTGGTTGTTTGAAGAAGTATTGGGAGGAGGTGTCAATGTCGTTGTTGGTCTATTTTGTTGTTGAACCCCTTTCAGGGCCAATACAGGACCTACAATGTTTGCAGTCTTGGTGTCAACAACACCGTCATTTGTAACGTGCTTATTTTTAACCCAATATTTGTTTTTGTCGGCGGGTGGATTGGCGTTTGTGTTTTTGGAACCATATCTCAATTCTCCCTTTGCGATAAGGGCTTTCTCAATCTGGACCCCTTTTTCAACTAAATCTGTGAAGTTTGTGCAATAATGTACTTGCAATGCATATTTTAGGGGCCCCAAAAGTGTTTGGACAAACATGTCAACTTTTTCCCTTTCGGGATGTCAATGTGACATCGACTAGAGAGGCTTCTCCATTTTTGAATGAATGGGATAAATGTCTCACCAGAATCTTCTTGCGTGAGATTGCACAAGCTAGTAATAGAGGTATCCATGTCGATGTTGTACGCGTAATTTCTTAAGAATTTTTGTTTAAGCTCATCCCATGTCTGGATATCCTTTTGGGTGGAAAACCATTCAAGGGCTTGACCCGCCAGACTTTTAGAAAAAATTCTCATCAAGTATGTTTGTTCATAGGCGATGTCCATACAATTGGTTGCAAATTCGCGAATGTGTTCAATGGGGTTTGTCTTGCCTCTATATTTTGTGAAGTTGGGTGACACATATCCTGGTGGAAATGGAGGCATGTATAAGCTCATGTCGAATGGGTATACATTTAGATCATATGATATTTCTGATTTCTTTCTTGAAATGTACATGTTTTGGGTAGTTTTCTCTACATCCCTCAATCTTGTTTGGAGAGCGTCCACAATAGGGTCATTTATGTTTACGTACATTGGATTGCCTGGTACACCATGTGTTCCTATTTGTTGTGTGTGAATATTGGTGTATTGTGGCAGTATGGATTGTTGTGGTATGTATGATGTGTGTGGATTGACATGTTGTTGGTATTGGAAGTTATGATTGGGTGCATGTTGATGAGTATGAACGTTAGATGAGTAGGTTGGGATGTGTCCCCCAACCATGTGTGTCGTTATTTGGGGGATGTTATGACCATGAATGTTATGATGTGTTAATGGTGCCATGTGTTGTGTTGTTTGACCACCTTGTGTAAATTGTTGATTTTGTACAAGGGGAATGTTTGTGTTTGTACCTTGGGAGGCAATGACATTTGACTGTGTTGTCGTGTTAATGTTTTGTTGTTGTCCTTGGATAAAGATACGTCCTGTGCCTCCTCTCGAGGGATTTTGTGAAATACCACTAAGTGGATATGTTGAAGTTGTACTCATGGTAGTAGATGGAGCTGTCAAGGGGGGATTGTTGTGACTTGATGATGCCCCCGTGGAATTTACTGTCGTGGCATTTACTATCGTGATATTTGTGGTATTGGGAATGTTGGGGGTGTTGGGACATTGGGAGTGGCATGCAATATCGTTGTGGTACCAAAGGAAGTATTGCTCATAGTATTTGGAAGTTGACCACTATGTGACATGTTATGTGCATTGTTGGTATTAGGGTCAGGATGTGTCAAATTTAGCGTGTTAACGTCAAATCCTTGTGGTAACTTAGCTCCTTCACTCAAGAGCATGGCTAAGAATCTATCTCTGTCATGATAGACCATTGTTTCAACGAGCTGACAGGCCTCTGGGTTTTGTGCCAGTGCCTCTAAGTTTTCCTCAAGTAGTTGACCATTTTCATCTTTTTGCAAGAATGGTTCAAATGGACTGTTTGATGAGGATTGCGTTGTCATTGGAGGTTGATTGTCTGAATTGGAAAATGGATCGTAAAAGGTCCAGTTTGGGTCATGTGCAGGATTGTTGACAATAAACGTGGGGTCTTTTTGAAAGTTTTCCATTTGTCTCTTTTGTTTTTGGAGTCTAGTTTCCACCATAAATGAGATTGCTCAAATGGGAATGACAACTAAATGCAAGTATGACACTACGCGAAGTCTAAGTTCAAAATGACGACTAGAATGACTAATGTTTTTGGATTTTCGTGAATAGGATATGCAATGTGTAGACTTATAATGCAATTTAGGACAAGGGTACCTAAACACTTCTAAGCTCAGACTTTGTTTTTGATTTTGACTGCCAAAGGACTTTGTTGAAAATGACAAGTTGACAAGGTCTAAATGACTAGTGAGTCTTCCTAACTAGACTTTTGAGTTGGAAAAATCTCACAAAAGAGGACAATGACTACAAAGGGGTTTGATAACTTAGTCCAAGAGAGCCTAGTCTTGAAAGCAATGACTTTGCAAAGTGTGCTGAGATTTGTCTAATCCTAAGTATGCAAAATGTGAACCTAGGGATAATCTAATGCCAAATGTATGCAACTAAAAAGAATGAAGGATGAAACCTATGGTGACGAATGCAAACTAATGGTTGAAACTTTGAGCAATTCCATTCTTGGTTTCTGACAGAATCTCCCTAGAAATAGTGTTTGAAAAATGGTTGACAAGTTGAAGACCTCAGGTTTTGAATATGAAGTTTTAAATTTTTGACAGGAAAATGCGTCGTTTGAAGCTGCGAATGCGTCTCAGTTTATCAAATGCGGTTTGTTTTTGCAATTGCGGCTTTTGGACTGTCAGATGTGACTTGATTTAGCATATGCAGTTTTTCAGTGTTCAAATGCATTGCGACACCTATAGATGCGGCATTCTAAATGTCAGATGTGGTTTAATAGAGCAGTTGTGGTGCAGAAAATCAATTGTGGTTTGACAAATGCGATAGTTTTGTTTCAAAATGATTTTCTTGTCGTTTTGATGTCAGTTTTGATCTGTTTGGTGAATGTTTTGTTTTGAACTATGATAAAACCAGAAAGCACTTGACAAACACAGTGTTTTGAATGTAACCAATCACACATCAGATAAGCACAATCCTAGGTTAGGCCATGACAGTATTCACTAGATTCCACGCGGGTTTCCCCAACCGCATATCTGTAGCATGTGAATTTAGAAGCTTGGCTGCACGGGCTCCCCCTTACAGTGCACTCTCTTCTTAGGCCAACCAAGCTTCCAACCCCATGAAACTCCCATGGCGAGCTGATCACCTCTACTACAAACTGTGAAAGTGTGGATGCCTTCACACCGACTAGTGTTGCGCTAGCAAATAGAAGGTTTTTGGCTTTCTATACAAAATTTTTTAGTTCAGGACCCCCGTTCGAGTGGCCATACATGGGGCAAGAGATTAATCACCATTAAGGTGGCACTCCAGCCTAAAGAGGTTAAACTCAACAGGGTTTAAGGGAGTACAACTCCGTCTGTATGACACATCCGCACTCGCAATCTTAGGTTTTCCCTTAATATTTACATTTATATACCGGTTGGGGGTAGCTTGGCTTTAGCTCCATTGCCGGTTTGAGTTGCATTGGGGTGATGACATCCCTAGGCAGGCCCAATTTCTAGAGTTGGTAACTATTTCTCTTACACCCAAGATCGCCCAAAAGCGCAAGGTGAGAGGATACTCTGATATACCAAGTCAGGGTAATAACAGAAAAAAATGGGTCTGGTTTTTGATCATGAGGTTTTCACCAAGTGAGAGCATACTCACCTACCATTTTGCAAACACAATCAAGTAAAGAAGACATGAATGTTCTTTTTATGTGCACCAAAGTTAAATGTTTGCTAATCTATGAAAAACAAGCACAGTGTTTATTTTATTTTGTCTTCAACATTCGAATCTGTAGACAAAAAATTAGTAGTTTCTTTATTAAATGATCTTCGATACACGAATAGTAATCGCCACACGCTGCAAACGGAGATTAGTAACACAAAAACCTAAGCTAGCTAACATGCAGGAATGAAAAAAAAGAAGGAAATTAGAAGACCAGAAGAAACCAGAAAGAAACCAGTAACCAGAAAACCCTAAAATCTGAAAATCAGAATGTCAAAAATGAAAGAAAATATTTACTAGTCAAATGCGGCATGACAGAGCATATGCGTCGTTTAGGACTTCGAATGCGGCACGAAAAAGAAGATGCGTCGTTCAAGATATCGATTGCGGCTTGTCAGAGCGATTGTGGCTTTTGTGTTGGCGAATGCGTCGTGATGCATCAGATGCGTCACAAGTTTTTTAAAAAGGCGGTTGCATCACTCCGTACCTATACCTACAAAACAACAGAAAACACAAAAAAACATACAGAAATTAAACAATAGAACAATTATACCTATAAATCGCAATTCCCATGATTACCTCTATAGTACCTTCTTACTTGCTAGATGATGTTTCCCTCAAATTCATTATGCGAGCAATCTGAAAATGTCTAAGTCCTACAACAAGCCTTGAAGGATTTGTATAAAAACGTCTAAATGCCTATGACTATGACAATGTCTAAGATTTGATCACATAAAAATAATAATTCTAATGAGAAGCCTAAAAGTGCAAGTGCAAGAGTATAATGCCTATAATATGTGCGTGTGTCTATGTAAAATGTTAGCATGTAATCGAAAAGTGAGAGGAAAATGACATTTTATAGAAAATGTCATTTTGAGTGGACAGACGAGATTAATTGATGATGAGAACCTAAAATGAGAGGTCCGGATGAAATCTGAGAATCCCTAATCAGGGTTAGGAAAAAATCCTTAATCGAACGGTCAGAATAATATCTCAGATAATCAGATCGACGGTGGAGAATAAATGAGATAAATTAATTAAAGAAATGAAGATTTTTGAAAAATCAAGAAGATAAGATTCCTGATTCATGAGATTCGAAAAATCAAGAAGATAAGATTTGGACTAAAGATTCGATTTGGAAAATCAAGAATCTGCCCGATTACTTGATTTTTGGAAGATTAGTTACTATTTTGAATTAAATTAATTCAAAATAATGATTTTTAGAGATAATAAATAATCTTTTCAGATTATTTATCAAAATGGTTGATTAAGATTGTGATGATATTTTAAATAATTTAATTTATTTAAAATGAGAGGAATATCAAATTGGCAATTAAATAATTAAATTTAATTATTTAATTTAGCAGATAAGACTAATTAATTAAATAAATTAATCAATTTATTTAATTAAGATAATTAGTGACATATTAAATAAATAAATGTAATTCATTTATTTAATAATCAGGAAAAATTAAATGCGAAAGGAAATTAAATAAATTAAGAAATTTATTTAATTAAAGGAAGATTTAGACAATTAACGTATTTAATAAATAAATAAAATTTATTTATTTAATAATCATGAAGAATAAATGACATGAATTAATTAAATAATTATGAATTATTTAATCAATAGTTGAATGTGGACCAAGGACATAATTAAATGTCATAATTATGCTAGGACGAAAGTGGTAAAAATGAAGCTTGCAGGCCTAGGTCATTTTTAGGTGTCTACATCTTATTTGTAAGTAAACTACTAAAAATTGATTGGTCTCTCGTTGCAGAAAATGCTGATTTATGAGTCATCAAAGAGAATCTCATCCAAAAAAACAATGCAACATCCTTATTTTGATGATCTTAACAAATCTCAATTCTGATTTGAAACCATTATAAAAGAGAGTGTAAAGCTTAGCGAGGGAATCTCAAGTTGCTCAATTGAAGTTAACCTCATAATGAGCACCTATGATGTAGACATTTAAAGAGAATCTTGAATGTATGAGTGACATTGTAAAAGATCTGTGAGAATAAAGTACCTAAGGGATTGTAATGAGATTTACTTATAATGAGATTTATTCAAATATTGTAATTTTGGAGTTCATGTTTGGTGCAAGAGCACCTTGTTCTCTAAATGCCTTCAATAGGAAAATTTGCAAAATTTGAATTTTGAAATGTAAACAATGTGAAAACGGTCATGTGAAGGTCATATGTAATGTATTCAAAGTCTCAAAGAGGTCATTAGGTGACTAGAGAAGTGATATTGCACAAAATATGTCATTTGGTGTAAAAATGCAAAACTTGCATTAGTTGCACAATTGTAAAATTAGTAAATAAAGGATGATGTTTTTTGTATTTGCAACACTTTTTCCTTTTCCTTTATCATAACTGGTTTGTAACCCTCAAAATAGGGTTTTGAGAGTCCATTAAGTGATAAGATTTTCATTCCACCGATGTAGGGTTAAGTAGGTCGGTGGAATGGATTGCAATTAGGTGTTTTTCAATTTGAATATGTGAGCAAGGGGTGTCAATCTTCACAAAACCTCAAATGAATGAGTTTCAAACAAAGTTTCAACCAACAACTCTTTATCTCTTCAATTTTAACCCTTCACCCTGTCTTCTCTAGTAGGTCAACAGACCTTATTTTTAGACCTTTTCTCACAAACTTCTCAAATGACTGATCTAGATAGCCATTATTGAGTTACAACACATACTTCAAAATCAATAGTGACTATTTTGGAACATGTGCATAAAAAATGACCTTCGCTGTCCTCATTAGGCTAACTAGTCCTAATTTACAAAGGAACATACCTTTAAACATTCAACAACCCCCTGAACTTGTTGGGGAAACAATTATCATGTATCAAAACCCTCAAATCCACAATTTTTCCTAGGAGAAACTCAATCCACCATGCCAAACCACAAAACCCTTATTTTATGCTAGTATGAGGAGGGTTTATTGAAAGGAGTGGTTCCACACCTTACTAAAACATGCCACCACACTAGAACTTCTTAAAATCATTTGCACAAACTCAAAAGACAATCACCCAACCTCTACATGCAATATTTTATCAAACCCTAGGGTGAAACCTCATTTTTATGCCCTTTTCCATCAAAATCTATATGGGAAACAATACAAACCTCATAAAACTTATTCCCTTTCACCAAATAATCACCCTAACATCAAAATGGGTTTTTAAATATGTATTGGGTCTATGGAAACACAAAGAGATTGAAAAAGAGAACACAATCACCCTGTACGAAACCATGTAGTTGAAGGAAACATCAAATTTCTAGTAAAAATATATAAAAATTCAAGGAAATAATGAAGTTTATTGATATTATTCTAAGTACATGGTACATTTACACTAGGAATGGTACATTTATGCTAGAAATGGTCCTCTTTCACACCCAAACATGTGGAATCACTTTGAGCTATGTTCAACTAGCTCGATCCCTTAAAGATCCAAAGTGCAAAAGGGAAACGATCTTTGATGAGGTATTACTCAGAAACCATGGTGCTTACAAAATCTCCATCTGAGCCTACGAGATCATGTTGGGCCCTTCTACAATAACCTCTCTCAATTTTTGTTATCTCGGAGTGGTTTTTCCATGGTGTCCAGTTTTCACTTGATAGAAAAAGTGTCAAATGCAAGCAGTGCAAAGTTGCAAAGTGGTGAAACTTTCGTTTTGCAACTCATGTGACTAAACAGAATATTCCAACGCATCTGAATATGTACATTTACGCTAGGCATGGTCCTCTTTCGCACCCAAACACGCGGAATTGCTCTGAGCTACGTTCAACCAGATCGATCCCTTAAGAGTCCAAAGTGAAAAATGGCTACAAAATTCAACATGATGTTACTCAGATACTATGATGCTTAGAAACTTATCCTATGGAATTGCATTGGGCCCCTCTACAAAAAACTCTCTTGGTTTTTTCTATTTCGGAGTGGTTTTCCCGTGGTGGCGGATTTTCACTTGGAGAAAAAGTTGTCAAATGCAAGTAGTTAAAAGTTGCAAAATAGTGCAACTTTCGTTCTGCAACTCGTGTGACCAAATAGACTATTCCAACACGTTCGAATAGGTATGTTTACACTAGGCATGGTCCTTTTTCGCACCCAAACATGCGGAATCGCCCCAAGCTACATTCAACTAGATTAATCCTTTAAGAGTCCAAAGTGAAAAATGGTGCAAACTTCAGCATGTTGTTACTCGGATACCGTGATGCTTATAAAATTCTCGTCTGATCCTATGGGATTATGTTGGGTCCCTCTAAAAACACCTCTCTCAATTTTTGCTATCTCGGAGTGGTTTTCCCATGGCAACATATTTTCACTTGGGGAAAAGTTGTCAAATGCAAGTAGTTGAAAGTTGTAAAATGGTGCAACTTTCGTTCTGCAACTTGTGTGACCAAACGGGTTGTTCCAACGCATCCAAATAGGTATGTTTACACTAGGAATGGTCCTCTTTCACACCCAAACACGTAGAATCACTTCGAGCTACGTTCAACCAGATTGATCCCTTAAGAGTCCAAAGTGCAAAATGGTGCAAACTTCAGCATGTTTTTATTCAAATACCATGATGCTTTGAAAATTATCGTCTAATCGTATGAAATCATGTTGGACCTCTCTACAAAAACCTCTCTCAGTTTTCACTATCTTTGAGTGGTTTTCCTGTGGTGGTGGATTTTCACTTGGGAAAAAAATTGTCAAATGCAAATAGTTGAAAGTTGCAAAATGGTGCAACTTTCGTTCTACAACTCGTGTGACAAAATGGACTATTTGAAAACATCTAAATAGGTATTTTTACACTAGATATGGTCCTCTTTCGCACCCAAACATGCAGAACCGCTCTGAACTACATTCAACTGGATTGATCCTTTAAGAGTTCAAAGTGCAAAATGGTGCAAACTTCAGCATGCTGTTACTCAGATACTGTGACGCTTAAATTTTTTTGTCTAATCCTATGGGATTGGGTTGGGACCCTCTACAAAAATCTCTCTCAATTTTTGCTATCTCAGAGTGGTTTTCTGTGGTGGCAGATTTTTACTTGGGGAAAAAGTTGTCAAACACAAGTAGTTGAAAGTTGCAAAGTGGTGCAACTTTTGTTTTGCAGCTCGTATTACCAAATGGACTATTCCAACGTGTCTGAATAGGTATTTTTATGCTAGGAATGGTCCTCTTTCACACCCAAACACGTGGAATCGCTCTAAGCTACGTTCAACCAGATCGATTCCTTAAGAGTCCAAAGTGCAAAATGGTGCAAACTTTAGCATGTTGTTGCTTGGATACAGTGATGCTTAGAAACTTCTCATCTAATCCTATGGGATCATGTTGGCCCCCCCTACAAAAATCTCTCTTAGTTTTTCTATCTCAGAGTGGTTTTCCCGTGGTGGCAGATTTTCACTTGATCAAAAAAATGTCAAATGCAAGCAGTGCAAAGTTGCAAAGTGGTGCAACTCGTATGACCAAACGAAATTTTTAATGCATTCGAATAGGTATGTTTACACTAGGAATGGTCCTCTTTAGTACCCAAACTCGTGGAATCACTTCAAGCTACGTTCAATCGTATCGATCCCTTAAGAGTCCAAAGTGCAAAATGGCTGCAAACTTCAGCATGTTGTTACTCAGATACCGTGATGCTTAGAAACTTCTCGTCTGATACTACAGGATCATGTTGGGCCCCTCTACAAAAATATCTCTCGGTTTTCACTATCATGGAGTGGTTTTCTGGTGGTGGAGGATTTTCACTTGATGGAAAAAGTGTCAAATGCAAGCAGTGCAAAGTTGCATAGTGGTGCAACTTTCGTTATGCAACTCATGTGACCAAACAAACTATTCCAATGTGTCCAAATAGGTATGTTTACACTAGGCATGGTGCTCTTTCACACCTAAACATGAAGAATTGCTCCAACCTATGTTCAACCAGATTGATCCCTTAAGAGTCCAAAGTGCAAAATGGCTACAAACTTTAGCATGTTGTTATTTGGATACCATGTTGTTACTCAAATACCATGACATTAAGAAAATTCTCATTTGATCCTATAGGATTGCGTTGGGCCCCTTTACAAAAACCTCTCTCAGTTTTTGCTATCTCGGAGTGGTTTTCCTGTGGTGGAAAATTTTCACTTGGGGAAAAAGTTGTCAAATGCAAGTAGTTGAAAGTTGCAAAGTGGTGCAACTTTTGTTCTACAACTCGTGTGACCAAACAGACTGTTCGAACGCATCTGGATGGGTATGTTTACACTAGGCATGGTCCTCTTTCGCACCCAAACACATGGAATCGCTCTGGGATACGTTCAACCGGCTTGATCCTTGAAGGGTCCAAAGTGGAAAGGGAAGAAAACTTTGACAGGCTATTACTTGGAAACTGTGACACTTACAAACTCTCCATCTGAGCCCACAGGATCACGTTGGGATCCTCTACAATAACCTCTCTCAGTTTTTATTATCTCGAAGTCATTTTCCTGTGGTGTCCAATTTTTACTTGATGGAAAAAGTGTCAAATGCAAGTAGTGTAAAGTTGCAAAGTGGTGCAACTTTCATTTTTCAATTTGTGTGACCAAACAAACTACTCCAGTGTGTCTCGATAAGTAGGCTTATGCTAGGCATGGTCCTCTTTCACACCCAAACACGCGAAATTTCTCTGAGCTACGTTCAATCAACTTGATCTCTTATGATGGCATGAAAAACAATCGAAAAGAGAAACATACACATGACAGTTTAGAAGTCTGAGTATTCCACACAAAAAGTGTACTATCATTGGTGCAGAGCACTTTGTTCCTCCATTTGATGAAGAAGGTCTAGTTTAGTGGTTTTAGTCATTATAATGTCAAATAAGGCCATGATAGGCCATTTTGTAATCTTTCTTTTAGTTTTGAGTTAGTGTGGGGTCATTTGAATCAATTATGTAAGTACGATAGGGAGTATGAATAAGAAAAATAGCATTGGTAAAGACATTGGAAGAGATTACTTATGCTGCCCCTATTCAAAATTCAGAATTTAGGCCTTAAAAGCAAGGCTAGACAAGGTGAAAAGAAAAAATTGCTTGAGAATAAGTTAGAATAGGTTGGAAATAGGGTGAGTTTGTGGAGTTTTATGTGTTCAAATGGTCTGCAAGGACAAGGGAGGTCAAAATTACGTTATGGCATGATGCCTTACTTGGGAAAATAGGGGTTTTAAATGAAAAAGAGAGGTTTGAGGGAGTAAAAGTGGGTAAAGTTAAGGGACAACATAATTAGGTGGTCAATTAAGTTTGTGCAGGAAGAATGAAGAGTGTTGGAAGAGGTTTTTAGGTTGTATGATGTCTGGATATGGGTTTTTCAATAAACCCTAGTGAAATTTGAAAAAAGTGAGGGTTTAGAGGATAGTGGGGTTAGAGGGCCAATCACGCCCTAAAATTGTGGATTTTGTGGATTTGCAGACTAGTAAATGCTGCCCAATGGTGTTTGCAATTGGAAGAGTGATTGAGAGGGTGTTGTTTTTTAAATAGACCTATTTGGGGGTCTAGGACAACGCTGAGTCCATTTCTTATTTGTATTATAAATTATAACTTGCTTTCTCCCCAGTCCATTTCATATACAAGAAATAATATTGCAAAAAGTTGGCATATAAATGTTTCGACGTGTTTATATGGTGACACATCAAGAACATAACAATTCATTTTGCACTATCAAGATTATGCTATGAAAATGTTTAAAGACTATTGAAGATAAATGTTTGTATGATAATGTGTCAAGAAGTTAACTACTTCATCTACTTTGAATATTATGTTTTGCAAGTGTTGTGAAGATTATGTATCCTTTGCTTAACTGAGTTGTTCCAATCAAAGGATTAAATATATTGGAATCCTTTTATGAATCATTTCATTGAATACCAATTGAAAATGTATTTTTTTCTTTTAGATAAAGTTGTTTAGCATCAATCAATTAATATTCAAGACAAACCATGAAAGACAACAATGATCAATGTTAGGGCTAACCAATTAATAAGTATACACGTGAATAAGTCAAGCATGTACATGTGAATAAGGGAAGCACAAGTACTCAAAAACACGTAAGCCTTGAAGTATACACATGAATACATAGTATAAATAAATTAATACAAAGTATATATGCACGAATACAAGGTATACACATGAAAACACGTAAGTCGCAAAGTATACATTGGAACACACATAAGTCACAAAGTATACACATAAGTTGTAAAGTATACACTTGAATACACATAACCCATATCTATTGAACCATCAATTTAGAATGCAAATATGGACACCATCAATAAAAAAGATTTGTATTACCAAATAGCCATGTAGGAATACATCAATATATGTCAATATAAGTATGAAATATAAGTACAAAATAGCCATATAGGCTTATGAGAATGCCATATAGGCATACAATGCCAAATATATCCAATACAAAATATGTACAAAACTGCCACATAGGCATACAACAAAGGGCTCTAGAATTAAAAGTCATTGCTCTCCATGCTCATGAAATAAACTCTTTCCCTTTGCTTGTCAATCAAATAAAAATACATTTGTCACTCGTTTTTGCTGCACTTGAGGAGTGCTCTTGTTGCTCCTCCTCCTAGTGTTTAGTTCTTGGTGAAGTTTTATCTGTTACAATAAGAAGTAAAGACATTAATATATAGAAATTACATTATAAAAAATGATATATTTAACAAAATAATCACTTATCGTCATCTGATGATCACTCTCCATGATAGAAATATTCACACACCTAGGTTGAGTCGTGCTGAAGCCCTGTATAAACCATCCAAATAGAAATTAAACTATGAATAAATAATGGTTTTATTTTTCAATAACTAATATCTATAACAACAAATGTAAATTGAAATTTAGTAATTTGCCTCATACCTCCCTTGTTAGAACCATCGACGATTGTATAGCAGATGAAACACTGATCTCCATTTCCCTCATCACATTTAGAGGTGTTTCAGCTTGCAACATCTGAAAATAAAACAACAAATTATTCAATCAAAAAAACTACAATAGCGATCCACGTCATGACTTATAATGTATGAGATAATGAACAAAATTTTGAGTACTTACTAAACTATATATTTCTGACTATCATGCTTACTATTTTCCCTATCCATATCTTGTTCGAAAGGACATTTTTTTAGGCTTTTACCCATAGTAGCAAGACGGTGAACCATTTGATCAAATGCTTTCATAGACATGTACAATAACTGTGGTGGCATAGAGAAGGTAGTGAACTATTTGAAAAAATGCCTCAAAGAAATGGGGTCTCGTGGTGATGGAATTTCATTACAAACAAATGCACATCATGGCATTCCATCACCATAAGACCACATTTCTTTTAGGAATTTTTTCATATAGTTCAGTGCCTTCTCTATGGTATTATTGCTTACTACTATGCTTTGATAGATATTTTTCCAAGCATCCATAGTTTATTTGAAATCACCTATTTTAGGCCTTTAGCCATACTAGCAAGGAAGTGAGTAGTTTGATAAAATGCTTTGGTACACATGTATGGAAAATATGGTATCATAGAAAAGGTGGTGAGCTATTTGAAGAAATGCCTCGAAGAAATGTGGTCTCATGGTGATGGAATGGCATTCCATCACCATGAGATAGCATTTCTTCGAGGCATTTTTTCAAAGCACTAATTGCCTTGTCTATGCGATTGCTTACTATTATGCTTTGATAGATTTTTTCCAAGCATCCATAGTTTGTCGTGTAGGTGCACCTTTGCAAGCACATGCCTCCATGAGGAAAATTTAGGAGTTTGAATTGGTTAAGGTGTTTTGATGATGTAATAAGGCTTAAATAGCAATTTTGGAGGTTGTAATAGTCTTAGTTAGTTAATTTAGGCATAAAGTGGAAAATTGCAAAATATTGACAAAGTTGTCAATTTCAAATGTTGTAAAAATGTAAAAAAGGTGTAAAGGCATGGAATGCCAAGGGTCAAAGTAGTTTTAGAGGTTATTGATTCATTGTAGGAAGTTGGAAAGGTTGGGAAATGTTTAAAAATGATATGATACATTGATGTAAGTTGTTGGAAAGGTTGAGTCTTTGAGGCATTTTTTCAAAAAGCTCATTGCCTTGTCTATGCTATTGCTTACTATTATTCTTTCATATATTCCTTCCAAGCATCCATAGCATAGACAAGGTAGTGAAGTGCTTGAAAATATTTTGAGTAGTAAAAAGTGGTCTCATGGAATGCCATGACAAGCAAATGCAATTGGAAGCTACTCCTATACTTATTACTTATGCTATGTGAAGTAATTGCATCATTGATTATGTTGACTTTCTAAACTATATTGTAGTTGAAATTTTGTCATCTATCAACATTTAGTTATTAGTTATGGAATGTGAAGTAATTCTTTGAGTTTGAATGATGTGCAATGCAACACAATCAACGATATGAATATAAACTACACAAATCTATTAAGTGCAATTCATTAGTTAAACTCTTTATTCTACTACCTGCATGTAGGTTTGAGTAAATCCATTGGCACTGGGAGGTGTTCCCTTGAAACCTCCAATATTAGCCTATTCAACATCCAAAATCACATGTTAAAATACCATTTATAAAACAATGCTATTAACATGTAATAAATTTATAATTTTTTACTAGTTACATACCCCACCGATAGGTGTAGGACTAGTGTATCCAGTCTCAACACTGTGACCCTATAATTTTATTAAAATCATAAAACTAAATTAGTTAATCTTGCATTTCAAAATAAAAATTTAATAAATTAAATTCAATGAACATGCTAACTTTTACCTGAGTATCAATGACATACGCCTCATGCAAAATGTCAGCTACCCTCTCCATCTCCATAGCTATAGACGGATCCTACGTAGTAGCCTCCTGAGTGGGGTCATATGAACAAGTTTCCTTGTAATATTTTCACACATGGGTTCAATTGCTGCCACTTGAAGACTCCCCTAGATGGCGCTGTAGAATAGGGATACTATGTTGGATGACACTCTGGGTCAAAGTGTTGATCGCCTGCAATGTCTCTATGTCGGCACTCTCCTTCGTGATGAAATGCATAACAATGTGCTCATGAGGCAGCCTAGCGAGGGCTCGTCTCCTTTTCCACGTAGGATTCGAATATGCATCGGGTCTATCCTAAGCTGACCCCCCACCTCTCCCCTAGAACTCCCTCATATCAAAATAATTTGGGATTTTGTTCAATATGAACTCACTGTATAGTTTCCTAAGGAAATACTGCGAGACTTCACAATTGTTGCATGGTGGGTAATCAAAAACCATGTACCACCTATCATAAAAATAGTTCCTAATCTTTTGGTGGTGGTACCAGTGAATAAGAAACCTCTTCGCATTGAGGGTAATATTTTGATTTGTGTGTGGGTCAGTGAATAATGAGCACAAATCTCCTTTTGTAATTTTTAAATCCCTTACATCTTTATATGATAGTTTATCCGCGTAATAAGCCCTAGCTTCCTGCCTCCTATCTTGCCATCCAGTTATTTGTTCTCTAATTGAATCTACATCTTTTAACATATCTTTCAATGAACTTGCCAGGGTCATTCTTTCTATGATTGAACCATTTGGATCACTCAACCTACTGATTAAATCCTTAATTTGTTTTTTGTTGTTCTCAATTTCACTTATTAAATTTTGTTGAGTGACAGGAGGGTGTTGAGTGATTGGTGGAGGAGGTTGTTGTTGTGGTTTATTTTGTTGTTGAGGATTTGATTTCTCTTCTTGTTGAGTATTTTGAGGGTTTGTAGGTTGATTTGCATCTCCAACAAATTTAAAAAAATAAATATCAGATACAACCTAAAACTAACAAATTCAAAACAAAAAGAAAACAATCCTTACCTCTCACACCTCCTCATCATCGTGGTGCCATCCTTGTGATGAAATAGCAACCGCTGATGAATATTTTTGCAAAATACCTCCTCCTAGAATGAGAGCACGAAAAATGGAGGTTTTGGCTGTAGGAACAACAAAAAACACAGTGAAAATGCAAGAATGAATGTGTTTCACTTTTTTTTTTCTTTTAACATGTCATAACGTGAGTGCGTGATAATGTGCTTGCATTATAACACATCCGTGTTATGGGCTCATTATGGCTGAGCCTTAGGCTGGGTACACCAAGCCATAACCTGAGTGTGTTATAATGCGCTCATATTATGACTTTTCAAAACTTTTTTTTTAAAGTGGCCACAAATTGGCTACCCATATCCATGCACCCACCCATAGGTCCATATAGAGATGAAGTTATTTGTGATATACTATCCATGAGTTGTTGTCATCTATTATTAGGAATGCCTTGGCAGTTTGACAGGTCAGCCTTGCATAATGGTAGACAAAACACATACACCATAGAAGAAGATGGGAGAGAGTTTTTTTTAACTCCATTGGTTGAGGGTCTAGAAGAATATGGTGAGATTATTATGTTTGGTAGAAAAGAGTATGTGGATGAAGATGAAAGAAAGAACATGAGTGTATTAGCAAATACCATGCTTGACAGAGATAGGATAGTAGGAAGAAAACATGAGAATGACTTGTAGTCAAGTGGAAAGAAGAATGTATTTGTGTGGAAAAAGAAAGTGGAAAAAATTGTATCTCAAACTGGTAAAGTGCAGAGTGAGTGTGAAATTCCTTTGCAAAGGCATGGAAGAAGTGTTTGCATCATGGTGAGGACAATCAAGTGTCGTATAATGGAAAATAAGATGAAAGACAATTAAAATCCATTATAACAGTGATTGATGGTGTTGACAAGACAATAAAAGAAAGGACAGTGGTTTGTGAGAGTAATGGTACAATAAATCATGATGATGGTATGATAGAGGACAACAAGGCTGCTAGTACAGTGAATTGGTAGTCCAAGGTTGACAATATAGAGGTCTATAGGGATGAAAAGATAATGGAAAATAAGATAAATGTTGGTGAGGTAAAAGGATAGTTGAGGGATGATAGGATTGATGAGACAGTGCATAAAGCAAGTACAATTCTGAAAAAGACCATTCAATGTAAAGGTATAGTAAATAAGACAGAGGCAGGTCTGATAAGGACTGGTAAATGTAAAAGGACAGTGGACAATGATAAAGTTGTAGAACAAGAGGCTAAAGGACAGTGGAATGAGAAAAAAGTTGAGGAACAATTGATGAAAGATGTTAGAGAGTGAGTACAAATGGAAATGTAAATGTGATAATAATATTTGAAGATGGAAAAGTGGAGAAACACCCCACAACACATGAAGGACAGTTGGAACAAAGAGTAAGTGAAGGTGAACTCAAGAAGGATGATAAGGGAAGTGAAGATCAATGGCACAAAAAACCTGATGAAGACAAGAATGGAGGATTGAAACATGAAGAATACAAAGGAGTACATGTGCCATTCATCTTTCCAAGAGACTTGGAAAAGCTCAAAGATGGGGTCTGTGGTGCAAGAGCACCATTAAAGAAGTTTTCTCCATTTAAGGTTTTGAGATCCAGACTCTAGAACTTAGGAGTTTTTGTATTAGAATAAGTTCAATAAAACAATTTGATGATGTAATAAGTCATTAGTGATGAGGTTTATATGTCTATGTGTTTTGATGGTTTCAATTATGAAAAAAGTGATGAGTTACAATTGTGCAAAAATAGAAGATTTGAAAAAAATTGTAAAATTTGAATCCTAGGGAGACCAATGGTCACAAGAGTTTAAAATTTTGTTGGGGAAGTTAAAACAGTTGTTTTTATGGGAAAAAATATAAAATTTCTTGAGGAACTCGAATGAAGGTTGTTGAAACCATTTTGAAGATTGAAGATTGAATAAAAAGTTTGTTTTTTCTCAATTTTTTGTGTTTTCCTGTTGTAACAGTAGTTTGTATGATCCATACAACAGTCTATTGATTCAAATTTGTGTTGGAATGTAGTGTATATTGTTTCTTCATTCTTTTAAATCAATTTTGAAGGCACCACATTATGTTTTGAGCATTTAATCTCTATTTTTCTTAGAGTGGCCAGAAAACAGGGTATTTGAGGTTTTTGAAGTTTTAAATATGTATTGAACCCATTCCACCTTTCAGTTTGGGATGTTTCTTGGTGGAATGGGTATAATACATTAGAGGAAGGTGTGAGAATTTTTGATTTGTGTAGGGAAGGTTTGGAAAAGAATGGGTGTGAAGCCCTAGGTTTGAAACTTGAAGGTTTCCAAGTGAAATTGGAGGTTTTAGTGTGTCAAAATGAGTTTTTGAATTGGGAAGTGTAATTCTATGTTGGATTAAGAATGGGTAGAGTATTTTATACTTTTTTGAGAATTTTTTTTGTTTTGGAGTGTTTGGCAAGTGTCATTTCAATATGCCTTAGGGTTTCTAGGCTTAAAGAGAGGGTTTTATGGTTTGGCTAGTGGATGGTTGTGTTTCTAAGATCTAATGGTGGATCCTTAAGTTTTAATGGGTATTAAGTGCTTCCCAAAGGTTTCAAGAGTTTTGGACAAGTTTTGAAGGTGGTCTCTTTGGAAAAGTGGGCTAATTTGAGCCTTAAAAGGCGTGGAAAACATGATTTGAGTTGTTTGTTACAAAACAACCATTGGTGATTGTTTGATATGTTGTTAGGATCTATAGTGGGTCCGTGATGTGTGTTGAGATGTGAATTGAAAGGGTGTGTTTGTGAAGTAATACCCGATTTAGTGGAATTGGTATGATACAAGGGGAAGAGTGGATTTTGGTGAATTGTTGAGATTCTTATGAGATTGTGATTTTTTAGTTGAGTACAGGTTGAAATTGTGTTTGAGTGTGTTGTAGGCCTCCATCTATTGCATTAGGAAAATCATATCTTTAGTCGAGGCCTCCAACTTCTCCTTACTAATGTTGATTATTGTATCCAAGTCCCTTCTTAGATGTCTATTCTGCTTTTCCAGCAATGCCAACCTCAGTCCATAATCATTCTTCAAATTAGCAAGATCGTGCACCACACACCCAACACTGGAATTTAAATAGTTTCATAGTTGGATAGTGAACCAAAGTATTTAATTCATGGTTATGTAATTCTTGGTCTTAATGAGGTTCATATGAGGAACCATGTTAAGTTTTTAGATCCATATTTTATAATACATACAAAGATAGTCATTCTACAAGTTTCAAGGAGTTGTCTCCAAGTATAAGGAAAATTTAAGTTGCAATCATCAAATGAGGGGCTATTGATCCTTATCAAAAGTGTTTATGATGATGTGCTATATTTTCTATTGGCACTGTCTTACTATATATTCATTCTTTATAAAAGTTGTTCAAATAAACTAAAAGGAAGTCTAGGTAAATTATGAAGCAAGTGTTTAGATATTTCTAGATCTATATTGTCAAGGTATATTCTTAAATGCATTAAACATCACAAATATTATGTTATAAATATGTTTGAATTAATTAAATTGATCTCATTTGAAGAATTTAAATTATGCACTATGTGAAAGCATTGTGTAATGTTATTAGCTATGTGGTCAAGTAGTTTTAAATTAGACTCCTTAATCATGAACAAAATAGATATTATTAGATCTTAGAATTGAATAATAATGAGGAGAGAAGAATAAGTGGAAGTATACTAGACTAGAAATAGTTCTTGTGATGATATGATGAAGAAAGAAGGGGAGAAGTGACTCAAAGTAAGGATATAAATTGTTGAAGAAAGGTAAAAGTGAATAAGAGTCTATTTATGGAATTAGAAGGTAGATAAAAGATTTTTAATTCTTATGATTAATTTTTTCCTTATCCTTTAGTTGTGTAAGTTTGGAGTTGGTATCTTTTAAGATTGAGTTGTTGGGTAGAAGTATCTAAAGTTTGAAGTTTCTAATAAAGAATTGAGGTAGTTAGCATCATATGTGTAAAGATTTTATTTTTTTTTAAGAAAAAATAAAAATTGATTAAGAATTAATTTGCAATAGTAAGTCAATGTTTTGTTCCTATATATAGAAGTGCTAATAAAATATATTAGTGGTATGTAAAAATAGTTTGAAGAGATTTTTAGAAGTGTTTATAAAATAATTAGGTGGATAAAACATTGATTTGTGAAGTAATCTACCCAAAGTGTGAAGAAAACATATCAAGGACGAAGACACTAGAAAATAGGTAAAATCCAATAAACATAATTAAAGTGATGGTAAGTAGATCAATCATTAATTAATTATGATTAAGATTTAAGTATATTTTGTTTATTGTTTCCATAAAAAATAAAAGGGATAAATGTGAGGCCTAGAGTTAGGCTTGCTAAATTAGGGAACACCTTCAAAATGAAATAAGAAAAAGATAAAATTGATGATGAAGAATGTAGTATATAGACTGGAAAATTTATAATAGATATTGGAACTTTCTAAAATTGGATAGAGATACATATTAGGTCCAATGATGGCTTGATATCCCATCATACACTAGTACACAAACAACAATATATGACTAAATAAACTACTAAAAATTGCATATAAATGACTAAATTTAGTCACGTGACTACTACTAGTTTATTTGTAGTCATTTATAACACTAATTTACGACTAAACAATTTTAGTCATTTATTTAGTCATTGATTTTAGTCATTAATTTGGTCATTGATTTGGTCATTGATTTAGTCATTTATTTAATCATATTTTTTAGTCATTAATTTTAGTCACGTGACTATTTTAGTGGTTTATTTGCAGTCATTTATAACACCACTAAATTTATGACTAAACTATTTTAGTCATTTATTTAGTCATTGATTTGGTCATTGATTTAGTCGTTAATTTAGTCATTTATTTAGTCATGGTAGTGATTTGTTTAGTCATATATTTAGTCATTAATTTAGTCATTGATTGTTGTTAACTGATCATATATTTAGTCATTACTTTTGTCATATATTTAGTCATTAATTTAGTCATTACAAATAAAATCTAACTTAATCAATCCTCACAAATTTATACATATAATCTTCAAGTATCATAGATATTCAAATGTTAGAAAACACCATGGAATGAAGACTAGAGGAGCCACAACACAGTATTTATGAGTGGAGAAAAAACCACTATGAAAATTTACTTCATTAAGCTTCATTGGAAAATCAAAATCTCATTGGTTACATTCAATGTCTCAGTGACACTGTACAACTTATAGACACTATATAAAAAAAATACTCCTATTTTCATATACTTATACTATTTTTGGCTTCCTTAACTGCAGTCCTTTTGGAAGGGTAACGACCTCCTATAGGGGCTTGACCCATTTAATCCCCTTGCAAATCCACAATTTACCCACCGCTATTGGTTTTGGCTCCTCCAAACTCTTCCTTGCTGGTATTCACCTTTCACTTCTCCAATTTGGAGTTGCAGCCTGAAAATAAGGTTTCAAAATTTGCACATCAAAAACTCAGAAAAGTAAATATTACAAGAGAAAATATGTCATTATTTCTTTGCATGGTGTTGTTTTATTAAGATAGCATGTTATTGAATAATTGATCTAATAGCTTATTTTTGTATGAATGCAAGTATTCTTGTATATTCCACACCTTGTAAATTTTCCACAGGTTATAAATAAAGGGAAACCTCCCCTAATGATTTTAACAAAAAGTATAGGATGTTGCACTTACATGAAGTATGTCCACTGGGTCAAAAGCTTTTGTAACCTTCCCTCATAACATGTTCATTGCCATGACACTCAACCCTCCCTATAATTTTATCAAATTTCTGGAACAACCTCATACCATTTAGAAGGATAATTTGAATCATCAATGATATTATAATAATAATAACAATAAATAAATAGCTTGCTACCAAAATGATCATTAATCAGGAAGAGAAAAAAAGCTAAGAATAAAGTTTAGTACTAGAGGTTGATGAGTTCTCAATTGATATGCCATCTGAAAAACACCGCCAAAAAAAGTCAGGGCAAGGTCGGTCAACTACATATTTCACACCATTAGTTACAACAATAGTTACAAGTACTAAGAACAAAATCCCTGTCATAGACGCAAATCAAGAATTTCAATTTATCAGTAGCTATCCTAAATCAACTGAAATAGAAAACCATTTATACAAAGACAAAATGCAAAGAAAATAAGAATGTTACCTAGAATAGCATGGTGTAACTCATTAATATTTCTATGAAAAAAAAAGTAGATACAAATTACAATGAATGGTACAAATACTGCAAGTATTTGATAACAGTTAACACCCTTCTTGAGCACTCGATCTGTTTGTAACCTAAGATGATTCACTATGCTTTGGCTATCTTCTTGTTATATTCAAGCAACTAGAGAATATCTATAGAATGTGCAACCTTGGTGTTAACATAGACCCAAATATCAACTTCTAATACCATCTACAATTTGCACTTTCAAGGTGTAAAATCAGAAGTACGTTCAAGTTGATTGCTCTCTTTGAGACTAATGCTAGTCATTTTTGCAGCTATTCGAACACATCAAAATTAAATAAATCAATTAAAAAAAGAATAGAACAACAACCTAACACAGGTGTGGATCAACAACACCCTAATAACTAGTGTAATTAGGTTACCTACAACCATTGATAGGTCCAAGATACTTAAAATCATTGATGTAAGTGTACTAAAATATTTTGTTAACTCCCTCATAGGTAATGGTACATTCCAATCATCGATGTGGAAGATCTCAGTTGTTGTGTTTTGATATCATGTTAAACTATGGTCTACGGATTGCAATATTGTAGGATATGCACAAAATGGATTTATTGAAAAGGCTTTAGAAATTTTCAAGCAAATGCAATTGGCAGGTGTAAAGCTAGATTCCGCAACCTTTTCCAGCATACTCCCTGCCTGTAATAAAACTCATCAAATGGTTTATTCTTAGCATCATAAAATTGAAAATAGATGAATGACCTGAAGTTAAGAAAACAATTAAATACCACAAAGTGAATGAGACACAAATAATTGTTACGATTAACATTTCACTTGGAAATTGGAATTGTTGTGCTGCTTTCACAATAGAGCAACATGTGATAAGGGGTTCACCTCATAAAAGCTTCAAACTCAACCATTCATGAAAGAATCTCAAAGTAGTTCTCGCAAATCACTACAAAAGATACATGGTGAATCCTTACCATAAATCATGGATTTTGTGTTTTAGTAATGGACCATTTTTTTCTCAAGGCCACACCATTTTGTTGGAGACTGTAAGGAGCTATGGATTCCTCTTGGCCAATTGAGAGTATGCTCCCATTTGAATTGAGACTAACCACCATAGTTGACAATATCAAATGGACCACCACCTTTGTTCTCTCTAGGAAAGGAGACTAAGGAGCATTTTTTTAGTGTCATGTCTACCATGAAATCCATGGGAGGCACCAATTATTATATCATAGTTACCAAACTCAGACTTAACATAGACATTGGGATCAACCTCAAACTCAACATGGAAACTCAACAAAAATTTGAAAAAATCATGATATATAGATTTTCTTAAGGTACATATTTTCCTATGCATTCCTCCCTAAATCAATTTTAAAAATTATAAAAACCTAATCAATTGCAAGCTAATTTGAGTACATAATGCCTAATAGAGATGCCATCTCAAGGAATATGATGATTACAAGATACACACAAATCCATCTAATGGAATACGATGATTGTGAGATATGCAAAAAATAGATTTTCTGAAAAGGATTTAGAAACTTTTGATCAAATGCAATTAGTAGGTGTGAAGCTAAATTCCATGAACTATGCCAACATCCTCCCTTCCTATGCCAAAATTGGAGCTTTGGAGAAGGTTTTGAACATCCATTAGAGCATAATAGATGGGGGATTTCTATCAGATATTATGGTTGGAAATACTCTGTTAGAAATGTATGCAAAATCGGGAAACGTACACAAGGAACACGAACTCTTTGATGGAATTTCTCAAAGAGATGCCATCTCATGGAATGCAATAATTGCAGGATATGCACAAAATAGATTTGCTGAAAAGGCTTTAGAAACGTTCAAGCAAATGCAATTAGCAAGTGTGAAGCCAAATTCCATGACCTATGTTAGCATACTTCCTACTTGTGGAAAAATGGGAGCTTTGGAGCAGGGTTTGAACATCCATCAGAGCATAATAGATGGGGGATTTCTGCCAGATATTATGGTTGAAAATTCTCTATTAGACATGCATGCAAAATGTGGAAACATACACAAGGCACATGAACTCTTTGATGGAATGCCTCAAAGAGATATCATCTCATGGAATGCAATAATTGCAGGATATGCACAAAATGGATTTGTTGAAAAGGCTTTAGAAACTTTCAAGCAAATGAAATTGGAAGGTGTAAAGCCAGATTCCACAACCTTTTCTAGAACAGGAGATCATTGGCGAGAGTGATAAAAATCGACAGGACTCAATGCATTATCCCCCTGATGCTCTAATAGTACTTAGGTGCAAAATTCATTGGGAAGAGAATTTAATATTGGTTGGAGTTGGCTCAATGTCTCCCCGATACAATGATATACATCAATCTCCATTGAGGACACTATGATTTGTCGATGGGATTCATTGGTAAGTTCCTCTGATGGGGCGAAAGGATAAGTCAATGGAAAGGTAAAAATCCATCGGCGAAAGAAACACCTATCGGTGGAACAGAGGAGCCAGTCCCACCGATAGCTTGAAAATAATGAAAATAGTAAAGCAATGGAAAGAGAAGCATAAGAGAGACTCTCCAATATTGGTGGGAGTAATGCTGAAGTCTCACCGGTTGCCCGATAACACTTGAATTGAAGAAAACTTCACATCTGACTGCAATTATTGCTAGATATGCACAAAATGGATTTGTTGAAAACACTCTAGAAACTTTCAAGCAAATGCAATTGGCAGGTATAAAGCCAAATTCCACAACCTTTTCCAACATCTTTCCTACCTATGCCAAAATGGGGGCTTTGGAACAAGGTATGAACATCCATCAAAGTATAAATAATAGAGGAATTTTGTCAGATGTTGTAGTTGCAATTTCCCTAGTAGACATGTATGCAAAAAGTGGAAGCATAGACAAGGCATGTGAACTATTTGACAAAATGCCTGAAAGAGATGCCATCTCAATGAATACGATGATTGTAGGCTATGCACAAAATGGATTTTTTGAAAAGGCTTTAGAAACTTTCAACCAAATGCAAATAGCAGGTGTGAAGCCAAATTCCACAACCTATGTCAGCATCCTCCCTGCCTATGCCAAAATGGGAGCTTTAGAGCAGGGTATGAACATCCATCAGAGCATAATAGATGGGGGATTTTTGTCAAATATTATGGTTGGAAATGCTCTGTTAGACATGTATGAAAAATATGGAAACATACACAAGACACGTGAATTGTTTGATGGAATGCCTCAAAGTGATGTCATCTCATGGAATGCAATAATTGTAGGATATGCACAAAATAGATTTTGCAAGGATGCTCTCAAAATATTTGAATTAATGAAGCACTCTGAAACATATGATAGGGCTTAACAATAACTTTATCTAATTTCATTGAAAGACACAAATTTAGGCAGTTCTTACATAGCTCCTATGATACAATTGATAAAATATGATTGACCTTGACAAACTTACTTTCTACCTTCAAAACCTTATACTTAATTTGTAACATTCAAAACCTAAAGAAAATCTAGAGAACAATCACATGAAACGATGAAAGAAACAATAAAGAATCCCTCTACATAGAAAAAGCATATCCAGATACTTTTCTTCAAAGAACCCAATAAGACATTTGGATAATCTATGGGATATTTCAATTTTGAAATTTAGGCTTCCCAAAGTCCTTTTCAGTCCTCAGATTGATTTTGAGTTGGTCTTCAATTTCTGTTTTGAGAATTGAGTCAAGCTCAGAGCTCAAAATCCATGCCATGCTCATCATGGCATCCTAGTAAAGAGTATGGATGTGTGGCTATTTTCTTAAAGGGAGTGTGCACCAATTTGCAAAGGCTATAAGAACAGTAAAATACCAATAGTCTCACTTCTGTATCTCATGCATATTATGTCCAAGTTATAAATTTATGTTGCTAACATGGTATAAGGATGAATGAAAACTTAGACCAGACCATGCTTTTGAAAACTAAGTGAAGGGCATATGTTTGAGCCCTCTGTGTACCCAACAAAAAGGGAGCCTTTCTGATGTTAAGAAAGAAATATCTTTAAGTATCAACCTCATTTCAGTTATGTGGGACATGATCTAGAGGCAAGGTGTAACTACCACAATGATGACTCATACCCAGCCTGCTGAGCACATTGTCCATACAAACATGGTTGTGTTAATGCTAGAAAGACCTGTACAAGCTTAGGTGCAAATCCCTGACACAATGGGTGGAATACAAACCTTTAAGGCATGATCTATAAGTGTACAAGATCATTGCATTTCCTCGCTTTTGAATACGAGAAACTTGTTTAATATTTTCCATTTGCATTGACACCCTTCTAGTTTTGTTTCTCAATACCTAATCCTAGTTGGTTTATTTTTAGTAGTTCATTTTTGCACTAACAATTAGTTAATGTAACTAGCTATAATTTAAGTGTCATTGACATAATTTGTTCATTTGTGGACATTAATATAATTTCTATGTTCCTCTGTCAGTTTTCAAGGAAAAAACATGGTAAGCATTCAATAAATGATCTTAGCACCCTCATTAGATTTTGATGGAGGAGATATGTTAAAGCAGTAATGATGTAAGAAGGTAATAAGGAGATCTACTTGTATTGTTGGATACATAATAGACTTAATATAAGGAATATCTAAGGACCTACATCTAAACATCTCAGTGTTTATATCAATATGTAATCTCAATTAACAGAGCTATAGAGAACATTGGAATATCACAGTATCTATAAATAGAAATTGTTACCCTTCAGAAGGCAGATGGATAGCTTATAGATTAACAAATACAATTACTAAAATACCTAAATGCATTTAAAAAAATAGCTCCTAATTGAGCATAAATCATGTAAATAAACTGTACTTATTTTACAAGTGCTCAAATAGAACATTCAACAGTTAATCAAAGGGGCACATTACTTATTCCATGAAGATTTTGTCACAAATACACACCTTTCCACAATCCTGAAACTACTACTGGAATGAGCACTTGAAACAAATTTAGACCAAAAGTTTGCAAATTTACATACCCTTCAACACCTTCAACAAGTTCATTTATAAGTCAAAGAAAATCAGGTTGGTGGTCTTGTATGAGCCTCATTAGCTGGGGATTCTATTTGCTAAGTTATTGAAGCATTGGATGACAACCAAAAATTAGCCATATCAATAATATTTAGATAAAGCACATGTGGAACTCAAACATGACATGATAGATTCAACAAACCTATAAAATTTGGGGATTGGCTTGAACCATTGTGTGAAGGGCTTGAAACTGAACGATGCAATATATAATCAATAACAAAATTGAGACATAAACCAATGTTGGAAATCCTACAAGCATTTAATACTGCTTAGAAACAAAATATCAAACAATTTCATTCTCAATTAACTAAACATTCAAGCTGTGAAGAGATTTTTTTTTTTCTCTATTAAGTGTTTAATGAAAAACTGCACTAACATATTATACCTATTGGTTATTGTGAAGAAAGTCCAGTGTTCCACCTTCAGCTCAAGCCCCAACACCCATGCTTGGAAAACCCTAAAGGCATAAAGAAACAAGGTGAATATAGGATTGATGCATGCCCATATTGCACAAGACCATACCCATCTTTTCCAAGGCCCAAAAGCGTACATGTGGAAAAAGATTTAGTGGAGCAACATTTGGCCCTTTGGAGGGAGGTTGAGCTTGTGATGGTGCAGTTGTTGGAACTTGTCTGGTTGGTAATTGATTTGAAGATGGTGGTCATGCAATAGGTATAGGCACTTCAGATGCCTCGAGGATACCCTGCAATAGAATAGAAATTGGGAATTCATTATAGCTCAATATGCCATAAATAATTGAAAACAGTTCCATCTTAACTAATACCAAAATCACATAACATGTTAGCTACCATTTCCTTGTTTCTTCCCACTTCAATTCCAAGTGCAAAAAAATAAAGTTTTTAATTTCAGAACTTTATAATAATTTTTTATAATAGTTCAAAATAGATCACAATCTCACATTTACCAACTAGATTAAATGATATCTGAAACATAGCATGAAGCTCTATGGGAAGGCAAAGAATACTACAAAAAAAACATTTCAAATTTTAGGCAAGTAATGGTGCATAGAGATTACATGATATCACAAGGGAAAAAGAAAACTCAGTGCATAGAGGAACTAGATAATGTAGCCCTAGTGAAAATTTACATGAAGTTATGGAGGACCAACAAATACAGTTTCAGGAGTAGTTGGCTCAACAAACCCAACTCACTGAATCTGCAAAAGCAAATTCAGCAGCCACAACAAAGGAAGTAGTATTTCAGAAAGCTGAAGTGGCTAGTAGTACAAATGCCCATGATCAGGTATAGAAGAAACTCATGGAAGTAGTTAACATGGTCAAAACCTCCAGGAAATGAAAATTCATAGCTACTCATCATTTGAAATAACAAATTGAAGAAGTCTACAAGCTTTGGAATTCCATCCAACATACTTCCACTACAACTTCCATTTCAGTTGGAGCTGTTGTGCCTCCAAGGACATCTTCTAACAAATTATTAAAAAAACTATGCATCAACACATAGTCATTGAGAGATTAATGAAATTACCACATATCATTTACAAGATCATCAAGACACTCCACAAATCATTGCAAACATTGCATACCAGTCCCTTGTCACCACTATGTATTTGCAAGGAGAAAACAATCGAAACAAAAGTAAACCACTAGCAACCTATGATGTTGAAGCTTCACACTTCTAAGTGACTGATACCATATACATGAAAAGATTCTTATTCAAGCCATATCAATAAATGGAGGACTGCTAAAATTAGTCAAAGCATAGAGATGAAGAATAGTACTACTGAGATAAGTGACCATCACCACAAGCACAAACACTATTCATAGCATCAATACTCTTTATTCATTGTCATGTACCATTAACTGAGATCTGTCCTCATCTAAACCCTTACCACATAGTGATTGAGAACATAGTGAATAAGAAGTAGAAGATCTCAGAATCATTAACTCCCCCTGTGAAGTAGGTATACCTACATTCAAAAGAAAAGAATTATCATACAATGTCACACCAACCAAAGCATTGTCACCATGGACAGATCATCTAGCAAAGGTCTGTCAATAATGTTTATACATTGAGATTGGATCCATCACACTATGTTTCCAAAATACTGAACAAAATATAAGTAGAGGAAGCATAGTATATAACTATTAGTGTGCCAATAATGTCATTATATTGACACTGTTACCAAATCCTTGCAGCTGAAAGGATATCAAACATGTAATTGTCAAGTTTGTCAAGACCCCTGGCATCATGTCATAGTCAATGTCAACATGGTCAAGACAATCACTTTATTTTTGCAACAAAATACTTTCAAAATAAAAAGTTTACTGTGTAACCATAGTCCCTTCATGATAGTCTACCTTGCATTGACCATACTGCCTCCTTTGACAACAATGACATAGACTTATGAAAATATGCAAGAAAATCAATGTGTTAGAACTGTAAAATTCTGATGTTTTTTACATATTCATCATGCTCTTGAATTCCCATATTTTCCCCATATTTTGCCCATAAAATCATCTATGTCTGCAATTTTTGCATTCTTGTTCATATCGGCTTGTGATGGTCAGGGGTTCCCCGACCCATGTTGCATTTTCTGCTTGCATGAGTCTATGTTGCCTATCGACAAGACTCATTTGATGTCACAGGGATCAAAGTTTTCATGCAGGAAGCATTTGGTGGGACTTTGTCATTGTCTCAGAGACTGAGGAAAGTCTTATCGGTGAGAATGTTATCTTTGGGATGAGGTCTCAGCGAATACTTCATTTCTTACCGATCCATGTTTGGAAAAGACATATTGGTAAAAGAAATCATTTTCGAAGGGATTTCATGGTGATCTCCATATGTCTTACTGACTTGTGCACAAATGTTCACTTTGGCATGAGTGTTGTATTCGGTATGTAGTCTCACCGAAGATTTTTTTCTCACCGATTGATGCATTAAAATTCTTATCGGTATAAGTTGGGGCTATCGATATGAGGTCTCCATGAGTGACCTTCAGTGTTACTGACACTTCATTTGAGTCTTTGCTTTGGCCAAGCATAAAGGTCTTCAGTGGAGGGTCATAGCAAACTTCCCTTGTCTTGCTGACCGCTGATAACAGATATACCTTTCGGTAAGACTCATATGATTCGATATAGAGTCTCGGTGAACTCATTAGGTCTTGCCAACTTAGTCTCATGGATGGCTTTCACTGTGATACAATATTGTCTACAAGAGGTCTCCCTGATAGTTGCAAGCTACATCAACATACATCAGACAAATGGTTTCTATTGGTGTGAGATTGGCATTCTCCTAGCGATCTAAAGTAAAATCGGGGCTTTCGGTGAAACATAATGTGTTCTATATTAGGTCTCGCCGATGTCCGAAACTCACAGCGACAATGAATCAAACAAAGGGCATCTCGGTGAGAAAGACTCTTGTGTCTCAGTGATTGAAACAAATATAACAGAGAGGTGCTCTCAGAGTGACAAAAGGTTTTCGATATGGTTTCTACCCTGATGCAAGAAGGTCACGGTGATGCACAGAGTACACAATGATTAACTAATGATTGAATTTCCTTCGACATACTTTCAAGGCTGTCCTGGTGACTATTCCATTGGAGATTAACTATTTTCAAATGATGTGGCTGACATGTGAATTTCTAAAATACCGTTGCTGGCTGACATGAAATTTTCTTGAATACTATGGTTGGCCGACATGAATTTGAGGCGATATGTTTCCTAATGCTGGTGTATAAATATGCACTCCCGATTGTAATTAAGATATCAGATTTTAGAATCATACAGTAGGTAGATTAGGAATGGACAGAGTAGAATAAATTTCTCATTCCAGAGACTATGTTGCATGCTTTCAAATGGTGATTTCAATGAAATTCAGCTGGTGTGGCAGTTTATTTTTGTTATCAATTATATGTTGAGTTTATTGAAAAGTATTGCTAAGCTGTCTCTAGGTTGATTCTTTCTGGTTATTTAAATTGAAGTAACAAGCTTATTTCCAGTTTATCAGTGCACACTTTCTGTATCTATGTGATTAATCTATTAGTTCTCTCAAGCAAAGATTAAATCCTTTTTGTTGATCACAGTAATCAGAGGGAATTCATCTGGATTATTAAAGTAGAGCTTAGTGGTCAAAATATTGCATGTTTATACAAGTTATAAACAAATCATATGCCATCAATTTGATTTTCTACCAGAATAAGTTGCCCATTTCTATTTCATCTGACTCTACATACCCAACAAGGAACTGGTCTCTGCAATTTCATCATTTGAATTCATTCAGTTTCTTTATATCTGTTAATTAAGCATTTTAGGATTTAGATCAGAATATCACTATTGTTGTCAAGTTTGATTTCATTTGTTCACTTCCATCTGCCATTGTGAACAAATCATTGTGCAAGGAGGATAATCATAAGTTAAGTCTTCCCAATTCAAAAAGGTACACCCGCCTAGGTTTAGTAGCACCTGAAGAGTAGAAGGTTGAGTTCTCTTGACCTTGTCTATTACCCTAAAGCGTATCAAGAGATTGGTAGCCTCTTGAGGCATTCTGCCTGTGTTTTTGAGAGCTAACAAATTTTCAACTCTACTGGGGACTATATTAGAAAATTCGGTTGAAGACCACATTATAGAGTCAATGAAGGAAGACTTGTAATTTGAGAAGTTCAAAAAAGGTGATTGTGCTGGGAGAAGATTAGAAATAGTTATTTCAAAAGAATCATTTTCCTACTTTTTGGAAAAGTAGGTGGCGACTCTGAAAAATTTGGTGAAGAATGGAATTTGTGTATGGAACAAGGAAGTATTTTGAAAAGCAACAGTTGATAAGAGGAATTGAAGAATTGAAAGATATGGACAAGAATGAATACATAAATGTAGGAAGGTATTGGGCCCCTCAAATTCCTGATAGTACAATTGGAAATTCTCACAATGGAGGCAATACATATCTTGCATAGCAGAGCACTTATTCTCCCCAGCCATCGAAGCAAGTAAGTGTTTATCTAGTCCCTCCTCGACAAAGATTGGAAAGTTATCAAGAATGTCAATTTGATCAGTGTCAAGTGCAGTGCAACTCTAGCCCACTTGGAGATTTCAGTCAGAATTTGCAGCAAGGTATGTATCAAAACCAACAATCTGATGAATATTTAAAAAATAGTTTGGATGACTTTCTTGGTATAAGGAGATATAGAGGAGAATCTGGGCGCTCTTTGCTCTGCAGAATGATTGATATTTGTAAGAAAATACCTATTAAATTCCCACCTAGTAGGTCTGACATCATTCTGTAGTTCATGAAAGTGTATGAGCCAAACCCAGTATATTGGCCTGAATCACACATACCAATTTATTTAGATCAACTAGTTGAATGGGCTGATATTGTAAACAGGAAAAGATGTGAAGATAATTGTGACATCATTGATGAGTATAGAGGAATTGATCAAACAATGCATCCAGTAGAAGATGAAACATGTGCAAGTCAAGATGATTCTTGTGATGGCTTGCATGACGAAGATGAAGGTACAAGATATCCCTCTTGCATAACAGATTGTGAGTGTTTTGAGGGATCCAATGAGTATTCAGATTGTGAAGATGCACCTGAGGATTTTGATCTACAATCAAGGGATCCTTCTACCTCTTATGAAGATCAAGATGAAGAGGCAATGGGAAATGTTGATTCATTTGATAGTGAATATATAATACCTCCAGCTGCAGTTGAAAGCTACGAAGATACATTCGATGAAGAGGAGGTTTGTAAATTTGAGAATAGTTTCCAAAAAATTTCAGGCCCATTGCATGATGAAGATTTAAAAGAGGATCAGATGATTTTTTGCAAAGGTTTTCCCAAGAATGAATTTCAGGTATTTTCATATCCACTTGATGCTGAGCAAAAGGTATTTTAGGATAAACAAAGGGATGTGTCAAGTTATGGAACAAATGACTGTGTTGGTAATGTTTCTAATTTTTCATTCTCTGATGATCTTGGGCCTCTTTTTGATGATGACAAAAGTGATGAGTATGAATATAATAATGAAAATATGGAAACTTATTTTCTCAGTAGTGAACAAATTTCAGATTTATTAACTCTTGATTATCAGAGATATATACATAAGGGTGATCTTGAAGCCCTGTGTCTAGTTGATGGTGAAACTTTTGAAGTTGACCAAATGCATGTGTCTGTTCAAGAAGAGGTATGTGATTTTGAAATTTTTAACTCATGTGGAGAAGACATTTGTTTGCATACCAAGGATGATAGTGGTTCAACTTTGATTGGTTCGTATATGCTTGATATTGATGATGCGAGTCATGATCTAGTCTTGTATCCAAATGGTAGTGTCAAAGAGGTGCAAAAGGTTTCAGATTTGTTTGCCTCAAACAACATTGATATGCCAGAGTTTTTTGTTTCTCAAGAGAGGCACTTTGATGGTCAATTTTCAATACAGCTGGGAGAATGTTTCACAATTCATAATAGTGAGAGAGATGATATAAAATGTTGTATTGAATATGCATGCATTTTGAATGTTGAAAATAATAGGGGTTTGTCCCATGATGATGAAGAATTTGAACTACAAAATGGTGTATCGATTTTGGGCCAAACCAAGCATGATGATACTCTAAGAACTTGCAATAACAGTGGCAAGAAATATTGCATGAGTATCTTCAAGAAGAATCTGATGAACTCAAGTCAAAACTAGGTATTTGATAGGGGAAAGTATGGTTGGAGTTTCAGATTGTAATAGCTCAGAACAGGTGATGATGAATCACAGAGGATTAAGGGTTCCCAGTGCATGGACAACTCTTGCTTGTCCTCTTTAAAATTATTTTCCATGCACAGTAGTTTAGGGTTTTGGTTCACCTCCATCTTGCATTCATTTTGCATTCATTCCTTCATTCTTCATTTCCTTTTCCATTCTGCTCATTGGTTCATCATTTTTGTGTCTAGTCTACTCACCCAAAGATTTTGGATCCTTGCAATGATCTCACTATCATTCATCCCCAGACAGAGCCACTATTAGAATTGTAAAATTTTGATGCTTTTACATATTGATCATGCTCATGAATTCCCATATTGTCCCCATATTTTTCCCATAAAATCATCTATGTTTGCATTTTTTGCATTCTTGTTCATATCGGCTTGTGATGGTCAGGGGTTCCCCAACCCATGTTGTGTTTTCTGCTTGCATGAGTCTGTGTTGCCTATCAGAAAGATTCATTTGATGTCACAATGATCAAAGTTTTCATGTGCGTAGCATTCGGTGGAACTTTGTCATTGTCTCGGCGATTGAGGAAAGTCTTATTGGTGAGAATGTTATCTTTGGGCTGAGGTCTCAGCGAATACTTCATGTCTTACCGACCCGCGTTTGGAAAAGACATATCTGTGAAAGAAATCATTTTCAAACGGATGTCATGGCGATCTCCATATGTCTTATCGACTTGTGCACAAATGTTCACTTCGGCATGAGTGTTGTATTCGGTATGTAGTCTCACTGAAGATTTTTTTCTCACTGACTGATGCATTGAAATTCTTATTGGTATAAGTTGGGGCTATCAATATGAGGTCTCAGCGAGTGACCTTCGGTCTTCCCGACACTTCAGCCAAGCATAAGGGTCTTCGGTGGAGGGTCATAGAAAACTTCCCTTGTCTTGCTGACCGCTGATAATAGATATACCTTTTGGTAAGAATCATATGATTCGATATAGAGTCTCGGCGAACTCGTCAAGTCTTGCCGACTTAGTCTCATGGATGGCTTTCGTTGTGATACAATATTGTCTACAAGAGTCTCCCTGACAGTTGCAAGCTACAGTGACATACATCGGACAGATGGTTTCTGTCAGTGTGAGATTGGCATTGTCCTGGTGATCTAAAGTAAAATCGAGGCTTTTGGTGAAACATAATGTGTTCTATATGAGGTCTCGCCGATGTCCGAAACTCACAGCGACAATGAATCAAACAAAGGGCATCTCGGTGAGAAAGACTCTTGTGTCTCAGTGACTAAAACAAATATAACAAAGAGGTGCTCTCAGAGTGACAAAAGGTTTTCAATATGGTTTCTCCCCGACGGAAGAAGGTCACGGCGATGCACATAATACACAACGATTAACTAACAATTGAATTGCCTTCAACATACTTTCAAGGCTATCCTGGCGACTGTTCCATTAGAGATTAACTATTTTCAAATGCTGTGGCTGACATGTGAATTTCTAAAATACCGTTGCTGGCCGACATGAAATTTTCCCGAATACTACAGTTGGCCGACATGAATTTGAAGCGATATGTTTTCTAATGCTGGTGTATAAATATGCACTCCCGATTGTAATTAAGATATTAGATTTTAGAATCATATAGTAGGTAGATTAGGAATGGACAGAGTAGAATAAAGTTCTCATTCCAGAGACTATGTTGCATGATTTCAAATGGCGATTTCAATGAAATTCAGCTGGTGTGGTAGTTTATTTTTGGTATCAATTATATGTTGAGTTTATTGAAAAGTATTGCTAAGCTATCTCTAGGTTGATTCTTTTTGGTTATTTAAATTGAAGTAACAAGCTTATTTCCAGTTTATCAGTGCACATTTGTTGTATCTATGTGATTAATCTATTGGTTCTCTCAAGCACAGATTAAATCCTTTTTGTTGATCATAGTAATCAGGGGGAATTCATCTGGATTATTAAAGTAGAGCTTAGTGGTCAAAATCTTGCATGTTTATACAAGTTATAAACATATCATATGCCATCAATTTGATTTTCTGCCATAATAAGTTGCCCACTTCTGTTTCATTTGACTCTACATACCCAACAAGGCACTGGTCTCTGCAATTTCATCATTTGAATTCATTCAGTTTCTTTATACCTGTTAATTAAGCATTTTAGGATTTAGATCAGAAGATTACTATTGCTGTCAAGTTTGATTTCATTTGTTCACTTCCATCTACCATTGTGAACAAATCATTGTGCAAGGAGGATAATCATAAGTTAAGTCTACCCAATTCAGAAAGGTACACCCGCCTAGGTTTAGCAGCACCTGAAGAGTAGAAGGTTGAGTTCTCTTGACCTTGTCTGTTACCCTAAAGCATATCAAGAGATTGGTAGCCTCTTGAGGCATTCCGCCTACATTTTTGAGAGCTAACACAATGAAAGGAAAATCAATAATAATGCCACCATAAGAACACGAGCATAGAAAAAATGGCAAGATCACTTTCGAGATAAATATGGTTGAATGAATTTGAACAAAAACATGTCTGCCAATGAAAGTCAACACCATAACACTGCAATCACCATACTAATCCATTGAACTGTCACCCTTGTGAGGACTATCATTTTTCTTAATGTGGGGTCTAACACCTTCCTTCATTGTGATTTTCCATGGCTATAGTGTTTCTCCATAGCCCTATATCATTGCCATCTCCTCACTGCCTTTTATCTACCTTCAACTGTTATTGTCTTTTCTCTAAAGGACTACTTTCTAGAAATCAAACCTCCTCTTATGACCTTCACCTTTTCCTTAATGATTATGAATAAAATGCATGCATAGATTTCATGTAACCTGCCTATGGAGTGTGCAACAAAATTACTTGATATGGTTGTCATGAAAAATTAAGCATACCTTGTCTCCTTTGGACTCTAATAACTATCCCATGTCACTGAACCTATGTGTTGACCACAAACCACATATCTAAAGATCCTTTATTATTTTTATTTCTCACTTTCATTATTACCTTCCATGAAATCCTAGCATTTTATTTTGACTGCCTCCTTGAACACACACTTAGACATAGTGACTGCACCTTACAATTCAACTGCCATTGCAATCTCTTCTCACTATACAGGTTTTGGATTCACTACCTTGTCATTTAATACCATTCCCTTGCACATAGAAAATTTTCCTCATGCCTTTTGAATAGTGCATAGGTATAGCACTGTCAAACTTGGACTATAGAGGTAGGAAATGAACACATTGGAAAATGTAGATTGGGATGCAATGAATAGTACTAACATTATACTACCCCTAGGATTCTTAAAATAAAAATCAATGTACAAGATCCATACTAGCCCTATGATTAGTGTACAAGATCCATATTGCCCCTGTGACTAAGATCTATCCTTTATGATAGAGAAATAAACTGAGAACTGTCAAACTAGGACTAAATATATGAAGAGTACTAAAGCTTGAAAAAGCCACAAGTATAAAACATGAAAGATTCTTAACTGCAAACATGACATGAATCAGAAATACCACCAACTAAGTATAATATCACTGACAATATGAAGACATGAAGAGCACTATCAATATGATTAAGATATTGTCACTATATCATTATCAATGAAACTTATCACCATGAAGCATCAATACCATGAGCTTTGACATCAATACCATTGAATGATCAAGTTTACCAACAAACACCATTAACCTTTTGCAACTTGAACATAAACACATTCCTGACAAACAACAAGAAATAACAAATCTTTGACATCACTTCCTTTGACATTTTTACATCAAGACTATGAAGTGAATGTCTACAAATAGTCACCTTGTATGTTCAAAGTACACTATCAAAGGAGAAAATCATTATCCAAAATCCAAATCACATAAAGGTTGCACTTCAAAGAACATTGTGACACATCTTTTGAGACCATTACCATTATGACTATTATAGCAACTTTTGTGATATTAGACTGCTTTTCATTTCACTTCATGGTCTTCTATAGACTATAGCTCAAGTATTTCAAACTCTTGAAGCATTGTCAAATAAAAAACACATACCTTTTCTCATCAAGATCAGAACGATAACACTGGAAAACAATCATAATGTTGTTGGAAGATACCTACAACAAGACTTCTGAGGAGAAAGAATAGAAGCATTATAGCATTTTCAAAGACTTCACAACCTTTGCCAGCATCCTCTCTACTTGTTCCAAAATGGAAGCTTTGGAATAAGGTATGGACATCCATAAAAGCATAATAGAAGGGGGATTTTTGTCTGATATTATAGTTGGAAATTCTTTGGTTGAAATGTATGCAAAATGTGGAAGCACAGAGAAAGCATTTGAAGTTTTTGACATAATTCCTTGAGGAGATGTCATCTCTTGGACTGCAATTATTGTTGGATATGCATAAAATGGATTTGTTGAAAATGCTTTAGAAACTTTCAAGCAAATGAAATTGGTGGGTAATCCAAGTAATGAAATTAATAGCATTTTGGAGGGCTTGAACATCACTACTTTTAAAAGAGAGTTGGGAGTTGAAATTCATGAAAAAATTGATGAGGCACTTCTTAAACATAACTGTATAGATGTGGGAAAAAAGATAATATATTGATGTCCATAGATAACCAAAAGTAGGTTAGCAGAATTTGAGAAGTACATTCAATCACAATAGAGAAGTCCTAAGGTAAAAGGATACAAGGTTTTGAAAAGTAATTAAATGCTAAGGTAAAGAAGTGTAAATATAAGAGGGGAATAGTGCTTGATACTCAAAGCATAAGAACTAAGTACAAATAGCTTTGTAAGAGAAGGATCCCTTGGTGCAGCAAGGAACTCTTGAATAGGAGAGTAGGAAACAACAATGAGAAACCAATAATGTTACATTCTTCTAGCAAGGCTAAAGCCTCAAGGATATTTTACATTATACTCACTAATTGCAAAAAGGCCAACACATGATCTAAGAATTCTCATTGGGAATGTCTGGGGCTGATGGCTCCATATTGTACAATTCTAGGAAGAAACTAGGCACTTACCCTATAATCTCTTCTAACACCTACAACTGATGAAACTCTGGTGGTAGAGAAAAAACCACTAATGCATGCCTGCATCTGTGGCCTAGTTTCAAACAAGAGGGTAGACCTGAACATTGAAACAAAGCAAGTTGATTCCACTTAGATTGAAATTGAGTGGGATCAAATGCTTCTGTATAACTATGGAAACACAAGCATCGACCCACCAATCTCTCCGTATTTGTGAGTGAATCTGTTGTATCCAACAAACACTTACAATGTCTACTATTTTTAGTGGTTAAAAACTTAAGCACTCTGAGCAATTTTTTGGTCTAGTATAAGACCTCTGTCTAAGAATGGAGACAACCTTAAGAAAAAGTTCAAGTTGCTCTGATTAGGGCACTAAAAGAAATGGATAAAGAACCACTTAATTTTTTTTGTATAGATATTGGTTTCTTCCCTTTATCTACCCCTAGATAGGACAACTTAATATACTCTTCAAAGTCGTAAACTGGAACATGTTTTCTGTGTAGGAGATAAATCACATCCACAAACATGGCAGAGCTATGCAAAGTAGGAGAAATTGGCTTGGAAAATGAAGGCAACAGGGTATAAAGAATCATTTATCTGCCACCATAGTGAAAAGTTAGCAATTGCATTTGGTTTATTAAACATGGCCCCTAGTACAACTATTAGAGTTGTTAAGAACCTTCAAGTATGTTATGATTGCCACACTGCATCTAAATTGATCTCCAATATTGTTGCAAGAGAAATTGTTCTAAGAGATGTGAGCCATTTCCATCATTTTAAATAGGGACAACTTTGGATGAACTGGAGTAATATTATATTTGAGGGTAAAACACTATCGGCCTAACATTACTACATGGGGGGAACTCCCCTCATAGTTCCACCGATAGACCAATAAGGTGGGGGAAATCAATTCCATTTTATGTAATGTGGTAAGAGTCATACAATTAATGCTATGTCAGGATGGGGAACTCTTCTTGGAGGTTCTAAACGATCTGCCTCTTTTTTATAATACTGTGTTGGCAGTGCCACCTGGATCATAGTTGTTTGGTGAGATTCCAAACCCAGACAATGAGGTGCAGTTGTGGAAATCTCATAGAGAGAAGCTACAAGCTACCGTGATGATTTTTCCAAGAGAATTTATATCAGAGTCTTTCTAAGCATGGCTTAAGACATGTGCAGATGACATTCTCTCTATGGATAGGCTTGGGGGAAAGTATTTGCTTGATCTTATGAAAAGTGGAAAGGAACTTGCAAAGAATGAGACATTGATTAGAGAAACACTGGATAGTCTAGATGCATTTGAAGGGAGCTTGGAGTGGCTAAAAATGGTTTTTGGTTCAACTGTTGAGTTTCCATGGAAATGCGTGTGTGAGATTGTTTTGAAGCACTCAAAGAGTCTGTGGGATGAAATTTTTGAAAGCCTAATTTTTTAGTAGGATGAAACAAATAATAGTTGATGGATTTACAGATCTAAGTGAGAGAGTTAAGGTTGGTAAATGCCTTGAATCCATAGTTACATCTTTGGCAAGTTACAAAGATGTTGAAACCCATTTACACAAATTACCTACTAGTGAGGGTTGGCTTGTCAAGAGAGGGGACCTAAAAAGTGTCAATTTACCTGGGTTGAGTTTTAGATTTATGATGACAAATGATGAAGACTATTTTGGTTGCCTTAATGCTTATTTTGGAGCTGAGGTTAGTCAAATAAAAGATACCATAGATGAGGGGTCCAAGAATATTATGGAAGACCTCCTAAGTTTTCTTCAAGCACATAAATCTCCTTCAAGGATAAATGATTTGGCACCTTATTTGCAAGATAAATGCTTCCATTTTATCTCAACATTGATTGTTGAGATTGAAGAACATCTTGCACATCTTTCAAAAGCTCTCTATCAAGAAATGAAAAATGAGGAGATCCCAGAAAAAATGAACAAGGAGACACTAAAACTGATAGTTATAGTGGAAAGGGAACTTTTCTTAGGAAGGCTTTTGGTTGCTCTCAGGTAGAAATTGGTGTTTCTAAATACTATTGTTACCAATTTGACAAAGAGGGAGTTTTTTGATCCATGTAGAGAGGATACAACATTGAAAAACTAGTAGCATATAACCAATGAAATGAATAAAGTTAGAACATAAGAGACTGCTCAGGCCAAAGGTATAGAATCATAACTACATACTTGACACTTTTCACTGTCTATTCTTGCACTCTTTTGGGTCACTCAGTTATTATTATGTCTCATTTTTCCCATTTCTAGTCCCAAAAAGCATCATAGGTGTGCCAAGTCACTCAACCTAAAATCCCTTCTACTGTAAAACTTTGTTCCCATCTTTCAAATGGCTCTATCCTAAGGGCATGTGCTAGTTTCTAGTTCAAATTTAAATTCAAATTCCCTCCAAACCCATGAATGCTCACCCTAGTGAGTTTTCTAACAGCTGGTCACTTTATAAAAGCAAGCTTAGCACTCATTTGGAGCCCTATTTTCTCTCTCTAACATCTTGATCCTCCTCATATTCCTCAACTCCTTGAAAACCTTCATTTTTCCTTTTTTTTTGAAGAACATGCACCCTTTTATGCTCTGAAAGGTTCTTGGTGGAGCACATGATGTTTTTAAAGCATGGATAGACATTTCAGAAGCAAGTTTAGAGCATATCAATCAGAATCAATATATAATCAGATAGACTGTTGATTCATTACACAAAAGTAACGATACATTCATGCTTTATTATTCAAATATTACCATGAAGGAAATGCAGTTGATCAAGAAGAATACACACCCAATTGAAGATATATCATTTGTATAAGAATGAATGTTATGTTTACACCAGCTATAGCAAATGGGTATTCCCACACAAATCTATCACCTGCCTGCTTTTGAAGCGGACGCTGAAATGATCTCTGCAAAAATTTTTTGTAGAGAATTTCATGTCATGCTTGAGGATTTCAATGAAAAATTATTCTACCTTCATTGTTACATATAATATTCAACGTAGAAGAGACACTAACAATTAAAGCTGAAAAGTGAAAACTATAAAGTGTGCAGTTAAACTTAGAATCATGAACCATTAAGTTAAAACTTGAAACCATAAACCATGCACTTAAAACTCACAACCATTTAACTATGTAGTTAAAATAAAAGACCATAATGAGAACTACAATTTTGGATGAGAACCAAAGTTTTTAAGGCTAAACATATCAACAACAAGAGCCCTATATGCCTGTGTATTCCATATCTTTATAAGTTTGAGACACATCACATTAACATATGCAAGATTCAATGTTCTTAAATCACTTTGAGAGAATCCAAAACCAAAACCTCTAAGGCAAGAACGAACAAATTGGAAGTTATAGCTCTCAAGTATAAGAAAAAACTCTAACCATTTTTCTAATCGGCATCATTGACAACACAACACAACTTGTGCAAAATCTTGAGGTAAGTCACTTGCCATGATTTCAATGATTTTTTTTTGGAAATTTGTACACGGCCAGATCACTTTTAGTTTTTGTTGTGTTTTATTTCATTCTAAAAAAGGTCTGTTGTTATCTGGTAAATGAAGGCATTGGTTATGTGGTTTTATCTATGGATGTTTTCATATATAAAATTATTGTAATACAAAGTGTTAGACCCTTGTTTGTTTCTCCACATGGAGATATTTTGAACTATGAAATGATTATTTGGTGGTTTAAATTTTTTGTTTATTTTGTTTTCCTTTCCCATGAGGTTATTTTTGCGACAATTTTCCTAACAAAATTATTTAGTATTGAATGTATAGAAGCTATTGCTGAAGCTATAAATGCAATGGTTGTCAAAGCTATTTTCATATAGAGTGAATAGTAGATATTGGATCATCTTCATATGTTAAACTTAATACATTCTTCTTGAAAAACCTTATACATTGTACAATACATGTTTCTCCACAATCTTGTGCCATTATATTGGCTCTTGTACTTCAAAGACCAAATGTTACAAGGAAAGGGATTGGCATGACACAAATGACTAAAGTTTTAAAAGATTGTATTCATAAGTGACAAACAACTTGGTTTTCCAAATGGATACATCCTCTCACATGTGATGAATAAGTGACAAACATCTTGGTTTTCCAAATGGATACATCCTCTCACATGTTTGGTTAGGGCTTAGTGGTCCAATTTGGTACCAATATACTTTTTGATATTATTATATTCTTTTCTAAAACCACGTGTCTGTTACTTCAAAAAAACAAGGGTGCTACACATGAGAGATCATCTTCCCACAAACAAAGAGAGCTAGCATCCCTACATTACATCAATTTGCAATAATTCAACATCCTCTAATTGCAATGGGTGCTGAGTGGACCATTCATTATGAGAGTTGGGTTCTTGTGAACCACTACTCATGAACACATGGGTGAATGAGTTTGACTTATAAAGCTACACAGTTGAATACGGTTGAGTCCTGATAGTGATATCACTATGGAAAATTCCTCCTTATCAATCAAACTATAGGCATACAGGCTATAGGAATACAAGTTACAATATTGTAAATCCAACGGTATCCCAACTAGAATAGCATCGCATAAAAAGTAGTAACCCTACGAGTTGTAAGGGTTGTGGAACTATCACCAACCCTCACTGCATAATCTAAAAGAATAAGAAGTTACATACTTTAAGGATAGTGGAATTAAAAGTCAATTGCGACTGATGAAGCAATGAGGTATACACATACATACATACGTACATATATATATATCATAGTTTCTGCGAGACTGGTACTGGTACTGGTACAGGAGATTGGTACCAGTACCGGTACGAATTTTTTTTGAAAATAGGAGACGGGGGTACTTGGACACACCATTTCTTTTAATATAAAAAAAAATAAAAATAATAATAATAATAATTTATAGAAAATCTGAAAATATTATGACATTGAACTTTCAAAACAATAATTTAATCACTCTTAGACGTGCCAAATACATTATGCTTTAATTTTTAAAGATTCAAATGTTTAAAATTTAAAGTTTTTTTAGGTATTTTAGTGGGAGACATCTTTTTTTGCAGCAAGAGATGGCAGGGTACTCGGGAAACTTCAGCGAAAGTCTCCAGCCTCCTGGAGATGTCTTTGAAGACGGTACCGGTCTCTGAGATGTGTCTCTCAACAAATATTATATATATATATATATATAACATTTCCTATAAAACATATTGTATAGGAAAGTGTACATGCACTCAACCTCTTTGAAATGAATCTACATGATGCAGACAAGGAAGAAGAAAGTCAACTTTCACAATATCAATAGCCAAAACTCAATTCATCCATAGTTTATTCACTCATCAAAGGTTCATATTTCCCTTTACAAGGCACTTAGCCTAATCATTCAAATATGAAATCAGAGTTCCCCATCCTTTATCCAACCCTCAAAACACTTTTTTCAACTTGTAAATGATTGGAACGAATCAGCTAGGTTCCTTAAATCATTAACCAAGTTCAAACTCTTTTACAACTGCCCTTAATCTTTACATCTATGACACCTACAAGCCCTTAAGCACCAAAATTTTATCCCAAGACACATACAATTGCTTCAACATGTGGAATAGCTTTAAAAGGCTTAATTCATCATGAAAAAACTCTCTTTACACCCCTAGAATACAAATTATTTGTTCTGGTTACAAATCCTTCATATCCTGATCTATATGCCTGTGGGTCTACTATTAAGACTGTCAGACATAACTTCCACCATAAGCCTATATTCAATACTATAAAATGATTCTCATACACCTTTTAGAGGGGACTAAAACATATTAAAATATCAACTTAAGTTACTTTGATAAATAGTGTTCAAATTTGGATTGATGGTGTGCAAATTAGGCCTATTAGGTCTCCATACATACAGGGCTTATTCAATATCCTACTTCCCACCACAAGTTCACTTGACCAATGCTTCAATCATCTATATTTAGGCTTGAATAAGCTTCATTTCCACAGTTATTTTTATAAACCCTAGACCATGTTACACTTAACTGCCCTGTTTTTGGATTGTGCACATAATTTACAGTCAAAAATTCAAAATTACAACACCTTAGGTTTATGCCTCTAGCCCAAAACCATATAAGAATGAGATAACATCCATGAAAGACTATTCTCATAGTAAACCAAGAAATTCCATCTCCAAAAAAAGGAAAAACACAAATTTCTATACCTGCTGGTTATCCTAATGAGGGTTTGGACTGTATTTACAAAAAGTGTCATGACTCCTTTATTTCTTCATGAAATCAAACAAGACCAAGTGCAAAATGATCTAGAAACACAACAACTTTTCCAATGAATACCCCTTCAATATCAGACTGTACATGGCTGTATAGGAGCAAATAAGCACATTCTTACAATGTTTTCTAAGAAAAAACAGAATTCCATTAATATTTTCTCCTTACAAATCAAAATTATTTTCTTTCCTCGACCTGTGTGAGGCTTATTTATACATTGAAGACCAAAAATAACTCATAAAAATTTCCTACAACTAATTCTAACCTTCCCCTAACCTCTTGACTTGTTATCTACTTAATTTTTCCTCTTCAACTACCATACATTGCATTTTTTGCAATATGACATGATTTGACAGCTTCCAACTTTTACAATATATGAGAAATGAACAACACCCTAGGACCTATAAAACCACCAATGTGGCCTCTTGGGCCTTATTACAATATCAAGACATCAAAATGGAACAAATGACTCAACATGGCCTCATGGAGGCATGTGATCAAATAGGTGCTCCTGCACCACTGCACCATACACCATTTTGAGGGAATGTTTTGATTAGCCAATAAGGCTACATTTAGTAGCACATTTCACCTAGAAAGTTGTCTCACACCATGCAAGAAAACTTCTAGATAGTTGAAACATTCCTTGCGTCACATCTGAAAATAAATTTCAACTCGCAACCAATATTTTTATTAAAAGGCTACAAAAATCTTGTCCCAAGCTCAAGAATTTAGTAGCTCTAAACCTTGATATTTTTAGACCTAGTTTTCATTTATTATGAATAGATTGAAGTGGTAGCTGTATGGAGACTCATTTTTTCTTAAATTATGCTTTGGAATTGTTTCGTAATATACTTTCCTACAAACTCTAACCATTTTTCTCATCAACATCATTGACAACACAACACAACTTGTGCAAAATCTTGAGGTAAGTCACTTGCCATGATTTCAATGATTTTTTTTTGGAAATCTGTACATGACCAGATCACTTTTAGTTTTTTTTGTTTTTTATTTCATTCTAAAATAGGTATACTGTTATCTGGTAAATGAAGGCATTGGTTCTATGGTTTTATTTGTGGATGTTTTCATATATAAAATTATTGTAATACAAAGTGTTAGACCCTTGATTGTTTCTCCACATGGAGATATTTTGAACTGTGAAATGATCATTTCGTGGTTTAAATTTTTTGTTTATTTTTTTTCCTTTCCCTTGAGGTTATTTTTGTGACAATTTTCCTGACAGAATTATTTAGTATTGAATGTATAGCAGCTACTACTGAAGCTGTAAATGCAATGGTTTTCAGAGATATTTTCATATAGAGTGAATAGTAGATATCAAATAATCTTTGAATATGTTAAACTTAATACATTCTTCTTTACAAACCTTACACATTGTACAATACATGTTTCCCCACAGTTTTGTGCCATTATACTAGCTCTTGTACTTCAAAGACCAAATGCTACAAGGAAAGGGATTGGTGTGACACAAACGACTAAAGTTTTAAAATATTGTATTCATAAGTGAAAAACAACTTTGTTTTCCAAATGGATACATCCTCTCACATGTGATGAATAAGTGACACACATCTTGGTTTTCCTAATGGATACATCCTCTCACATGGCTGGTTAGGACTGAGTGGTCCAATTTGGTAACAATATACTTTTTGATATTATTATCTTCTTTTCTAAAACCATGTGTCTATTACTTCAAAAAAATAGGGGTGCTACATATGAGAGATCATCTTCCCACAAACAAAGAGAGCTAGCATCCCTACATTACATCAATTTGCAATAATTCAACATCCTCTAATTGCAATGGGTGCTGAGTGGACCATTCATTATGAGAGTTGGGTTCTTGTGAGCCACTACTCATGAAACATGGGTGAATGAGTTTGACTTGAAAAACTATACGATTGAATATGTTTAAATTTGAAGACAAATTTGTATATTTGAGTGCACACCTATCTTAAGGAAAAGTGCATATCACTTTTTTCATGTATAGATGTGTGCATGTGAAATAAAGAAAAAAGAGTTTAGTTCATCAAAATGGTGTCTTTCCATTTATAGGGGAATATCTCTTTATATGAGAAATTCAAAGCATAAAATTCCTTGTGAAGTGCACAATTAACAAATGCATTTTTTCACTTCAAACAAGCAACATATTTCATTGATAGGAACATGCTAATATGAAGAGAAAGTTGTTATAAGAAAAAGTTCCAAATTGATATTATAAGGTGCATGCCTGATCAAGCAGGATAGGTGTTTCAAATCATCAAACACTTTACCCATTATAGGCATGCACCTCAATACAGAGTGTTTCTTTCAAATTTGAAATGACAAATTGCTTGTATAGGTGGATGTTGGAATGAGAATAAGGGAGAAAAAAAGTCAAAATCTGAAAATACAATGCATAGGTGCATTCCTCTTATTGGGAACCAAGTGATTTTTAAAAGGAAAACATGTCTAGTGTAAACGATCCTAAAGATGCCTTTCACCCATTAAATTTTTGTTAAAATAGGCAAGCCCATAAAATATTAAAATACGCTTCATCTATTACTAACTTGGAGCATGGATTTGGAGCAGGGATTTGAAGCATGCACAACCACCCTCTACTTCTCGGGATTTGAAGGCCTCTGTAACACAAAAAATGCTATAGGAAAACATACCTACAAGCAAAACAATATAGGAAAAACACTCACAACAGAACTTACATTGAAAATACTTGGAGAATTGTTTAAAATTGCTTATAAGGTTCAACATTTAATGCTTATTTTTGAAAGTTCTGAGATAAAAAAAAATTCTAGTTACGATCTTTTTTCACTCTATTATAGTTCTGCACCTGAGGCATGCTCATTGAAACCAAAAAACGTCCATCCTAATTGTGATTTGTTTTCTTGTCTTGAATCTATCAAAACATGTCACAATTTTTAACATCAAAATTTTATGGGCATGGAAAGAGCATGAATTTTTATTTCTTAAAGAGTGTGCAATGCAAAAACTAAGAGAAGCAATACATACTTTTTATTTTGGTTGGCAAGAAAGCTTCTATTAAATTTCAAGAGGTTGCATTGAAAAAACTAAATCATAAACAAAAGGTACCTATGATTAGGGAATACTTTGTTCTCGCATATACTCATAATTGCACGACAGGCTCTAATTTAGAGCTACAAAATTTTTGAAGTAGGAGGGCAAAGATCCTCACAAAATAAAGGGAAATTAACTGAACTAGAAATAAAAATTGGAACACATTAGCAAACAGTGCACGTAGAAATAGATGCTAGAGTAGAGTATACCTTGCATCAACATCTATTATTTTTGAGTTTCATTTCTAGATGTTGGCTTGCAAGGGTAGTCACATTCTGAAAGCTGTTCAACAAGAAACTAAAAATTTTAGTGTGTACCTAACCTGCAATAAACAACCTACCAAATCAACAAAACTAGTTGTGAAAATAAAAGACTAGTGTCCATTATCTAGTGACCATTTCAACATCTATTTGTAATTATTTGGTATTTTTGTCGGTTACCAAAAGCTCCCATTGGCATCAATTTATGTTCAATCAGTCCCTAGTTGGGGTGTTAAAAATATTTTCTCATGTATATTTGATATTCCAAGTGAAGGACATTGTTGTTGCTTATTAAATATTATCTTTAGTTTTACAATATATCTGAATATGACATGTCCTACTTGTAGAAAATTGATTAACATGGAATTGGCTTTCACTGAATGATAGTTAAAATTTAATAATTTTTCTATATGCACAAAAGTTTAAAACCTACATTTCTTAGTTCGAACCCATTTTTGGGAGCATAGATAAATTGTCCCAATTCCTAATTATTGTCCTTGAGAATAACCAGTCTTGGTTTGATTCCTTTCTCTTCATAGTATGGCTTATGATTTTGCATTTTCTTATCCTCAACCAACTCATGCCCATAATCACTATCTGCCCTTGGAGCTACCAAAGATTACTTCATATTTTTTTTCTATGAATGGTTATACTTCCTTACTTACATGAAGTTGCCATTGACTCTCATTTTAATTATCTAATTCACCAAAGGCTAGAGAGTGTTGATCAAATATGGTCCAATTAAGATTAGGAGAGGGATTCCCCTCCTATTAAATTTTTGAGTACCTTTCCTGCATTCAAAATGTATGCTATATAATATATTTTCTTTCCCATTTTTATATCCCAATAGTTTTTTTTGTTTTACATCAAAATTTTGTACTTGATGTTTAATATTTGCTTGTTTTTAAACAAAATGTAAAAATACAATTTCATCGTAAATAGTGATGATCTAGATGCATGATCCTGCACCACAATATTTGTAAACAACAGTGAATTGATTTTAAATGATTATGTTTTCTACATGCAGTGTTGTTGTAATGATGAAAGCTCTATCTAATGCTAAAGGGGAGAAACAAATATTGGCTCTTTTCCAGGACATTGCAAGCTACCTACTTCTTGCTTGTGGTGTTGTATACGCTATTGATGCCTGCATTCAGTTCCCACTTATGCAAATTTGTATTGAAAGTTAAGCTATTGCTACGTTGTAAGTATATTATGCTACTACTTACAACTTCATTGGGATTTTGAATGTGACAGGGACTACTGTGTTGTGGGTCTTCTGCAATCCAAAATTAGGCGCTTTCACTTCTTCATTTTGGTGGGCATTCAAAATAAGGTAAGGTTTTAGAGTATGTTTATTAAAATGAAAATTATATCCATTTTAGCGAGCTATGCGACTCACTTCTCCATTTTGGCGAGCATTGAAAATAAGGTCTTGAGGAAGGTTTTAGAGTATGTTTATTAAAATGAAAATTATTGGCATTTTAATGATGAGAACATTTTGACATGTTAAATATATATATAATTATTACTAGCAATTGCACCTTTGTGTGCAATAGGTACGCCGAAGAAGTATGAAAGGTCAATTAGAGAAAATTTTGGTGTATTTTTTTAGACATATGTGTAGTACATGAGGTCAATTGGTAGGTCATCTAGCAAATGATATTTATGTAACAAAGGTCTCAATTATCATTCAATCAATAAAAATATATTTTAAATATAATCTTTCATTAGACAAAATTATATATTTGTAATAGTAAATTTATTATAGGAGTTTAGTTTATTTTTTCTCTATCCACCTCTCTGTATCTTATCTATATCTCCCTCTCCATTTTATTTCTAAGTAAGGGTTCAATTATGGTTAGGTTTTATTATAAACCTTGGGGTTAGGGTTATAGTTGGGGTTCAAATAGGAGTACAATCAAAGTTACAACTCAATTAGGGTTATGATCCAACTATGGTTTCAACTCAATTAGGGTTATGATACAATTAGGGTTAGGGGTCAATTAGGACTTTAGTTAGGGTTTGATTAGGGTTAGGTATATATTTCAATTAGGGTTACTATTAGGGTTAGGGTTAGGGTACAATTTGGGTTCGGGGTAGGGTTAGGGTTAGGGTTGAATTAGGTTTAGGATTAAATTAGGGTTAAGGTTACAATTCAATTAGGGTTACTATTCACTTAAGGTTACAAAATTAGGGCTAATTAGGTTTTGGGTTACTGTTCTATGATTAAGCTTGCGCTTCGGGTTACAATTGGGTTTCATATAAGGTTATGATCAAGATTAATATGATTGGGATGCAATTAGGGGTTAATTAATATTAGGATTATGTTACAATTAGGGTTTAATTAATATAGATTTATGTTTATGAGTAGAATTCAATTATTCTTATCATGATTAGGGTTAGAAAAGGGTTAATTTTCAATTAGATTTTAATATGATAAATGTTAGGATTCAATTAGGGTTAGGGTTCAAATAGGATTAGACATGAATTAAAGTCACAATTAGAATTTGAGTTCAATTAGGGTTAGAGATAGGATTAGATTTAGGGTTCAATTAGGGTTAACATTCAATCGAGGTTTAATTAGGGTTAGAGTGCAATTTGGGTTAGAAATTAATTAGGGTTAGCATGTTACATTAGCATTTTTCAATTGGGGTTAGAATTAGGATAAAGCTTAGGGTTAAAGTTCAATTAGGGTTATGATTAGGGTTACATTTAATCTTAAGATTAAAATTCAATTAGGGTAGGGTTTAATTAGGGTTCTAGGATAAATATTGGGGTTAGCATTAGGGTTAAAGTTGATTAGGTTTAGGGTTCTAAAATAAATCTCAGAGTTAGCATTAGGGTTAAGGGTCAATTAGGGTTTGGGTTATGGTTTGGGTTTAGTTAGGGTTAGGGTTCAAATAGGATTATACTTAGGGTTTAATCAGGGTTAGGTATATAGTTCAATTAGGTTAATTATTAGGGTTAGGGTACAATTTGGGTTAGGGGTTGAATTAGGTTTATGATTAATTAATCAGGGTTAAGGTTACAATTCAATTAGGGTTAGTGCTCACTTAAGGTTATGATTAGTGTTAGATTTAGGGTTTCTTCAATTAGGGTTAGGGTTTTGTTAGGGTTAGGGTTATATTTTAATTAGGGTTAGGTTAGGATATAACTAAGGTCCAATTTGGATTAGGGATTAATAGTAATTCCAACCCTACCCTTAACACTAACCAAAGCCTTATTCCTAACCTAAAACCTATTATAATTATAATCCGAACCCTAACCCTAACCATAATTCCATCCCTAACCCTAACATAATTATCACACTAAAATGAAAATTATGGCCAAGATTTTAATAATGAACACATTTATTTAGTTATTTATTTAGTCATTTTTATTTGTCTGAGATTAGTCATTTATTTAGTCATTTTTATTTGTCTGATATTAGTCATTTATTTAGCCATTTAGTTGTGATTTTACCCAATGGCCAAATTAGTCACTTATAAATGACCAAATTAGTCATTTATTTTCAAGATACTACTAGTGTTAGTCACGTGTCTAAAATTTTTAGTCACGTGTCTAAAATTTTTAGTCACGTGTCTAAAATTTTTAGTCACGTGTCTAAAATTTTTAGTCACGTGTCTAAAATTTTTAGTCACGTGTCTAAAATTTTTAGTCACGTGTCTAAAACTTTTAGTCACATGTCTAAAACTTTTAGTCATGTGACAAATTTTTAGTCACATAGTCATTTATTTTCCAAATTCTACTAGTGATAGAATCCTATGTGGCATGAAAAAAAATGTCTCAATGGATCACAACAAGAGAAAATTCCAATATAATTCTTATAGGAATGGTTTTTCAATGGATTTATATAAATTTTCTTTCTAAAAATATTTTTAAAAGGTCAAGGTTATGGTAGAAATTTACAAAATATTCATGTGAGTTGGAAATAATTTTTTTGTGCCTTTTTCTATATTTTAAAAATTTTAAACTTTGAGTAATTTGGGAAATAGATTTTGAAGGTTCATGATGGTTTTATTAATGTTGGACTTTGGGATTTTTATAGTTTTTCTAACTTGAACAAAAAATATGAAAATTAAAACCATGTTTGATGTTTTTTTTATTTTTTGGTATGAATACTCCACCCAATGTTTTATGATTTTGTATTATTGGACAATGTGGTAAAATTTATGCATTGTTCTATGCCAAACCAAAATTGTAATTTTGGGCCATTACACACTTAAGATTTAGGCATCGAGTAGGAAAGGAGTGACCTCTCACCACTTACAAAAATTGAAAGGAACTGATGGATATATAATTGATGGTTTAACCAAGTGATAATATAAATACATTAGGGATAATTAAACCATGTAATTAAATAAGATAACTATGTCATGTTCTTAATGTATCTTCAAGATTGGGATTAGGTATAAGGGACATGCAATAACTCTTATAATTTATTGAATATCATCGAGTACCCTAATATGAGGTAGGATTTTTACTCAACCTTCTATATGGTCATTGTGCTAATATAATGAAACTTCTTGACTTAATTATATGACCTTCATCCTACCCTATCATTAGATTTTGTATCCAATGTGTGTTGAGACCACCTAAATGAGTGTTTTTGGATTATTGTACCCTTATACATGAATGGTTATTTGCATTTATTTATATTTTAAATATTCTAGATAAATTATGTGTAATTTTTAACCATCAACATTTTGGATCAAATTCTATGATCCATCATTAGAATGATAATCAGATAGATCTAGTTGATTCTTCCATCTATCTACTTACCATTTGGATGATGGATGATGGAGTTTGATTTGAAAAATTGATGGTTAAAAAATTGCAGAGTTTATCCAAAAACTATTGGAAGTCTATGCATTTTGTGTTGTCATTGATGTCAACAAATATATGTTGTTGCATTGATGCCAACCTTAGAGATGTTTTGATTAGTTGCATTATGTTGTCATTAGTAGTCTCACTGGTGTCAACCTCTAGTGTTTCCTTGATAAGCATGTGTGTGGTTGAGTTGTTGTATTGCAGCTGGTTTTGTTGTGATGGAAAAGTGTTGCAAATGATGAGATGGTGTTTGTAGTGCTTGGTTTCCAAGTGCTTTTGAGAAAATTTAAATAAAAGAAGAAAATAGTGTGGTAAAGAGTGTTCTGTGTGGTAGAACGGTGTTCTAGTTTTTTCTCCACATTTCTTTTGTATTGAAGATATTCTTGTGTGGTTTATATATGTTGATTAGAGGTGTTATATCCAAATTTTCTTGTTCTAGATTGTTTTACAGAGAAAGTTGTGTTCGCCAGTGTGAAAACTATGAAAGAAGTGTTGTCTGGGAGAAGTGGTTTTGCTCCGCATTTCTTTGCAGTATGGTATTTGGTCTTTCAAATATGAGGGTATGGTTACATTTCTCATATCTATCTTTAGTTCAAGTTGTTCAAAGTTTTGTGCTCCACAAGGTTTGATTCATGTGTTATAGTATGTGGAAGATTAACTAGGTGTACATGATGAATATGTTCTTTAGGTGAAAGTTGTCGTGAAAGATTTTTTTGGATTTCATGGTGTTGATGGAATATTTTAGATTGTGTTCAAGTGGTGTGTGTGTTCTATGAGTTGTATTTGAATAAAAGGACGCATGTACTTAAATGTTTAATGGTATTTACATGGGTTTGGTCGACCTTGGGTGTTTACACTAATTATGGAAATGCTTCAGTGTTTGTGGAAGCGTGGCATGGCATGTATGTATGGATTTAGGTCTAAGTTAAGGTGTGATGTGGTCTATTTTCATTCCTCTCCACTGCAGGAATGCTTAGTGCCAACCTAATTTGAATTTTCACATTTGAGGTGCATAGCCAACCTTGTAAATTATTTTCAAGGTTGAGGATGGTATATATATATGTTGAGTTTTTGGAGGATTGTAGTATGAAGTGTGTGTGATGTGAAGTGTGAAAGTAAAAAGTGTAGTGTGAGCTTTAACGACTAAGACTATTAGAATTAGTGAGTAGAAGGTGTCTATATTCTTTAGAGAGAGTGCAAATGTACTAGTGGTGCAGTGGTGAAACTTTTTGTTGCTTTGAGATGGATTTCTCATTGTAACAATATTTTGTCTTCTTTTCTATAATCTAAAAGTGATCCATTAGCAGTGAATTCTTCTTTCTTTTTGGAAGTGAAACCTTTGGCAATGAGCCTATTGTATTCGGTGTTGCAATTACTTTATACTATGACCTAATCCTTATCGTAGTTTTTCCCTTCTCAGATTTTCCACGTAAGTATGGTGTTCTTCTAGGTATGGTGTCGATGTGCTGATGTGTTGTGTTTTTGTTATTTACTTTCAAGCTAAATCAGTATAATAGATTAAGAGTTCGGTCCACAAAAAGCTCAAAAAGTGGAAGTGTTTTTGTTATTTTTCAGAATTTGTCACACTTGGACTGTAAATTTGATGCACTTATACAATGAATCTTAGAAAAATTCAGTAGTATGGAATTTATTATTTTTAATTTAGTTTCCAAATATATAATTAATTCAAATACCTAGATGATAGAAATTAAATTTTGATAGGCACATGTATAAAAACCACTTTTTAAAAGTCATTTTTTTACCATACCATACACGAGTACATACACCACTTTTTGACCTAAATAAAATTATTTTTCTAATCCCTTTTGGGGAAAGATATGTAGCAACATGGAGATTGATGAGGATATTTTTTTATATTTTTTTCTTGAATATTTTTTTTGTTGAATTTTTATTGGCCCTAATTGTTGTATTTAAAAATCAATGTGTACGAAAAACATAATTGGACCCAAACTAAACGTTTTTTTAATTTTTTTTCATTGTGTAGAGAATTGTCTGAAGATTGATGTCATATAAATTTTTTTGTAAAATAATTAACCAAAAAAAAATTTATTAAAACAAAAAAAAAGCTAATATTTCAAGTTTATGGACCAATTTTCTTATAAATTAATTAAAAAATATAATCCAATCTTAACAAAAATTATATATTTTGAAACTATACATCATGTTCTATAATGGGTTTTAATTTCATAGATTAATTTAGAAAAAAAGTCCATCAAAGTTATATTGCCAAAGTTAGACATTTCTCTTGAACCTACCTTAGTTTTTAGTTTTAGCTCAAAGGCTAAGGGTCAGATTGCCAAGCTTTTCCCAAGCCTAAAACTGAGGCAACATGTGGTTTGGGAATTCAAAATTTTAGGAACGCGTACATGTTATGAAACACATACTTGTTTTTAAATGGAAATGCATACACATTATATAATGTGTATGTGTTCTTTATTTTCCCGTTTGAAAATAGAAATGCGTACATGTTATGTAACACATATGTGTTTCTAAAATATAACATGTACACACTTTATAATTCATGCACATTTCTTATATATCTATTTTTTCCCAATTTGGAAAAAAACCGACTAAGCACGTTTTTTCTGCAACATTCCTTTTTTGCAGTACGATCGACATCTCCATTTTCTACATTTTCAATACAATATTTCCTTGTACAATATCTTAATAGGCCATATTATATTCAAATTTTTGGAGGATACAAATGCAAGTTGAATTTTTTGAAGTGGAATGAAGTACAAGGACTTTTTACAAGAAGATTTGGAAAAAGAGATATTTTGTATGTATTCATATGTTTTTGTACTTCAACGTTTATAGAAGAATGGATCTCCATATTATATAGTTTTATTTGAATATTTGAAGGAGGAAGCAATTGGAAAATAGGTTAAGAATCATTTTTTTTTTTATCAAGAGGGTTTGGTAATCATGGGATCAAAGCAAAAGTAAAGAAAAAAATGTAGAAAGTTAATGACACCTGAAGAAATTGAAGGAAATAGAGAAATAGAGGCAAAAAGACAAAGGGATAGAAGAGCAAGGATTTTCCAAATTAAAATTTGGAAGCATCTAGTTCCATGAATGTTGAAGAGGAAACTATGAAGGGTGAGATGAATGTAGATGATGCAAATGTGGAGATGGTGAATATGGAAGAAAATGCAATTATGGAGACAAACCCAACTATGCCTTCAACTTCAACTTTGAATGATATAGAAATAGCACATATGCAAACAACTTCAGGTATGTCTTCAAATCCACCTCCCAATGATATGGAAAATGCACCTATTCAAATAATTTATCTAGATATGTCTTCAAACCCAAGTTTTGATAATATTGATCTTTGTTATTTAGATGAAGTTGGATACACCATTGATGGTATCAATAATTCTCATTTCAAAACAATGCAAAAACAAAATAATGAGGAAATATCTTTTATGAATGTAAATGAGAATGAGATCCCTCAGATTGATGAAAATGAGAATGAAATCCCTTGTATGTTTGAAAGCGAGAAATGAAACACCTTGTATGAATGAAAATGAAACCAATTGTATGAATGAAAATGAAAATGTTTTTTCACAATTGAAAGAGATGTGTTAGATAACCTTCCTAGTAAAGTTTCTTGGAGACAAATGAGAACTCATGGAAATAGATTATATAATTTTCTTTTATAGATAGAAATTAGGATTTCAATGTCAACTCATGATGCAATTGATGAAAATAAGGAAAATGCAAAAAGTGATGAAAATTAGGAATTTTTATAAAACCAAAAAAGAAAGATGATTAAGTAGAACAAGTCATATCTAGTGTTACCAATGATGTTGATTCTATCGGAAAGGAAAATTGATCTAAAGATAAGAATGTAGCTCATCGTGTATAATAACTACTCTAGTTAATAAAACAACTTCAAATAAAAGAATGTTAAATAAGATTAGTAAATATATAAAAGTAAATCCTAAAAATTGTTGAAATAATGGATGCACAATGTCTATATGAAGTTGCAGCCTTCAAGAGGACCTTTTCCAAGAAGAAATTCACCCACACAGAAAGTGTTGCAACTTGAGCATGTAAATAGAGATTATCTGATTGATCTAGAATATATGATTACAAATGCTCAAATTCCCTAAATATATAGGAAAGAGTGAGATACAAGATGCATTATGATGTTGCCATGTGTCTTGATCAAACATCATGTGACAACATGTAAACCCTAACTAACTACCTAGGGAATGATGAACTGATTGAGATAAGTTCTAGATGATATTCTAGAAGGAATCTTATCTCCCAAATATATGGAAAGGGTAATGACCCCACTATTAATGTTTTTCCTAATAATTCAATCTAGGAATTAATTAATTAAATAAAAGACCTAAGTTAAAATTATGCTAGTGTAATTAAATAATTAATTACACCAACACCCCCCATAAGTGCAACTTAGGGAGGAAATTAAAAATGCAATGATTATGCAATGGTGATGGGTCTTGGCTGCATGATGGCCATTTTAGGTACCCATTTACAAATGAGAATGAAATGCAACTAATCTCCCACAAATAGAGAAAAGGAGAAAATCTAGTGGGAAGAAAACCCCTCTCCAAAAGGAGATGAAATAAAGAAAAGTGAGGAATGATGGAGGACTCCATGATACCCCCAAGTACACCATCCATCACATGGATACAATACAATCAATAGCCACCCCATAGGATGGAAACATAGAGACTATATAGCCCCCCCAGAACATGAGATCACTTGCAAAAATGGTAAGTTCCTATAGAAAAAACATGATCCAATTTCGACAAACAACTTGTCTCCCTTTCAGAAGAAACAAAACCAAGTAGAAATGCAGGGATGCTTCCCATTCCAGATAGGAATTGAAGGAAAGTAGGATGAGTGTGGATGATGACGATGTCTTTGAAAACTACTCATGTTTCTCCTTTCATAATGAAGACGAAGGTGCCACAATCAAATCAGGTACATGCCCAATCAATTCATCTAAGAAGGTGGCAAACTAGGACAATGCAAAAACCAATGTTGAACAAGATCCAAAGACTACAATGCAATGATCCTTCCATTGAAGGAATAGATGTAGACTAGATTGCCCCCTAGAATGAAGTGTCCTCAAAACCACTGAAAGAAGTTTGAAGCAACAAAGGTGTCCAAACGACATGTCTCCCACTAGGAAGAAGCAAATCCAATAGTAGATGCTAAAGAAAATCCAATGGAATAGATTGAACTGAGTTGAAAGTTGAGATTGTTTGTGGTTTGTTACTACACATGTTGGGTGGAGGGCCAAAACAAATGTCGACTACTAAAATCATGTTATAAGTTCCCTACAAAATCTTAAAATAATATACACCACATATTATGGGTGAGATTCATGTGCACATGTTGACTACAATTTGTACTGTATAAAAACTCTGCAAAAACGTAGGCCAACAACAAGCCTTCAATGTACTCCACGAGATCTTCAATCATTTTCTCCCTGATTTTCCTCTCTTTAATAGCTAGCTTCCACCAGTGGAAGTGCACAAAAAACATAAGATATTATGGCTCTTTGTAGGTTTCCCATATGATAGCTAGGCCTCCTTATTTCTAGTTGTACCCTTTACAAAGTGAATAGGGGTGATCCCACAATACTAGTTTACAATTTTTGGCCAAACTAGACACTAAAATAATTTTTTATAACTAAATCTTCACATTCGGGCACCTATAGTGGCTAAACTGTGAAGAATTTGAAGATGATGCAAACTAGTGATTTTTCACATTTTGTCTATAGATTCTAATTGTATTTTTTTCAAAAATTTTGGAATTAGATTGCACTTCTTTTTCCATCTCCTTTGAAAACTAATTTTTTTTAGAAAACAACATTTTTAAGGAGTGACACTCACCATATAATGCATAAATTTTTTTCCATGAAGGATAAAATTCTAATTCTTTAGAATTTAGATTTGTAACTACGATATCTAGTACTTCCGATTGGTTAGAAATTTTTTTATTGAATATTTTTTCCTCAATCAAGTTTTGAAGTCAAACCAATTACAATTCAAATGTAGGCGGACTATATAATGTATAACTTTTTTTGTATGTATTGAAATTCATTTTTCTTTTTGTTGGATCAAGGACTTCAATTTCTGGTGCACTCATATTTTTCAATTTTCTTTTTATAATTTGCTATTTTTCCACGTGTAAAACATAGAGCTTGATTTTCAGTGAAAATCCTATGTTTAATAAAACCAAAAAAAAAACATATTAAAATTATATTCATTGGATAGGTCATTCCAAGGACTACCATCATCCATTTGGGTCTGTGAAGTCTCCTCCATTTTCATCCTCAACCCGAGCTTCGAAGTGCAAAATTTTGGACTTTTTTGGTGCTAGAGGGTGAGAAGGTGGGAAAAGGGTGATTCGAGCGAACCCCTAGGGGTTCATTCGAACCCCCTTTCAAAAATTGTTTTCTTTGTGTTTTTTGGCAAGAATGGTGGGACCTTTCATTTAATTGGTTTTCTCGAACCAGGGTTCATTCGAACGATTTTTTGGTTCGCTCAAACCAAAGGGTTCATTCGAACCCCAAAAACCAATTTTTTTTGCATGGGGTCATTTTTTGGAAATTTTCCTTCCTCACTCAAATTGTAAACCACTTTTGTGGGTTTACCCATAGTAACATATAGAAAAAAAGGTATTGTTGATTAGGTAGCCTGGAGAAAAAAAAGGGTAAATTTTAGAAGAATCCTAATGTTTATTGAAGACCTCACTTAGTTTCCTAGATTGTGTTGAATTATAAGTCATAAAAAGGGGATAACAACTTTTTGAAATTTTACCTTGGAGACTCTTATAGAAAATAAGACTCTTTCAAACTCTAGTTACTAGTAGACTTTGTTGGTATTTACTCCCAAAAGACATAGCAACCATAATGATAGAAAATTTTAATTAAAATTAGACTTCTTTTTGAGTTTCTAATATGTTTCCCAACAAAGGAAGGGATGTGGGGAATTGAGGGACCTACTATTAAAGCTAAAAGAGAGGATGTGGGGCCCCTAGACACCCAATCACCCATATTTGGAATAAAATACTATCATAGTTTTAGTTACAACTACATTTAAATTAGTATTTCCATTAATTATATTTGGAATCTCATCGGGCCATCAATGGGACAAAGAACAAGGTACCATCGATAAAGAACTATCTGACCAGTTCACGTTACTGCTCCAAGTGGTACCCACATCCGTCGGCATCCAAGTCACTATATCGCTAAAAAACTGAACTTCAAAACCTCATGTCGGAGGTTGTGAAGTTCCTAAAACCCATGACTTGTCAATAAAAGGGATGGCCTTGTCGCTCAAAACTTGAACTTTCAAACCTCAAGTTAGAGGTTGCGAAGTTCGTAAAACCAAGGACACGCTGAAAACAAAGGGATTAACCTTCGCTTCACAGTTGCTAATTCAGGAGGTTAAGAAACTTCAGAAGCCTGTGACTTCAGTTAGATAAACTTGAAAAACAACTTAGCATAGGCCAATGAAGGAGGAAAACACAAATACTCTAGGAAGTCGATCAAGCCAATAAATTTGAGTCACATTTCTCAACAATCCTCTCCCCTAACTTGAAACCTATCCCTTAGTTGGATCAGTTAGTCGTATTAGGGAATGCTAAAGAAAAAAAGAATCATAATGAGGTGTAGTCTCTATGTCATAGGGGCCACCAACATATACCCATGGCAGTGGGACAAGGCCTCCAAAGTCATCTATCATCAGATTGTCTCTCAGGTAGTCTGTGTAAATATGGCCCTATATGTGGGCTACATTGTATCCTGCACCTCCCCAAACTACCTAGCAACTCAATTAGGTAGCTATCACTTGTTGAAAAGTGCAAAAACACCCAAAACAAGTTGCAAAAAACTATCCCAAGGTCTCTCAGATGTTAGGTCATGACTTGCTTGGAATATCTCATTTGATTTATGTGATTTGTTGGTAATCACAGGGCAGCCTTACGTATGTTAATTTGAAAGGAGATTGGTTCCTTAAATGGAGTTTTTAAGATATTGGATTTGATGTGCAATTGCTGCTAGTTCAAAATAGTTGTCTAAAACTCCACTTTTATCATTAGATTTGGCTTTACAATGATGCTAGAACTTTTCCTAAATTACTATTTCAAAGAAAGGTCAAAAGGGAAGGGAAAGGAGGAAGTTCCTAGACCTACAACTACCAATGAACAGTGATAATGGAGGATGCTACAATGGAAAACCTTCCTGAAACTAAGTTCCACTTAACCAAATTAGCTAACAATATCATGAAACTAGTGCTATCTTCTAAGGTCTGCAGATTTTCAAATGTTCATTCACCATAAAGCATAAATAAAAAATGAATTTCAAGTGCAACAATGAATTTATTTTTAGACTAGCTTTACACTGTTGTTTATCATCAACAAACAACAAAATGCATGAACAAGGAAGGGCATCAACACAGTAGTATTCTTCAGCATCAATGAACAACATTCACTAAACTACTAGAAGTATGCAAAATACATAGAACAAAAAATTAAATCTACTCAAATCTATCAACAATGAGGAGATGAATCATGAAACATGAAGGAATCTCAAGAATCCACCAAAAGCAATGAATTTCTATTAGAATTTCAGCAACATGTCTTTACAACAACTCAACTCTCTCTTTGAAAATGAGAGGAGAATGGGGACATAGAGTCATTGACACTAGAATTTACTGATTTTTCTGCCTGAGCCTCTTCCCAATCAGAGCAAGTGATCAAGAACATGCCTAAGTGTACAAAGAATTGGGAGTTGATCATTGGCAGATCATAGAAACTATCCTTCCAAGTGCTCAAACTAGATATAATTGAGTGGGACAAGCTTCAGGCGCTGATGGGAAAATTCGTGGAGTATGCCACTATTCAAAAGAATCAAGGAAAAGCTATCATAGATAATGAGTTCCTCATAGTGTAGCTACAACTAAAAGGACAATCACTACAGGACAAAAATGCTATAGTGACATGGCACTAGAGGAAAAAATAGGAAAAAGACAAGAAATTTATTTTTTAAATTGTAAAATATTGGGGGTAGGTGAAACCCTAATATGTAATGAATCTTGGCCACATAATGAGATTAAATCTTGGCCATTCATTTTTCCTTTTGAAAGCTACAAATAGGGGGTCTCCTCTCATTTTCAAAGAGAGAGTTGAGTTTTGTATTTAGACATGCTGCTGAAATTCTAATAGAAATTCATTGCTTTTGGTGGATTCTTGAGTTTCCTTCATGTTTCATGATTCATCTCCTCATAGTTGATAGATTTGAGTAGATTTAATTTGTTGTTCTATGTATTTTGCATACTTCTAGTAGTTTAGTGAATGTTGTTCATTGATGCTGAAGAATACTATTGTGTTGAAGCCCTTCCCTGTTCATGTTTTTTGTTGTTTTTTGATGATAAACAATAGTGTAAAGCTAGTTTGAACATAAATTCATTGGTGCACTTGAAATTCATCTTTTATTCATGCTTTATCATGAATGAATAGTTGAAAATCTGAAGACCTTAGAATATAGCACTAGTTTCATGATATTGTTAGTTGATTTGGTTAAGTGGAACTTAGTTTCAGGAAGGCTATCCACTATAGCATCCTCCATGATCACTATTCATTGGTAGTTGCAGGTCTATGAACTTCTTCTTTTCCATTACCTTTTGACCTTTCTTTGAAATAGTAATTTAGGCAAAGTTCTAGCATCATTGTAAAGCCAAATCTGATGATAAAAGTGGAGTTTTAGACTACTGTTTTGAACTTGCAACAATTGTACATGAACTCCAATATCTTAAAAACTCCATTTAAGGAACCAATCTCCTTTCAAATTAACATACATAAGGTTATTGTTTGATGTGTTTATAGTATCCTTCATTGAATCTTGTTTGCAGATTTGCACTATCGAAGAGTAGACATGTTGCTTTAGATCTTGTGGGAAAACTCTTGATGGATCACGATCGTTTGGTGAAAGGGATATAATAGCTCCCTCTCATTCCTGACCTTGGTGGACAACCTTCTAACTTCATGTCACTAGCTTCCTTGGCGAAGGTTGTCTGATTCTTCATTCTTATGGAAGTCGGTCCTCCATTAGCATACACTCATGAACAAACAGATTCTTCGTTTTAATAGCCTTGGAAATCTATTAGTGCATTTCATATATAGGTTCCTCACAAGATAGCATCCTCTAGCTTCATCCCGCTTGATAGGTATTCTATGATGAACACCCACATGTTGGCCACCTTGATAAGCCTTGCTCAGTTGTCTTGCATAGAAGATTGAGTTAATTAATTTTGTTAAAACATGTACTAATGCATTAATTAATAAAATTCCTTTGAATCTCCCTTTAAGTGTAACCTTGAAATATATACCCCTGCTCAAACCATTCCTCAAATGCCTCTAACTAATTTCCATCATTGAGGAGCTCATCCTATTCCAACTTTGCAAATTAAATTCACTGCTTTAAACATGTACCTCTTTATTTTTTATAACATACAACATTTAAATCCTCCTTCTAGCATATACTCCCTTTAAAAGCCTTAACTCTTAGTGCCTATTCAAACATCATTCAAAATCTTCAGATTTCTTATTTAAACTTGTTAAATCCATTAAATTAGCTCTCCTAGGTCGAATTTTCGATATACAATGATACACTTACGAGTGGAAGATTTCTTGGTCCTCCCAAATGCGGATACTTCATGCAGGTATATCATGAAGGGAAGTGCAGCCTTATGTATGTTAAGTTGAAAGGAGATCGGTTCATTAAATGGAGGTTTTAAGATATTGGAGTTGATGTAAGATTGCTGCAAGTTCAAAACAACAGTCTAATGCTCCACTTTTGTCATCAAATTTGGCTTTACAATGATGCTAGAACTTTTCCTAAATTACTATTTCAAAGAAAGGTCGAAAGGGAAGGGAAAGGAGGAATTTCCTAGCCCAACAACTACAAATGAATAGTGATAATGGAGGATTCTATAGTGGACATCCTTCCTGAAACTAAGTTCTGCTTAACAAAATCAGCTAACAGTATCATGAAACTAGTGCTATCTTCTAAGGTTTGTAGATTTTCAACTTTTCATTCACCATAAAGCATGAATAGAAGATTAATTTCAAGTGCAACAATGAATTTGGAATTCCCTAATGTGATCTTTAGGGTTTCCCATCCCTCGATATTTGTCAAATTTGGAGATTTGAAATCCCTTGGGGAATGATTTAATTACTAAGCTCCTATCAAATGGATAGGGACACAAGTTGGTTGGTGTTTTGGTTGTTCGCCCTGATTGAAGATCGAGCACTTGTTGTGAGAGCAACCTGATTTGTGCCGTTACATCATTTTGCAGATCAGGGGGTGGGATGAAAGTATTTTGGGGTGTTTCAATCGTGGATTGGATGGGTGGGTTGTTTAGTGTGTTTTTCGATGGTATCTATATGTTCTGTCGAGCTAGGTAGGCTTCCACCTATTGTTGTATGAACAATGCTTGTTGTTGATCTTGTTATTGTTGTGCTAAGATTTGTGCTTGCACTTTTTGTTGTTCCAACAACACTTGTTGTTGATCCAACAATGCTTGTTGTTGGGCCACCAATTCAGCTGCTTCTTGCTACTCTTGATACTGCTTTATTGCTTGCTGATATGCTTGCAATTGCGCTGCTTGTTTTTTTGCAAGAAGTTGTGCTTGTGCTTGTGCCTATTGTGCTTGATATTGAGCATTTACATGAGCTTGAGCTTGTTCTTACGCTGCTTGTGCTTGTGCTTGTGCCACCTGTTGTTGTAATAGAGCTTGTGCTTGAGCAACCTTTTGTGCTTGCAATGCTTGCAATACTTGCGCGGCTTGTTGTTATTGTTGTTGCAATAAAGTTTGGGCTTGTTGTGCTTGTAATGTGGCTTGGGCTGCTTGGGCAGCTTGCAAAACTTGAGTGGCTTGCTGAGTGGCTAGTTGTGTCACTTTTTGTTTTTGCACTTCTTGGAATCCCCTTTGAAAGGCAGCTTGTAATGCCGCGTTGTATTGGCTTGATGTGGTGGAAGTTGGTGGTGGTGGATTTGGAATGGCGTTTGTGGTGAGTGATGATGTTGTGGTGATGTTTTGAGTGATAGATGGTGGTGTTGATCTGGTGGTTGGTCCTTGAGAGACCATGCTTTGCGATGTTAGGAGGGTGTTTGATGATTTTACAATTTCTTGTGCATTTGTTGTCTGTTGTTGCAATATCGATGACAAATTTGAGTTTTTGACATAATGCTTTGATTTGTATTTGGGATGTTGGTTTGGTTGATAGTTGGTAGAGGGGAAGCCCTAAACTAAGGAGTGGTGTGGATGATAATGGAAATGGTGGAAGAGGTGGAAATGCAAGCTGTTTTGAGAATGTTGTGGTGTCGAATATGCCCCCTGGTCCGAACATATCTCCCTCTTCTTGTGAATTTGTGAGGAGAGGATTTTGAGGTGTTGCGTGAAAAAATGATGATGATGGATCATGATGGAAAGGAAGAGGGAAATTCTTATGTAATGGGTTTTCAAATATGTTTTTTTCCAATGTGGTACTTGCATCCAAGTTTTGATTATTAACAAGGGGGGTGTGCTTGAATAGCATTGAGAAATGCATTTCCCTTGTTAACATTGGGTTGGGTTGGAGAAAAAGATGTGATTTGCGGAATATTTTGAGTGATATTTTGGGATGGGGGTGTAGATGAGATGGGAATGGTGGATGAGACTGGAGGAAATGATGTCTCGACTATGGTACTCACATCAAAATCCAAAGGTAACTTGGCCCCTTGTTTTGCTAGCTCAAGCATGTATAATGAAGGGTTAAGCCTCATCATGATGTTGATGATTTTATGGTTCTCCGGATTTTGGAGCATTTCAGTTATTTCTTCGTGAGACATTCAAAAGGTAAGATCCTCTCCTTGGTTTTCCTCTTGCAGATTTTTTGATGATGAGATGGTCAATGGATTGCTTGATTCAGCGAGATTCATCTCTACGTTTGTTTGGCTAAGATCACTTGAAGCGGGTGTTTCTTTGTTTGCTTCCATACTCTTCTTGTATTGAGATCTAGTTTGAATCATAAAACAAGGATCAATTTTTAAGAATAGGAGAGATAAATCTCTTGGTTCCTTGGATTGATCTTTACTTTATGCCCAATGTAGAAAAAAATTTAGTATATCTTGAGGATCAAAGGTGATATGATGATGATGCAAGGGATGAATGATGCGGAGGTTGTGATCTTTTGGTAAATCTTGAATAAGATACTAGGCTTTTGGGACTTTTGGATATGTTTCGGATTTTGATTTTGATTTGATTTTGGATTTTGGATTTGTCCTTGATTTTGATTTTGATTTCTTTTGATTTTGAAAAAAATACCCTAAGATGTTGGATGATGATCTAAGGGATAGATTTGTTCAAAAGATGATGATTTGAATATGTACGGGTAGAAGGATGCATCTACCCACACCTATTCAACACAAGATGATAGTTTAGCCAAGTATACGAAGAAGGATTCATCCACATATACTAAGCTAAACAAGATGATTTTGATAACTTTGATTAAGCATATGCAAAAGGATGCATCTACATATACCTAGCCAAAGGTGATTTTGATAAAGTTTTCAAGGATTTAGTCCCAAAGATTTGATGATTTTGATTTTGTCAAAAAGCCTAGCCTTAAGGATGATTCCAATATTTTCCAAAAGGTGATGATGAGATTATTCTTGCTTTGAGGGATGGATGAAAATATTTTGATTTGCTTTGATCCTAAGATGAACCTAAAAAAACATTTTTTTTGCCTAGACCTAGGTATTGAAGAGCATACAATGCTTCTATAGACCCTTGTAACCAAGAAATGATTCCATTTGAACATACATTTTCAGATTTCCAACCAATGACCTTCGCTTTGGAATTTTTCAAGAATCGTGAGGCTTCAACACACATGAAAGTTCATTTTTCTTAGCTTTGTTTAATGGCTTCATTTTACCAAAAACACTTTCTTTGATTAAGTTTTCAAAATTAGATGTCCAATGTCTTAATTTCTTCAAACCCCACAAGATATGTCATGTGGAAATTCGATGAACTTAAGGCAAGTGTTTTCCTATTGTTTACTTAAGTAGAAAAATTGAGATATAATCCAATGTTTAGAAACCTCTAAGGATGTGAATCCCAAGGGAAAGAAATAACATATGGATTGCGTCAATTGTATTTGTCTCCAAAAGGGTTTGAAATTTGGATGATGATGTTAAGTGTTTGTTTTCAAGATGTTTTCGATCAAGCAATGCATTTTGTAAACCAAGAATAAGTACAACCCTATGGATGTGTAAGACAATATTTGTTGGATTCCCACTTGGACAAGTCCAACTATACTTATCTTTAGCAAATGGTGAGATGCTTGACCCCACTAGCTCCCCTCCATGTCGGTGACTTATATGGGGCAGCCAAGCATCAACACCCATGAAACTCCAATGACATATTTTCCATTTCTACTAAAATACTGTAAAAGTGTGGGGTGGCTTCAGAACGACCGTTCTTGCACCAACAAATAGATTAAAGGATTTTGGAAAATTCTAGCACATGGGTTTTAATAAGGATTTTCCATTCGTGGAGATTGACCCATACAGTAAGAGTCCCCTTTTAGATCCATCTTGTCGGAATCAACCACTTGATATTGGCATTTACTCCAATACCCACATTTATATCCCGGTTGGAAATACTCTTGGCTTTAGAGTGCTATTGGTTGAGTCGTTCCCTTGGGTGAGTACTTTTTCCCCAAGGCAGGCCCTCTAGGATAAACAAAAGCAAGTAAAGACAAAATCTGTAACTCGATCAATCCTTGATGGCAACAAAGAGAGAGAATATACACAATAATGCCCCCACTCACACTCGTACAACATGTTGTCCAATTTTAAAACCGAAATCGAAGTGTGGAGGTGATTGCTTTGTCTCACCCTAAAGTCATGAAAAAGGCCTTTTGATTCTCAAGGTCACTATAAAGCGCGAGAGAAGTGCATACGTCCTTTTTCAATGCCTTTAGTTTAAGTAAGCCTTCACGAAAAACAAAGTTGCACTTGTTCTTTTTAAATCCACAAAGCAAAATGTGAGTTCTTTTTAAGCACCAAATGACAAATGAAAGACACTTTGTTCAATTTTTATCCAAAGAAACAAAATCTAGTACATTGTGATCCTAATGTTCATTTTAGCCTTTTGCAAGAAATGAAAAGATTCTTTTTAAACCGAAATGAAATTAGTGTCCTAAGGAAGAAGTGATAACAATTTCTTAAAAAGTGTTAAGCAAACACTAAAGTGTTCAAAAACACTTTGATTTGATGAAACATCCTCTTCATGGCTCTCCTTTCTTTTTTTTCGATTTCTAACCTACAAGGGAGAAAACTAGTCAGATTTTGTAAAATACAGAGATGAAAAAGAAGAAAATAGAAGAAAAATTGTTTATTAATCAAAAAGCACATGCTAAAATTTTATTTCCACTTTTTACTCCCTTCTAGTGGCACAACTCGTGACTGCGTCAGAGTTTGATTTCTGAGCGGTGCCCTCACGACGCTGCTTACTAGTTAGTGTCGCTCTGTGTTGGGGCAGTGAGCTCAACTGCGTCGCATTTTTGCCCCAGTGTCACTGTTTGGTTTTTTTGTAAATTCCTACGAGTCAAATGGTCGAGCGACAGAGTTAGAAATTCAAATATTTGGGTGGGAAGAGTCCAACGTTGCAGTTTGAATTTCAAGCAGTGCCATATATCGACATTGAAGATTCAGCGGTGCCAAAACAAGGATGATGATCTCTCAATGTTGGAATTTTGTGCGTAAACAAAACACAAAAATTTTAAGAAAAGATGATAAAGAATGATATCCAGCCCTCGTTCTACAGCCAAATGTGCAAACCCCAATCCTAGTACCTGCAAAACAACATGAATAAACAAGTTAAACAAGAGGTTGCAAGCTAAAACAAGGATTCCCAATGAAATCCATTTACAACTTTGAATTAGCAAAAAAAAACATCAAAGAACAAAATGAAACAAAGAAATATAAATTCGATCCTAATTTAAGTGTGCAAACTCATGTTCCCATGGGGGAATTGGTGCAAATTTGATGTGAAAATTGGCCCTTTCCCAATTCCTAAGATGCAAGCTTGATATGTTGATGGAGATTGATCCACTTAGATGGTGAAGAATGAGAGCTCCAAGCCAAAATCTAAAAAAACCTAGTTAAGAGCTCAATGGTGATAGATGAAAATGGCTAAATATTTTAGCATCATAACTTTGCATAATTTGTGGATCCTCAAATGAGGATAAGAGATCTTTATTTATAGAATTCCAAGATGGATGAATGTCCAAATTTGAGCAATGTGGGACTAACATTCATCCAATGGCATGATGCCACTTGTCAATCTATGAATGGATGGAGGATGTGCAAGATTTGGGGATTGTGCCAATAAATGCATATTTTTGAATTTCAAATTTGTTGAAATGACTTGCAAGAGGGAAGGGAAAATGCAATAAATGTTACTTGGCTCAAGGAAAAGGACATGTAAGATGAAGTTATTACCTTGTTGGATGTACATGTTGACTTGGAATTTTTGAATTCAAATTTGGAGAATATTCCAAAAGATGCCTTGTGAGGAAAATAGAGATTTAATAAATGAATTAAATCTATTTTCATGTGCAACTTGCAAAATATAGAGGATGGGGCATGAGAGGAGATTAAATTAATCAAGGGTTAATAATTTAATGAGAGGTTAGATGATGTGACCTATTTGACTAAAATTTATGGGTTTATTTAAATCAAATAAGAGAGGAATATGATAAGAGATTAATTAAATAAGGATTTTGATTTATTTAATTAAAAGAGATGGTGTTAGATTAAATCAAATAAGGTTTTAATTTATTTAATTTAATGGATAGACTTTAGAGATTTAATCAAATAAATTTAATTATTTAATTAAATAGGGATAATTAGATTAGATGGATTGATTTAATTAACAAAAGAGATTGACTTAATTAGATAAAATGATTTATTCAATTAAGAGAGGAATATTGATGGATTTAATCAAATAAGGAAATTTGATTAAATGGTTAGACTGAAGGATGATTCAGGATGAAATGGTGTTAGTAGTCGGGATCAGATGCACAATGTCAATCGGTATATTTTATGTGTCTACAAAAGAAAACCCTGCTCAAGGAGAAAACCCCTATCACCGAGTGAAAATATAAGTGCCTCACAGATCCGCAAACCTATAAGGAGGTGTCCCCCAAGATCTCTCTCATGGAAAAAGCTGAGAAAGCACCTTACAGACCTGCAAACCTACAAGGTATCCTTCAAGAACTCTCACATGAAAGAAACCTCAAGGAAGCAGACTCCATAGATTTGAGAAGCGACGACATGTCTACTCGCATATAGAACATTCCTAAAGTGTTGATATGCCTACTCATAGATAAAACACATCTAAAAGTAGTGACACGTCTACCCACAAATAGAACATGTCTAAATCATTGATATGTCTACCCGCACGTAGGACGCATCTAAGAACAACGACATGTCTAAAGTGGTAGACCGTAAAACTTTCAAAGGGGTCCCTTGGGAACCCAGCATGAAAGAGAGAGGGGTCCACTCAAGGGATGCACTATTTGAAAGGCGGGGTCTAGTCAGGCTACCCCCAAGCTAGACACAAAGAATTCATCTGAGAGAAAAGCTTTTAAAGTGGTCCCCCGGGAACCCTTCAAAAGATAAAAGGGGTCCACTCAAGGGACGCTTCAATTGAAAAAGAGAGTGAAGAGAGGAGCCCTTAAGAAGGACACACATCTCTGAAGATGAGTTATCACTGCCCCCAACACATAGGGGAGGAGAACCATGCAAGATACTTAGAACAGGATAGAGGTAAACCTCAATATCACTTGTCATGTAAAGTAAAGGAAGATGCATCAATCAAACGGGAGTTTGATGGCACTTGAATCAAAAAGTTGAATTTTTTCCTTCAATGCTTTACATTTGCTAGTGGAATGGCCAAGCACGCGATGGTATGCACAAAAATAATGTTTATGCTTATGAACTTTCTTGCATGTAGGAGAAGGAAGAGTGATTAAGCGGGCTTTGAGAAGCCACAACAAAATACACTCTTTCTCAGATAAGGAATGGGGAGTAGGAAACAACCCTTTCTCTTATGGAGAAAGGTTTGACTTCTCACAGGAAGAAGATACGAAGGTAGAAGAAAAAGTAGGATCTCCGTAGAGAGCATTATTCTAAAAACGGGGATTATGCTTCTTTATGGGATCACTATCAACCTTCTTGATAGTGCTAACATCATTTTAACCTCCTTAACATAAGTGTGATCTTATTTCTCAGAAGGAGGATCAACACTAATAATATTACAATTTGCATCCACATTATCCCGCGATACAGAAGAGTAAGCATCTTCGATAGTGGGTGCAAATGATGTTGGAAGATCTAAGTGGATCAGGTTGACTTTATATTCCTGAATGAAGGAATCTGTAAAGTCTAAGGAACCCCAATCATCAACAAGATATGCATTCTTTTGAGGAGGTAGAAGGAGCAGACTCAAAATTTCTTCCTTTAGAAGGATCTTCCTTAGGGACATTGATCTCAAGAGTATCCTTTGTAATAGGTATTGTTGGAGTAAACATCGACATAGTCGAAGAAACTGAAAGGATAAGAGTAGGCACAATTGAAGCTTGACCAAAAATTTCCATCACACATAAGTGCATAGAATCAAGGTCAGCCTTGGGTGTGACTACTTTATTGTTACAAATGAACTTAATAGATTTATGCAAGGTAGACGGGACTACACCCATAGCGTGAATCCACGGTCTACCAAGAAGAGGGTTTTATGGTAACTTTTCTGACATGACATATACAAGGGTAGGTATGGTAACAGGTCCAAGCTGCAAAGGTAATACGATCATACCTAGAGCTTGTCACACGACATTATCGAACCCATGAATAACAATAGAAGAATCATTAAGAGAGAATGAATTGACATTAATCTTAGGCAATAGATCAATGCTACATATGTTGAGCACTGATCCAACATCAATGAGAGTACGTCTAATGAAAATTTTATTAATGTTAACTATAATCATTAGAGGATCTGCTTGCTTCTGTACTTTCGAAGAAGGAAGCTCCTGTAGATAAAACGTGATATTCGGTGAATCCGCACGAATATACGCCATCAATGCATTAGCATACGTTGGCCTAGCGGAAGAAGGCAAGAGGATTTTTGCAAGGCTTCCTGAAGCATACCTTGGTAAATTGGAGTAGATTGAAGCAAGTACCATAGTGAGATCTTATCCAAAGTAACACGAGGTTGCTCGACAAGACCTTTATCACTAGGTGCTTTAGTTGTAGGTTTAGGAGCTAAAGGAAGACTTGGTTGTTTACTCATTCTATTCTCATAAGTATGGGCTATTGCTCTATAAGAGGGAGCCATAGGAATAGTAGGAGGGCCATCATCAAATGGAACACCATCGATAGAAAAAATCATTTTAGGAGAAGGATTAGCTAGAGTCACATAAATAACTGGTCTCTTAGGCCTTTGAGGGGCAGCAGAGACATAGATTACATTTATAAAATCATCACAAATATTTGAATGATTAGTTGAATACATATTCTCAACAACAATCCAAACAGGATCAAATGTGGAATAATTATTTGAAGAAACATTCTCAACATCAATCTAGGGAGAATCAAATGTGGAAGGAGGCTCATCATGTGCTAATGCATCATCTCTAGATGAGAGTGAATTAGAACAAAGATGAGATTCATCATTCACTAATGCAACATCTCTAGAAGAGAGTGCACTGGAATGAAGAGAAGGTAGAGTCACATTAAGAAAGGTAACAATGATTTCATCTTCTTGCAAAAAAATATCCTTTGAAGCGAGAGGAATTTTGTGAGAAGGATCAAAGATACCAAGTGACATGGGAAAATCCAAGTCACCATCACATGCATTAAATGAAATATCATTAATATTTTGAATAAAACTAGATACAAAACTAATAAAAGAAGATATAAAATCCATTATAATTTTTTTGGTATTTTCTACATTCTATTAATACGTGTTTTCAAAGGTCTTCGGAGTGGAATTTGAGGTCAGAACTTGCACTGGTCCCTAAAATTCAATTGCCAAAGGCACTATTATTTTAGGGGCTAAACTAGTTCTCTAGGAGACCTTTCCAACAGTGCAAACGGTTCTGAATTCCAAGCACTGACTCAAAATTTATGACCCCGCCAAGTAGGGTTAAATAAATTCCTAGTTTTTCGAAGAACACTGTTCTTCACGTCGAGTTCACCAAAATGTGATATAGGGGGATTCACTACTCATGAGTTCTCTTCACTCAGAGATCCTCATGGGGCAGACTTCCCTACACCACCTCAATGAAACAACGTGGAAGTTTCAGAGTCTAAAAGGGCAGGTCACAAAGGTCTTTTAGACAAACTAACAAGCTCTCTGCCAAAGGACATCAGCGCAAAATATGGATGATAGTGTGGCACGCTAGCATCCTAGAGGTGCACTAGCATCTCATACGGACTAGAGAATGAGTTTATCACTGAAAACACCTAGGTGATCACTAGCAACTAGATTGTTAAGAACTTACAGAATATAGAGAAACAACATAAAGTGATAGAACTGAGATAAAGAAGTAGAGATGAAAAAGATAAGGAAAAGAGAGAAAGTACTTACAACCGTGCGAGTGATGAAGCTTCCACTAAACGAATGTCTTCAGAACTTGCTCACAAGAGGAAGAGAGAATTTTTTGCTTGGCTGTATAGGGGCCTGCCTTAGTCAAATCTCGTTTTGTTGTTCCCACCTCCTCAGAAAGCCAGATAGAAAAGTAGAAATGAAGTAAAGAGCACTAAAGCACTAAAAAATAATGTTATGCTACTCAACCAAGTGATAGAGGAGAGGAGAGGGAAGCTTACCACCTCCACCAAGAGCACTCAAGGCTGCTTGGGGAAGAAATGAGAGGAACTCAAGCCTCTGCTGCAATGGTGTGGTCCCAAACTTTCTCTACCAATGTGATGGAGTGTTGATGTTGCTGCTATGAAGTATAAAGTGTTTTGCTAGAATGCTAGGAAGAGGATGTGAAGCTTGTGGATGAAGTCCAGAAGTGGTGAAGAGATCTTCCAACCTCCAAATTCAAGTTCAAGGACTGAATATGAAGGAATGAGGAAGAAAATGGCCATATTCGGGCCAGTCGGCTAAGGAGGGCATTACAAATCGACCCCCAATGGGAAGTGTAATGCCTCTGTAGGCTCCAAATGTGAGAATCTATGAGGGATGTAAGCACACTGCGTGGAAGTTTGTGCATCGCACGGGTGTCCCTAAAAGAAATGCCTCCACTAACGCTCAAAAAAGGTGCCAAGTGTGATGCAAGTAGTGGGCTTAGGTGGAATTAAGCATCCAAACTTGGTTTTCTAAGGTGGAAAAAGGAAAAAAGGGGAATTACACATAGGGTGCAAATTCGCTCCTATACAATAAGGCTTCTTGTTTTGTTTTCTCTTCTTCATCTTCATTTGAGTCCCAAATGAATATGGTCTTATCTTTGAGTAGCTCAGTAGTAGAAATTTTTTCCTTAGGGTTGTCTTCTCCTTTAGGTTCTCTTTCTTCTTCTTTCCTGAGCTTCATATAGTGTTCTAGCTTGGGGCCCTTTCTCATTTCAACCTCTTCTTCAAGCTTATCTTCTTCTTCTTCAGCTTCAGTTTCTTTCTTTTCCTCCTTCTCGAGGGGTATTTCTTCTTCTTAAACAGGGATTTCATCTTGTCCCTTTACTGGAGCCTCTGTAGATATTTCAATGCCATCACCAGTTTCCTCCTTTTCTTCAGAAGATTGTCTTTGAACTTCCTCTCTGACTTCCTTGAGTTGTTTGGACAATTACTCCTCAAGCTCTTGATTAGAGGACTCTACTATGTACTTGGCACTAGGGTCCTCAACATCTTCCTCTGAAGACTGTGACCCTTCTTCTTCATATACCACCTCATCGATGGTCATGTTCTGATGTTCTAGGTTCTCATGATAGTCATCCCCAAAGGGATCTTTAGATTCCTCATCTATCTCCCTATGTTGTCTCTCCATTTCCTCTAAGATCTACATGGTTTCTTCCATCTTTGGCAGTTTTGTTAGAGGAGGGACAAGGAGACCAGCGATAGCTTGAGCCATAGTAGCCTGGGTAGCGGGATTCATTAGTACCCCAGAGAGTTCCATGGGTATATTTTGCATATGCCTAGTGAAGGCCTCTGGAAGAGTGAGAGCAGACATTGTAATTGTGGATGCTAGAGAAACTGTAGTTGAGGGAGGCATTGAAGAGGATGAGAGTGGCAAGGTTGTAGTGGATGAGGAGTCCCACTCTATAATTGGAACAATTGGCAAGGTGGAGGCAAGGTGGACCAAGATTTCCACCATGGGCGGAGCGGAAGTAGGTAATGTTTTTGATACTGGAGTAGGAGTAGTAGTAGCGGTAGTGGAAGTCATGGCAAGAGCAGAGGCGAGAGGTGGTGACTTTGGTTGTTCAACCTCTTCTTCTTCTCCTTCGTGTAGCGGGTATTCCTCAATTGTCAACATTTCAGATAATTCACCTGATTTCTTGGCCCTTTTCAAGGTCTCACCCTCTGAAGTCTTCCTTGAATAGACCTTATGTTTTGGCTAGCACTCTGAAAATTCTTTTCTCTTCCTTCACCTTATGGCTGGAGGAGACTTGGGAGCTTCCTTAGTTGGGGAAGCAACAATCCCACTGTCTATTTCACTCTCAAGCTCATCTTCACGCTCATTTTAGGTTAGAGAGGCTCCTTGGAGCTTCAACTGAGAAATTTGTGCATCGATCCATTGTATTGTTCTATGCTCCACAGGATTTCTTAGAATTTTGAGGTCGTTGACCTCTTCCTCATTCCAATCTATTAGGGGCAATGATAGGCTGGCGACAACATCAAACCTCAGATCTATGATAGTGTTTTCATCTTCTATGATCTGATCTGGTACCTGGAATAGTTTGACTATCTTAACAAAGTACATGGCCATAGGCATATAATGTCTCATGCGTAATCATTCCGATAGTTACCCAAAAATCTTCAATGTTCTACAAGTGGGAATATTCCCTTCCAAAAAAATTCTTCAACTTGTCGTATGGATCCATCCTAGGTCGAACTGTGTGGAGCCCCAAATTATATTCAATAATTTCCTTCTCAGAATATTTTGCACATTGGGTGGCTGCGAGGGTGTACATTCCTAGTCTGAACATGAGGGGATACGATATTGCTGCCCAATGTTTTCCACTAAGGAGAGTGTGTGCATTTTGCAACTACCTAGAGAATTCTAGCAAGATTAGTTGATCATTTGGATACTGGGGCAGCTTGTATGGCCTCTCAAAGAAACCTTTTATTCATATGTAAGTGAACCTAGGGAACTATATAAGCAAGAATCTGAACCAGTGAATGAACACATGGGAACTATGCGTGACTCTATTCTTGAACTCCCCTCTGAGAAGTTTGATAATATGCATAATAAAGGCATTGTTCACCTTGTAGTAGTCTTTCTTGAAATTAAAATATTGGAGTTACAGGTTCCTATCATATACCTTCAACTCCCTTCCTAGAGTTGGGATTTGTGCAACAAATAATCCTCTATAGGGAAATAGATCAGCTAAAAGATACACCAAATAAGAGGTCACATAGAATTGGGAGGTCTTCTTGACTGCCAAGAACATCTGATGCAAGTTGTTACTGATCATTCCAGCCAAGTGAAACTTAGTTTTTCCTCTGATAATCTCCTCTATGAAGTAAAACATCGAATCTTGGAAGTAGGGCATAGTAGGGATTCCCATAAAACATCAAATCTTGGAAGTAGGGCATAGTAGGGATTCCCATGACTATGCTTAACAAGGTCACTAGGTCATGATAGTCCTCATAAAATTCACTCTTGAACAACTCTTGGGGCACCCTATTAGCATTTCCCCTCTTCTCCTTTAACCAGTATTGGTTGATTAACTTTTTTCATTTAAGGGGGTCAGCATTCCACATACTTTTTGCATATTCCTTTTTTGTTTCCTCCATAGATTCAAAGGTAGGGATGTGGAATGTTTTCCCTATGGACCTGGCAGACAGGTTGGCCAACACTTTACCCTCACTATCAATGATCCTTTTTCTTTTTTTCCTAATAAGATTCTTTGCAATCCATCACCAGCTTTGGGGCCACAAGTGTGGGCAGGAAACCGAATTCCTTATCCAAAGTACTCTTTCTAATTTTCTTTGCATTGTGTATGGTGGGGTTGGCAATGACCATCTGTCTGAATTCATCTATATCAACCTGTCCTAGATTAGTGTATGTGGTCATGTCCCACATGGAAGTGACCCTGGAGGTGACTTCTACTCCCTAGAATTGTTATTTCATTTGGTCTTTATCTTTCTTTCCTCTTGGAACTTTGGCAGACTTCTTCCCTTTGTCTTTCTCTGCAGATGCCCCCAATGGTCCTATAGCTGATTCCATAAATCCTACAAATAGAGGCATAGTAAGCATATTTATTTATAAAATGAGGGGAGCATTAGTGAAATCCTACAAAATAGATTTTAGATCAACCCTTTCATCATAAAATATCATAATATTCTTCAAAAATCATCATTTGGCTCTCGTTTGTGGAAGATAGAGCAATGTGGGACTAGGGATGTGGATTTTCCTCGATTGACAGTTATTTTGGAGAAGGAAGTAGGGAGACGGCGAAGAGGGAACTGAACCCCACATGCAACCACCCACATCAAGATTCCTACACTATAACTAGGGCTCACCAAGGTGCTAATGTGTTTGGGGACATGGTTCCATCATTCATGAAGTCCTAGAGGTGATTGTTCAACTACTTCTCATGTGGGTAAAGAGGGTGTGGAGGTAGGTGATGTCGCAGCCATTTGGAGCTCTACCATTTGGAACAACACTAGCATGGAAAACACCTGCAAATGGAGTCCTATAGGGAAGGTCATGTAGGAGGCTTGGATGGTTGTGGCTAGCTCTTAAGGTTTAAGTCATTCAAAGTGATGTGGGTGAGGATTAGTGGGAGGATGCTAGGAAACAACCATTTGGATTAGCCAAGACAAGATAACGGCCCGCATTGCCAACTCTGCATTAATTTTACATAGTCATTTCACTTTCTAGTGCCAAGGGGAAAATGGAGGGTGTGGAGTCTGCAATGTGGATGAAAAGGGCCCTACAACTGCTTGTGAATAGGCAGAGGGAAGGTTGCACCCTACAACGGGCAACCCGCATAGGCGAGTCTGCAAATGACCCAAGCATTGATCGTTCATTTTTCAAAGGGTCTAGATGACAAAGGCCAATTCGGGCCACACCATGCAGAATGACGATAAGGCATGACCATTTTTTTGACAACATTCACATAGAGGCAGGTCGTAGGCGGCAACCCACAAGGAACTACCCACAAGGGTATCTTAGAGATTTTCGATGAAGGCTCTCGGAAAAGTTAGTGTCAGGGCCCACAAGGTGGACAAGTGAAGATCATTGGTTGTCTGTAGAGAGCCTCCCGTGATGAAGACCTTAGGATTTTGGTGAGTTTAAATGGCACAAGTTTCACGGGGCCCATCGAGCAAGGTGACAAAGTTAAATGGTAATTTAGGGAACATTGATGGGTGCGGTGCCATCCGCGCGTGGAAGTCCATAGACACGGACCCACAGGGGCTTCAAACTCCCTTGTTACTTGATTTTCTTCCAAGTTTCAATGATTCACAATGGAGGGCCAGTGTCTGTCCGCATGTGCGGACCCACCAAGGGCGAAGGATTCAAGCCTCATGTTTTGAAGTTTAGACGGTGGAAGGAGGGTTGCGGACCGCAAGGGCATGAACTCCCCAGTGAAGAACAATTGCCAAAGGGTCAAGTTCTACACAGTCCTAGATGGTTGAGTTTGAATGTTTTCCATGTTTTAAAAAGATGGGTTTTGTGCGGAACTTGGTGCTCTAGCTGGTTTTAAGGTTTTATCTCCAAAATTTTAATAACTTTGTAGAATCTATTAAAAAAACACATAACCAAGGCAGCAAAAAAAAACTCACCTGAATATCCCGCAATAACTTGCAAAGAATCTAGTGTCTATAATGCTTGAAGTAGTTAAATGGTCATGTGGGCATGGAGGAGGTGAAAGTTGGCAGAGCTCTGACAATTTTTGAATAAAGGAATGAAAATGATAGGTTAGTTAGGCTATTTATAGGAATTTGATCTTTAATGGGCTGCATTTATGACCCATACAGTGGCAGGAGAAGTTGGTGGGCACGAAATTTGAAAAGGCTAGCAGCGGGAAAGGCGGAGCTCGTGGGGCAATCGATAGTGAAGTGATCACCATTCAAAATGTTAGTGAAAGGGATGGCAGCGATGGACATGGGGCCCGCCATGTGGTTGGACGCCCTGACTCAGCCGCCGCAAAAAAAATGAAGTCATAACAGAATCCTGCCAAGTGAGGCCCCCATGGGTGGACCTGTAGCTAAGGAAGGACACCAATTTCAAGGACTTAATGAAAACAGCTAGAGAAACTCTGTGAAGGAAAAAGACTTGAAAATTTCACGGGTGGGGAAACTTGGTCAACTCAAGGTGATAATGCTAGGACTCCTTCACCAATTGGGACTCAAAATAGGGGGTACGCTAAATGAGACAAAGGAAAAAGTTCATTTAGGCATGTGTGTTATAGGCACAACAAATGGTGGCTCTACTAGGAGAACACTCCTGAGCATTCTAAGGATAATGGTTCATTTAGGACCTAGAATCTCTCATTTCACAGACCAGGAATTGGTTTCCATAGGTGAATTGAGGAACTCGAAAGAGAATGGGGATCCTTAGCTGAATCAGATCATGGGAACATCTCAGAAGTGTGTGTATGGTGCATTCATTCCCTTTATTTAGAAACTATAACAAATAAGCATTAATTCAAAAAAACAAGCTAAATAAATTTCCCAACCCCAAAGGTAACCTGGACATTGCTCCGCTACTAGTCAAGCATCCATAGCCCTGAAAGAATTGTCGTTGTGACCCCATGAACATTGCTCTACTACCAGCTGGGCGTCCATAGCCCCCCAATAAAGTTGTTCGCACACCCACATAGTTGTTTTATTTTCATTACTTTCTTTTTTTCTTTCTTTTTCAAATATTTCCTTTTAGTTCTCTTTCTTTTACTCAACCATGTAAGAATTAAAGCTTACTGTGGGTTTGGAATCACATTGGTCATTGGAGCAGACTTAGGATTTTTCACTTGCCCAACCCTCATAACAACCACTGTACAACTCTTTAGAAATGATCTAAAGTATGTTTGGCGCAAGATCTAAGATGAGCGTGAAAGGATTCAATCAAGGGTCATGTTCTAGGTCAAGTTGGAGTTCAAATAAGGAAACCACTCCATAGAAGCAATCAAAGATCAATAGTTGGGAGTGAATATTTTTCTAGAGAACAAAAAGAGCATGTAACAAAGTGAACCATTCGTAAAATCGAGCATGACCACTGCATCAGAAATAAAGGAAACACCCTCAGCAAAAAAAGATGACTAGGAGAACGAGCAAAAGAAAAGAAAAGCAAGACAGTGAAACAAAGTTAACCCAAACTAACATATATACATGTATTTACAAATACTATCTCAAAAGAGCTTAGGAAAGGAGTTAATGCTTGAGGTGTTTCCCATTGATAGGAAACGAGACCTCTTCACTAGTTAGTGTCTTGAGGCGGAAAGCATTATCTCCCAAAATTTCAAAGATTTGAAAGGGACCAAGCCAGAGCTTGTCGAACCTGTCATGTCCCCCTTTCTTTTCATGGGCCTTGTCCAACAAAGGAATAAATCAACAATTCTAAAGGTCTTAAATTTGGCTTGATGATCAAACCATCTCTTAACCATGCCCTGATGTATGGAAAAAATTTCAATAGCTCGGTCACAAACTTCTAGGTGGAGCAATTTGGCTAAACGGGCTTCTAATCAGCGTCCCTCTTTGTAAAAGGTGTTGACAAACTGGAGGGTAGGGATCCTTAGGTGCATGCGAAAAAAGGGCTCCAAACCATAAACGAGGTGGAATGGGAAATCACCCAGGGAGGCCTTGTGGCACGTACGATCTGCCCAAAGGGGAAAATGTAGCTAGGTGTGCCAATCCTTAGGGTTCTTATCGAGTAGCTTTTTAATTAAAGTGATCAGGTTTTTGTTCATGAATTTAGCTAGGCCATTGCCTTGAGGGTAGTAGTTGGACAAGAAATTAAAGGAAATTCCATAATAAAAGGCCCAACTAGGAAACTTGAGTGGGGAAAAGGCAGGGCCATTATCACAAACAAGGGCATACAGACAACCAAAATGATTCAAAATAAAACTCTCAAGAAAATTAGGAACCATTGTAGTAGTGCACTACCTACATGCAATTTCTTTTTTCCATCTAGTGCAATAATCAAAGCTGGTTAGAATGTACCTATGACCCACAGAGGATGGTGGGCTTATCGAACCAATAAAGTTGAGACCCCACTGAGCAAACGGTCTTACCTCCAGAACTGGTTGCAATGGGACAACAACATTTTGTTCTGCAGTTGCTATAGTTTGGCACACATTGTAGGTTCAAACATGATGGTGTGCATCCTTCAACATTGTCAGCCAATAGTATCCAGCCCACAAGATTTAATGAGTGGTGGAAGGACCAGATCCATGACCAGTGAAAAATTTATTATGAAACTCTTTTAATACTCATGCTACCTCTTCTTTCCCTGCATCTAAAGTATACTCCTTCGTGATTCCTCTTGTATAGTATGGACCCCTGCAACATATAGCTATTAATTTTCAGTCAGAGAGCACATTTTTGGACCCCTTGCACGCAAGGTGGGCACTTGTTATTTAGTAGGTAGTAGACAATGTCGTCATACCACTCTCCCGGGGAGACATCTTCAAGTTGATATTGTTGGATAGTGGGCTCAGGCCTAGCCTTATCCAACGTTTTAGCTATAATTCAGGTGATGGCTTGACCTCTTACTAATTTCATGGGCTGAATCTCCATGTCATATTCCTTCATCAAGGTAACCCATTTTTCTCTTCTTTCTCCCAATTCGTTCTGCATCAGCAATGTCTTTACTGTTGGATCAGGCACTATGGAAAACACTTTGTTCCATAGGATGTAGTTTCTAAATTTCTTAACTCCCCTGACTAGGGAATATGCTTTCTTTTCCACATTGTGATATCGAAGATCTGCATCTTTTAATGGAGCACTCATGAAGGCAATATGGTACTCACCTCCTTCATCATCCTTTTGAATCAATATGCTAGCATAGGAATGGTCTGAAGCGAATGAGTAGATGTAGAACGACTTCAAGTAATCTAGGCTAACTAGTACGGGTGCATTAGTAATTGATTTCTTGATTTCCTCAAAATCTTGCTTGGCCTCTAGCGTCCACTCAACTTTGGTGTCCTACTTCAACATAGCAATAAGTGGCTTGACTATCTCAGCAAAGCCAACGATGAATTTTCTAACAAATTTTATCTTTCCAAAGAAATATTTCAACTCTTTCTTGTTCCTTGGTAGTTAAATATTTAGGATAGCCTAGATGCACTCGGGGTCAATTGAGATTCCTTTCTTTGAGATCATGTGCCTAAGCAACTTTTCCTTTGTGACTTTGAAAATGCACTTCATTGGGCTTAGAGATATTCCAAATTCCCTACACTTCTAAAAAACTTTGCATAAATCAATGACATGATCCCCCCGCTTCTTCGAAAACACTATGAGATCATCCATGTAGATGATGATGCACTTGTCGATCAGATCTTATAGGTGATATACATCATGTGTTTGAATGTTGCACTAGTGTTGCTGAGTCCAAACGACATTCTCTGGTAGCCAAAGGTTCCCCACTTGGTGGTGAATGTTGTCTTGTTCCTATCCTCATATTGTACCATTATGTAATTGTACCGGGAGTATCCATCTAGGAAAGACATCATTTGAGATCTATTGACTATCTATAGCACCTCATCCAACGAGGGTACTAGATAATTGTCCTTCTCTGAAGCTCTATTTAGGTTGTGGAGGTTTGCACACAATCTGATTTCTCCATTCTTTTTTCTGACTAGGACCAGATTAGACACCCACATGGAGTGCCTAACTTGGAAGATAATTCTGGTGGACAACAACTTTTGAATCTCCTTGTAGATGATGGGTTCCAATAATGTGTTGATGGGACATTGTCATTGGTGAAAGGGCCTCTTGTCTTGCTTGAGGGGAATGGTGTGCATGATGATTCAGGTGTCATATTTTTTTAAATCTTCATTACTCCAAGTGACCACATCATGGTATTTGCATAAGGCATTGATGATTCCTTCTTTTTCTTCTGGTGTGCACACTTTACCAATGAATAAATTTTTAAACTCCTTAGTTGTTCCAAGATTATGAGTATCATATTGATTATTGATGGAGTCCTTTGTTTGTTGATCCTGATCTTTGATCTAATCTAAATCAAATATACACTCAAGTTGGACCATACCTCTAGGAATTGTGTTCATCTTGAGATTGATCACCCCTTCTATATCCAATTCAACTTTTTCAGGCTCGGCCTCATCAATTATTTGGGTTGCAAATATATCAAAGCTGGTGATGAAGTCTAAGATGTGCTTGTCATCATTGAATGCTTGAAATTTGGTAACATTATCTAGAACTGATGGGGTGGAAGTAAGCTCAATAGTGAATTTCTTCAGGCCGGACAAAGGAAGAGGTTGCAACGTTCTTGCTGCCTGAGCTAATGCATCAACCATATGGTTTTGGGAATGAGGGATCAACTGAATATTAAATGCATCTAGAATTTTTGAAAGATCCCAAACCCTATGCTTATAATTTTCTATCCTTCTATCATGGTAGGAATATACTTCCTAACTTTCTTTACTACTAATTATGAGTCTCCAAAGACTTGCAACATTTTGGCCTTTTTCCTTAGAGCCATCAGAAGACCATGGACTAGTGCTTCATACTCTGCTACATTATTCGTGCAATGAAATTGAAGCCTATGAGTAGCAAAGTAGGTATTACCTATGGGGATGATGAGCTCAAACCCAGGTCCTGCTCCTTGCTTTGACTTAGATCCATCAAAGTGCAATGTCCAAAACTTGGGGAATTCTTTAACTCTAGGGCTGGTCATACATTCATCCTTCTTTATCTGCGCACTTGCATCTACAATTTTTGGGGAAGGAACAAACTCAGAATTGCTATGATCGGGCAGTTTTGTTTGAGATTCTTCTTTAGGTGAAACTTTCCCACTGATATGAGCAATTATTTTTCTGACAAAGGAAGTATTCAAATTTCAAATGGGAAACATTATGGACCTTGCACCAACTGAGCTACATGAGCTCTCGAAAATCCATCCTCACTCCTAAGCTAAGCTGATCTTGCACACATTTTTCAATAAATTCCTGGAATCCATCCAATAATCCCAAATTTCCCTCATCATTAGATTCCTCATCATCTGACTCAACCAAAACTTATGTGCTTTGAGGTGTGTAAGTTAAATCAGCGGGGGAGCTGCACAACATGAGGATAAATTCTTTAGTCATCTCCTCTTCGTGTGGTTTTGATTCTTCTTGGTATACCATGGGAGAATAATTACCCAATTTCGTTTCAGCAAACAACACCTCATTGGTGTTGTTGTACTCCATAATCATAAACTTCATGTGCGGTTCCCAATCTATGTGGATTTGGTTTTGTAACCCTTTCCATGGAAACCATAGGTGAGAAAATTAAGTTGTAGCATACCCATTCAATGCTTTGGTGAAATCCTCTCCTAGTATTATGTTGTATGTGTCATGGATATCTACCACTTGAATGTCAATAACTTGCTACACTCTTGGGTCTGCAACAATTTGCATAGGGATCCAGTTGATTTCACCAACTATGTCCACCTTAGTTTGGTCTAGTTGGGTTACTTTTCTTCTAGAAGGAGTGGGGACTATTCCAAATTCCTTGCATATGGCTGGTAGCATAACATTGGCCGATGCTCCTGAATCAAGCAAACAGTTATGTAGGATTTTCCCAAATATTCTTATAGTAGTAAGGAAGGGAGGTGTTTCTAACTTCCCTTGGAGCAATCCCATGGGTGTATCTACCTGAGCTACTTGATTCTTATCTTTCTCATTAGTCTTTTCTTTGGATGACACTTGGTTTTGCTCCTTGGCATATTGCTTTCTTGTTTGCTGATTTGAAGGCGCATCTGCCTTCTTGCCTAAGATTTCTTAGATTATAGGCTCATTTGGTGGTTGATCAAAGGAAACTTTGTTGGTAGGTATTTCTTGTGTTGGCTTAGAATAGGCAGTCCTGTTAATCATTCTAAAGAAAGCATTCCTAACTACGGGGACTTTGAGCAACTAGAAGGTAGACAAGCTTATTTTAACCTTCTTGAATTCATCATTCACGTACTTGCCCATTTGTTCAATTTTTTCCTCAAAGGATTTTCTTTGGGAGGAGCTAATGAATTGGTTTTGTGTTTGATTTGGTTTTTTATTTCTATTGAAGTACTGAGTGGGCATGTGGGGGTAACCTAGATTCATGTTGGCATTTGGATTAGGTGGAGTACTAAAGTTGTTAGGTGGGATAGAGGTTGTGAATGGCCCTCCTGCTTGCCTATTTCTTCAGTTATACAGGGCCTCTCTTTGGTGAAACATTTGAACTTCATCCTCGCGTGACTCCTCTTCATTTATTGGACCATTATCTACTGAATTGAAAAGCTGAGATAGAGTGTCTTTGATACTTTCCTCTTTCACTTCTTCATCCTTTGAGGTAGCAATCTCCTTTTTCAGGCATGTTATTCTTGCCCTATAGAAAGGGGGCTTGATTGACCATGAGCACCGAAGAATCGTATGGCTCAAACAGAACTATATCTCGACAACCCGCACTTTCCATGGCATTCTAAACCTCCACTTGAAAGATATCTACAACTGTCTGGAATTTAAGGCAATCCAATTCAGCGTGCCTATTTGTTTTATGGATTGAACACCATTCAGATAGTGTTGCCTCGGCTAAATATACCTCATTGGTCATCTTCTCTACACTGGTAGGCTGATCAAGAGGGGTAGGAACACCTCCATTATTTGGCCTTGTATTCCATGTCTGGTTTTTCCTCTGTGATGGCCTCCTTTCAAAATTTTGGTTGGAATTTTGTCCTCTTTTGTAATTTTATCCAGCAGAGCTACCTAGATCATGGTTGTCTCTACTGTCTCAGTTGAGGTTGGCTTGAGTGCTCCATTGGGAAGCCCATAGCTGGTTGTTCTTATTCCTTAAGTGTTTCATCTTAGTTGACATTTTCTTGATCATCTCTGTCAATTCCTCTATATGATCCTTTTCTACATTATTTAGTTGTGATGCTTAGTTTTGGAGAAAAACCGGTTGTACTGTTGGCTAGTTTTGTTGGATGGATGGAAACTCGGGCCCTTGTAGATATGTAGGCACTTGGGGTGATTGAGGATAGATCTGTTATTGCTACAGTTGTGAGTAGTGAGGCACTAGGGGAGCCTCATTCATTAGCATTCCTAGATTAGGGACCATGGGCAATTGTGGAACTTGATTCATAATTGGTGTTTGATGCGTCAAATTCTGAGTAAGTCCCTGAACTTGCATTGGATGAGTGACCGGTCCAAAAGAAGGCAGCGGGCCAGAAATATTTTATCCTCAAAATAGTGCTTGTTGTGACTGCCTTGGCATATGCATCTACCAACCTTGCAGGTGGTGGGTGCATTCTTTTCACCAATGCAGCAGTGAGGTTGTCTAGGGCAGCATAGTAAACCAACAGGGCTAAAACATCATCAACCATGTATGGAGCTTGTAGCCTTGTATATGCATGATTAAAGTGATCATTAAAGGAACTAATTGGTTCATTGACTTCTCTCTGAATGGACATAAATTGCTGATATAACTTTGAAGGGCTGATCGAGGTCTTATATTTCAACAAGAAAGAATTCTTCAATAAGTTCGATGGTGCAACCACGGTAGGAGGGTCCTCAAAGAGAAAAATTTGGACCATGCAGCATGAGTCACACAATAGAAGCAACATGAAATATGGAGGTTAATGCAGATTAAAACATTCTCATTAACATAAATCTCAATTACAATTGGCCGACAACATCCAAGCTTACAGATTTGGCTCACAGGCCTGATACAACATGCTCAACTTATAATATTCCTATATGCTCTTTAATGTGAGCTGAAATGTAACATCTCAAATCTAATATTCTTCTGAATTCCTTTCTAATGATCTATTACAATGATTTATATCACATCTTGAGATCTAGAATCATCCACGTTGGCCAAAGATCATTACAATCTCCAATGAAATAAAATGTAATGTGTGCATGAATAGGTTGGCCTCAAATTTGAATTACTCCTCGGTGAATGCATAGGATGAAGTGTGGACCTATAATTAAGTTTGGGGACACTCCATAGAACAATTTGAATCACACTATTGAGATCCACAAGCGATGAAACTAGTCATTAGGCTTGAAAATGATTCTGATGCCGGTTCAAGAAACTGCCATCAAATCCAAAAGTGATAACTTGCCGAAAAAATATCCAATCACACTTAAATCTTGGAATAAGGAAAATAAACATGTCAACAATGTAAACATAGATCCATAGGGTCTGGTTAGAAAATATGATGAAACACTGAATCTACCAACTTGAACTAAATAGGAACTTAACAAGAACAAAAACTAAAAGAAAATATTTTTGGTTGATGCAATATTGCCAAGAACCAAGGATTCTCTTGCATCAAACATCTAGGGTTAATTTGAAAATTTAGTCCCTCAATTTTTTGGGGCTAAAGGGAAACCAATATGGTCTACCTTAGCCTAAGAAATCCAAGAAGAAACCTCCACTAGTCTATTTTTCCACTTCAGAAGATATTCTTTGTACTATCTTCTATGAGTTTTCCTCCCATCTCTGATATCCAAAATATCCTCAATCTCATGTGATTGTTGTTTAGGAAATTGATTCTCCATAGGCATGATATCAAACAAAACTTCATCATGGTAATTTCCTATCGTCAATTTCACCAAACATTGTTCACTTACTAGTATCTTATGCTCATCTTGAATCCATGCTATCTGACAAGGCTTTAGGTGTTTCAATCTTTCCAACTTCAATTTGGTCACCATTTCTTCAGAAACCAAGTTCTCAAAACTCCCACTGTCAACAATCTCTTTGCAACATTTACCAATTACCTTGCATCTAGTCTGAAACAAATTCTTTCTCTACAACAGTTCTTGTTCCATCTCACTTTGACACAATACTTTTCTATTCACCAACACTTCTCCATCTTCCTGTTTGTTAGATGATTCAACATGATCTTCCTCAACAAAGGCTATTCTTCAATTATTTTTTGTCTTTCTACTTGTCTCTCCTTGATTACATTCAAATGCTCTATGTCCTCCACCACACTTAAAACAAGTTCCCCTAAATAATCTTTTCTCCTTGTCATCTTTTCTATAACCCTCATTCTGATAACCACTATATCCTCCTCTTCAGTAAGAGTTTCCATCATCTCTACAGTATTAATTATCATTATTATTGACTTCCTTATGTTTATTCTAATCTGTAAAAGTTCCTCTTCCTCCATTAAAAACTCTACCTCTTTGAAATCTTCCACCTCTTCCTCTCCATCTCTTCTCATGTTCTTTATTCAGCTTCTCTTCTGCTTGTAGGGCACATTGATATGCCTCTTCCACACTCTGCAACTTGATCAAACTAATTTCATATTGTATAGATGACCTCAAACTATTCACATACCTGGCTACTTGCTCGATCCCATCCTCTAAATGTCCAAATCTGGTGTTCAACTTGTAGAAATCCTCAATATACTTTGTCACACTTGATTCCTTCTGTTTCAAATTCTACAACTTCTAGAACTAATTGATCTGATAATCTGCAAGCATAATTTTTTTTTCAACTTATTCACCATCTGATCCCATGATTTGATCTTCTCCTTTCATCTTCTTTTCCTATCTATCTACAAATTATCCCACCAAAGGGATGCATGTCCTTTCAAATTTGTACAAGAAAATTTTACCTTCTTATCTTTAGTGGTACCATCAAAATAAAAATACTTTTCCATCTCTATTATCCAATCAAGCAATTCATCCAAATCCAACTTACCATTATAATCCAGTAGATTGAAATGTGGCTTTGTATTTTCTCTAGTTAGGGCTCTTATGAACCTCTCCTCTCCCTAATCCAAGCTAGGTTGATCTTCTCTTCCTATTTATTCTTGTACTTCTACCTCTTCATCACTCACATCAAAAATTGGTTGACCTCTCCTTTGGGCCATTTCAACTGCATCTAATCTGGAAGCAATTCCTTTGAACATCTCCATTAAATTTGGGTATGCATTTCCATGCACTCCATTTCCTCTAACATTTCTTCTTCCCGCCATCTTTACACAAGTCCTCTACAGCTGCAGGTCAGATCCTCAATCCACCACCCCACAACAAATATTCAATAGGACTTCACGAATTCTAACAACCTCTCATGGATCGAATCTTGCTTTGATAGAAATCTAGTGTAGCCACAGTAGGAGGGTCCTCAAAGAGAACAATATGGACCATGCAGCAAGAGTCACACAATAGAAGCAACATGAAATATTGAGGAAAATGCAGATTAAAACATTCTCATTAATAGAAATCTCAATTAAAATCAATCGACAACATCTAGGCTTACAAATTCGGCTCACAGGCCTGATACAACATGCTCAACTTATAATATTCCTATATGCTCTTTAATGCGAGCTGAAATCTAACATCTCAAATCTAATTTTCTTCTAAATGCCTTTCTAATGATCTATTGCAATGATTTATATCACATATTGAGATCTAGAATCATTTGTGTCGGCCAAAGATCATTACAATCTCCAATGAAATAAAATGTAATGTGTGCATGAATAGGTCGGCCTCAAATTTGAATTACTCCCCGATGAATGCATAGGATAAAGTGTGGACCTATAATGAAGATTGGGGAAAATCCACAAAAAAATTTGAATCACACTGTCAAGATCCACAAGTTACAGGAAAGATCCACAAGCGATCAAACTAGCCATTAAGCTTGAAAATGATTCTTGTGTTGGTTCAAGAAACTGCCATCAAATCCGGAAGCGATAACTTGTCAGAAAAGGATCCAATCATGCTCAAATCTTGGAATAAAGAAAATGAACATGTCAATGATGTAAAGATAGATCCACAGGGTTTGGTGAGAAAATATGATGAAACACTAAATATGCCAACTTCAACTAAAGAGGAATTGAACAAGAACAAAAAATGAAAGAAAATATTTTTGGTTGATGCAAGATTGCCAAGAACCAAGGATGCTCCTGCATCATTCTAGGAGGTGATAGATCCAGTAGGCAAGTTAATGTACTAGTAGAAGGCCTCTTTCCCCAAGGAGTAAGGAAGTATTATGCAAGTTGCATCCTCATGATATATCTACATGTCCTTCAACATTGTTTGAAAGATCTTGATATGTTCCTCTGCTACCCTTTGCGGATCGCATGCATGAAATTTCATGAAAAATCTCTCTAGATTCTTTGGAATGTCATGATAAACTTGGAAGGGAAGTAGAGAAGGATTATTTCCTAGCCAAGCCATAACAAGAGGCATAGGTTGTGCTTGTTGTGTGACAGTAACTTGGGGTTGCGTACAGGTAGCAACAGTTGGGACTACGCTTTGGACTTGAAGGGATGGGGTAGGGGTAGGGGCAGCACCCTGACTGTGGGAAGCAGGCAGCTAAAAGGTAGTTTGGGGTGGCTGAGTGGAAGAAGTGGACACTAAGAGGCAAGGATGAGTGTGTTGCAAAGGAATGGAAGGGAGGGGTGAGGATGGAGGTGAAGTGGAGGGAGTGGATGAGGTTGATGAAGTTGCTTCCCCTCTTTTATCTCTCTTAGCCTTGGTAGGCAGTAGTAACTCTTGAAGTTCCCCTTTATTTGGTGTGGATCTTGAAACTTTGTGGAATATTTCAAGGGAAAATGGAAAAATTCGATCCAGCTTAACCACAAGGAATGCACTCTTTCTAGCACCAGTTCTGTTGATGGGTGTTTTTGTACTTCTCAACACAGGTAATGCATAAGTACATCACCTCTCTTGAAAGACAATTTCCTACAAACAAGTTGCAGAACTATCCCAAGGTCTCTCGAATGTTAGGCCATGACTTGCTTGGAATATCTCAGTTGGTTCATGTGATTTACTGGTAATCATAGGGAAGCCTTATGTATGTTAATTTGAAAGGAGATTGGTTCCTTAAATGGAGATTTTAAGATATCGGAGTTGATATGCAATTGCTGCAAGTTCAAAACAGTATTCTAAAACTCCACTTTTTTCATCAGATTTGACTTTACAATGATGTTAGAACTTTACCCAAATTACTATTGAAAAGAAAGGTCAAAAGGGAAGGGAAAGGATGAAGTTCCTAGACCTGCAACTACCAATGAAGATTGATAATGGAGGATGCTATAATGGAAAGCCTTCTTGAAACTAAGTTCCACTTAACCAAATCAGTTAACAGTATCATGAAACTAGTGCTATCTTCTAAGGTCTACAGATTTTCAACTATTCATTCACCATAAAGCAAGAATAAAAGATGAATTTCAAGTGCAACAATGAATTTATATTTAGACTAGATTTATACTATTTTTTATCATCAATAAACAACAAAAAGCATAAACAAGGAAGGGCATCAACACAACAGTATTCTTCAACATAAATGAACATTCACTAAACTACTAGAAGTATGCAAAATACATAGAACAACAAATTAAATCTACTCAAATCTATCAAATATGAGGAGATGAATCATGAAACATGAAGGAAAGTCAAAAATCCAACAAAAGCAATGAATTTCTATTGCTATCTTCTAAGGTCTACAGATTTTCAACTATTCATTCACCATAAAGCAAGAATAAAAGATGAATTTCAAGTGCAACAATGAATTTATATTTAGACTAGATTTATACTATTTTTTATCATCAATAAACAACAAAAAGCATAAACAAGGAAGGGCATCAACACAACAGTATTCTTCAACATAAATGAACATTCACTAAACTACTAGAAGTATGCAAAATACATAGAACAACAAATTAAATCTACTCAAATCTATCAAATATGAGGAGATGAATCATGAAACATGAAGGAAACTCAAAAATCCAACAAAAGCAATGAATTTCTATTAGAATTTCAACATGTATTTACAACTCAAATCTCTCTTTGAAATTGAGAGGAGACCCCCTATTTATAGCTTTCAAAAGGAAAAATGAATGGCCAAGTTTTAACCTCATTGTGTCCAAGATTCATTAAAAATTAGGGTTTCACCTACCCCCAATATTTTATAATTTAAAAAATGCATTTCTTATCTTTTTCCTATTTCATCCTTGAGTGCCCTATCACTGTAGCATTTTTTCCTATAGTGATTTTCCTTTTGGCTGCAACTACATTGTGAGGAACTCATCATCTATGATAGGTTTTCCTTGATTCTTCTAAACTGTGGTATACTCCACAAATTTTTCCATTAGTGCCTGAAGTTTGTCCCACTCAATTATATGTAATTAGAGAACTTGGAAGCATAGTTTCTTTGATCTTCCAAAGATCAACTCCCAATTCTTTGTACACTTAGGTGTGTTCTTGATCACTTGCTTTGATTGGGTGAAGGCTCGAGTAGTAAAATCCATAAAGTTAAATGTTAATGAATCTATGGCCCCATTCTCCATCTTCTTATGGAAGTATGACCTAATTTTCTTTGGGTCTAGCTTGATGGAGATCATGTCATAATCTGTCATGAGCTTCAGATATTCCTCACAGTCCGTCTGATGTACCTTGACCCATTCTAAGTCGAGGTCTACTTCATGGAGTACCCACTCCACAACTTCCTTTTTGTATTCTAGGCCCATTTTCCACGTCTTGACTAGCCAATGATCATCCTTCACTATGGCCAGCTCCTTCTCCCAGGTTCTCTCAGGCATCTTGAGGATAGCCTCGAGTTTAGGGTATGTAATCTTATATAGTTCTAGGAAGTTATTGCAAATTCTCTCTATACCCTCGAGTTGTTTTTGTACTTCCCAGAATTTGTTGGTTGTTCAGACAACATGTCCAATTACCATATCACCATTATAGTTGACTCGCCAAAACCACTCTTCAGTAGCCTTGGTCCAGTTCTTTCTCCTCTCTAACTTACCTATGTGTTCTTTGGAAAGTAGTAGAGACAGGTCCGATGAAGTTGTTGGTGGTTCCTCGATAGAAGACTACTGCTGAATGTAGGTAGTGATATTTTCCACCTCTGCCTTCAACTCCTCCTTCGAGTATTGGTCCTTGTTCATCTGATGGAAAATTTTGGAAACCGACCCCTAGAGCTGATTAATATTTTTCTCCCTTGTAGCGGTGCCCGAGTCAATGGTAGAGATGTTATAACTTACCCCTTCCCCTTTATCTACTACTGGAGTGGCAATTTGAATCGTCCTCGATCCTGATGCATCCATCATAATCTAGGATCAGACTCTCAATTTCTTTTCCTTCTTTGTGCAAATTTTAGTTCATGCAAAGATAGCCTCTAGTCTTTCCTTGGGGTCCATGAGAGTGGGGGTCTTCTTTTGTAGTTTCCTTTCTTACCAATTTGGCATTTGAGATCCCTCCTTTGGTGATTCATAATCACCTTCTTCTCTTTAGGCATGTTGGATCCCCCTTTCTTCATGGTCTAAGTCTTCTTGTTCTATTTTCTCTTCTTCCTCTTCATCAGAGTCCTGGATGAATATGGTCTTTTCTTCGATCAATCATGTAGTAGCTAAATTTTCCTTAGGGTTGTCTTGTCCTTTAGGTGCTCTTTCTTCTTCTTGCTTGAGCTTCGTATAGTGTTCTAGCTCGGGGTCCTTTCTCATTTCAACCTCTTCTTTAGGCTTATCCTCTTCTTCTTCAACTTCAATTTCTTTCTTTTCCTCCTCCTTCTCAGGGGGTATTTCTTCTTCTTGATTGGGGCCTTCATATTTTACCTTTACTAGAGGCTCTATAGATATTTCCATGTCATCAACAATTTCCTCCTTTTCTTCAAGACATTTTCTTTCAACTTCCTCTCCGACGTCCTTGATTTGTTTGGACAATTCCTCCTCAAGCTCTTGATCGAAGGACTCTACTATGTACTTGGCACTAGGGTCCTCAACATCTTCCTATAAGGACTATGACCCTTCTTCTTCATATACCACCTCATCAATGGTCATGTTTTGATGTTCTAGGTGCTCATGATAGTCATTCCTAAAGGGATCTTCAAATTCCTCATCTATCTCCCTAGCAGCCTCCCTCTATTTTCTCTCCATTTCCTTTGAGATTTGCATGGTTTCTTCCATCTTTGGTGGTTCTTTCAGAGGAGGGACAACAAAACCAATGACAACTTGAGCCATAACAGCCTGGATAGCAAGATTTATTAATACCTCAGAGAATCCCATGGGTATATTTTTCATATGCCTAACAAAGACCTCCGGACGAGTGAGAGCAGGCATTGTAATTGTGGATGGTAGAGGAGTTGCAGTTGAGGGAGACATTGAAGAGGATGAGAGTGGCGAGGTTGTAGTGGATGAGGAGTCTCGCACTATAATTGGAACAGTTGGCGAGGTGGAGGAAAGGTGGACCGAGATATCCACCGTGGGTGGAGATGAAGCAAGTAGTGTTTAAGACTGGAGGAGGAGTAGTGGTAGTGGTAGTGGCGGTCATGGCAAGACCAGAGGTAGTAGGTTGTGACTTTGGTTGCCCATCCTCTTCTTCTTCTCCTTTGTGTAGTAGGTTTTCCTGAATTCTTGGCATTTTGGAGAATTCGCCTGATTTCTTGGCCCTTTTCGAGGTCTCACCCTCTGAAGCCTTCCTCAAATACATCTTATGTTTCAACTTGCACTCTTACACTTCTTTTCTCTTCCTTGAGCTTGTGGTTGGAGGAGACTTGGGAGCTTCCTTAGTTGGGGCAGTAGTAGTCCCACTATCTTTTTCACTCTTAAGCTCATCTTCGAGCTCGCCGTAGTCAAAGAGGCTCCTTAGAGCTTCAACTGAGAAATTTGTGCATCGATCCATTGTCTTGTTCTATGCTCCATAGGCTTTGTTAGAATGTTGAAGCCGTTAATCTCTTCCTCATTCCAGTCTATTAGGGGCAATGATAGGCTGGCAACAGTATGAAACCTCAGATATATGATAGTTTTTTCATCTTCTATGATTTGATCTGATACCGAGAATAGTTTGACCATCTTGAAAAAGTACATGGTGATACGCATATAATGTCTCATTTGTACCTCCTTATCATCTAGGAAATTTTCCCAAAAATCTTCCATATTGTGCAAGTGGGTGTATTCCCTTCCAATAAAATTCTTCAACTTGTCATATGGATCCATCCTAGGCCATGCAAAGCCACAAATTATATTCAATAATTTCCTTCTCATAATATTCCACACATTGGGCAGCCGCGAGGGTGTACATTCCCTATCTGAATGTGAGGTGATACAGTATTGTTGCCCGATGTTTTCCACTGAGGAGAGTGTGTGCATTTTGCAGCTGCCTAGATATTTTTAGCAAGATTAGTTGATCATTTGGATACTGGGACAGCTTGTATGGCCTTTCAGAGAAACCTTCTATTTGGATGTAAGTGAACTTGGGGAACTGTATAAACAAGAATCTGAACCAGTGAATGAATGCACGAGCACTGTGCATGACTCTCCTCTCGAAGTCACATCCGAGAAGTCTGATAATATGCCCAATAAAGGTATCGTTCAGCCTACAATAGTCTTTCTTGAAATTCTGATATTGGAGTTACAGGTGCCTGCCATATACCTTCAACTCCCTTCCTGGAGTTAGGATTTGTGCAACAAATAATCCTCTATAGGGAAATGGATCAGCCAAAAGATACACCAAATAATAGGTCATATAGAATTGGGAGGTCTTCTTGACCGCTAGGAATTGTTGATGCAAGTTGTTACTAATCATTCCAGCCCAGTGAAGGTTAGTTTTTGCTCTGATAATCTCTACTATGAAGTAAAACATCCAATATTGGAAGTAGGGCATAGTAGGGATGCCCATGAATCTACTCAACAAGGTCACTAAGTCATGATAGTCCTCATAAAATTCACTCCTAAACAACTCTTGGGGCACCTTGTTAGCACTGCCCCTCTTCTCCTTTAACTAGTATTGGTTGATTAACTTTTTGCATTTAAGGTGTCCAACCTTCCACATACTTTTTGCATATTCCTTTGTTGTTTCCTCCATAGGGTCAAAGGTAGCAATGTGGAATGTTTTCCATATGGACTTGGTGGACAGGCCAACCAACACTTTACTCTCACGATCAACGATCCTTCTTCTTTTTTCCTAATAAGCTTCTTTGCAAGCCATCACCATCTCTGGGGCCACAAGAGTGGGTAAGAAACGAACTGCCTTAGCCAAACCACTCTTTTTTATTTTCTTTGCATTGTCTATGGTGGGGTTGGTGATGACCCTCTGTCTGAATTTGTCTATATCAACCTGTCCTAAATTAGTGTCTGTGATTGTGTCCCATGTGGAAGTGACCCTGGAGGTGACTTCTACTCCCTGGAATTGGTATTTCATCTGGTCCTTATCTTCCTTTCCACTTGGAACTTTGGAAAACTTCTTCCCTTTGTCTTTCTCTGCGAATGCCCTCGATGGTCTTACAGCTGATTTCACAAATCCTACAAACAAAGGTGCAGTAAGCATATTCATGTATAAAATGAGGGGAGCGTTATTGAGATCCTATTGTAGACACCTAAATTTGGACACTTCATTTATCCAAATTTACCGCTTTTCATCTAAACATCCCTTTATCTACATTAATTAATTAATATCACTATTATTTAATTACTACCTTTAAAGTTCTTCTAATCCCTAAGGTATCTAGTAAATAATTAAATACCTTACCTCTTTAATTACCCTTTCATCAAATGAATTAAATAAATATGACGTTTATTTAATTCCTCACATGTCACATCCTTTTTCTTATTATCCTCTTAATTGCATCATTAGGAATGTGCACATGCCTATTCCTTGATTAGGATGTGTCAGATCCTCCAACTTTTGCAAGTTGGCCCCTAATCTCTCTTAGCCACATAACCCTCCTCTAATCCTTCATTAACTAGCCTAATCATTTTCTCAAGGAATTTTTAATTCCTTATATCCTTCCAAGGAATATTAAAATCATTTTTCTCTTCCCCATGTGATCTTTGACTTGTCACATCAAGTCACATGTGAACTCTTCCCCTTTCCCATGCATCTTCTAGAATCTTTGACTTGTCACATCAAGTCACATGTGACAAGTACTTACCTTTTTAGGCACCTTGTCTTATCCAAGGTTCTTTCTACCTCTCCCTTTGGAACCTTGTCGTATCAACAAGATTCCCCAATCATGTGAATTTTAAATTCACTTTTTATTTCTCTAAGGAATCTTCTCATCTCACAATGTACTTTCAAGGTACATGTCCTTCCTCCACATCATGTACTCTCCTTCCACCTCACCTACACATCACCATTTCTAAGCCACTTCACCTTCCACATGTCAAGATGTGATGGCTTGTGAGTCCTCAATTCACCATAGCCCTACATCTTGGCCTTGTTGGTTTAATCTCAACCATTCATTTCTCTAGAGAATTCAAAATTCTCTATAAATACCCTCTCTTTTCTCTCATTTGGGGACCTTTGCATTCCATAGCCAAACTCTTGCAGTTTTATCATTTGAAGCCACACTTAGCCATATTCTCACATCTTATCATTTGCATCCATTATCATACAACTCCAACTATCTTGCATCCCCACCTACTTTCCATTCAAGGAGCATACAATGTCATGAATCAAAGGGCCAACCAAAAGAACAACTCGACAAGGTAAAATGTTCCATTTTCTTTTGTTAAGCTAATCATTTGCCCAATCTTGAGGTGTAGGGTGTTAATCTTTTTTTTTTTGCACTCTTTTTTTTGCTGCTCATTCTCTAACATATATTTTCATCCGTCTACACCTACAAAATAGATGTTAGATCAAGTCTTTCATCATAAAAGATCATAATATTCTTCAAAAATGATCATTTGGCTCTGGTTTGGGGAATATAGAGCAATGTGGGCCTAGGGATGTTGGTTTCCTTGGGCTAGCAGCCATTTTGGAGAAGGCAACAAGGAGACGGTGGAGAGGCCACTATGGCCCACATGTAGCCACCCTCATCAAGATTATTGCACTATAACAAAGGCCCACCATGGTGCTAAGGAATTTGGAGACATGGGCCCATCATTCATAAAGTCATGGATATGTTTGTTCAACTACTTCTCATGCGGGTCAAGAGGGTATGGAGGCAAGTGATGTCTCAACCATTTGGAATGGTAGTGGCATGGCAAAGACCCACAAACAAAGTCTCGCAGGGTAGGTCCCATAGGAGGCTTGGACAGTTGCAACTAGCTCTTAAGGTTTAAGTCATTCAGAGTGATGTGGGCGAGGGCCAATGGGAGGATGCTAGGCAACGACTATTTGGATCGGCCAAGATGAGATGGCAGTTGGAATTGCCAAATCCACATTAGTTTTACTTAGCCATTTCACTTTCTAGGGCCAAGGGGAAAATGGAGAATGTGGGGTCCACAACGTGGACGGACGGGGTCCTACAGCCGCTTGTTAATAGGCAGAGGGAAGGCGGAAGCCCACAATGGGTGAACCACATAGGCGGGTCCACAAAGGACCCAAGCACTAATCATTCATTCTTCAAAGGGTCTAGACGACAAAGGGCAGTTTGGGCCCCACCACACAAAATGATGGCAAGGCATGACCATGTTTAAGATGAAGTTCACATAGAAGCGAGTCGCAAGTGGTGGTCCGCAAGGAACCACCCACAAGCGTATCTTAGAGATTTTCGATGAAGGCTTAGTGAAAATTCACCATCGGGGCCCTTAAGGCAGACGGGAAAAGATCATCAGTTGTTTGTAGATGGCGACAAGGAGGGGGTGGTCCGTAGACAAACCCCTACATGGTTAGAGCCGCAACAGATTTATACTTGGGGTTTTTCTAGGTGATTCTTGAGGGTGAAGGAGATCGTGGGACCCACAATGCAAAAAGAAGTATGGCCCTAGCCACTTGCAATGGTGTTGATAACAGTGGCTAAGAGATGGTAGAAATCTTCAGAGAGCCACTTGTAATGAAGACCTTAGGATTTCGATGAGTTTAACTGACGCAGGTTTTGCGGGGCCCGCAAGGTGGGGTGATGAAGTTAAATGGAATTTGAAGGAACAATGATGGGTGCAATGTCATCCAAGCATGGAAGTCCATAGACACAGACCAACTAGGGCTTTAGACTCCCTTGTTACTCAGTTTTCTTCCAATTTTCAACGAATCACAACGGAGGGATGGTGTCTGTCCGCATGTGCAAACCCACCAAGGGTGAAGGCTTCAAGCCTCATGTTTTGAAGTTTAGATGATGAAAGGAGGGTTGTGGGCCACAAGGGAATGAACACCCTGGTGAAGAACAATGGCCAAAGGGTCAAATTCTATAATGCCCTAGACAATTGATTTCAAAGGTTTTTCATGTTTTGAAAAGATGGGTTTTGTGTGAGACTTGGTGCTCTAACTGGTTTTATGGTTTTCTCTCCAAAATTTAAATAAATTTGTAGGATCTATTGAAAAAAACATAACCAGTGTGGTGAGGAAAAACTCACCTGAATATCTTGCAATAACTTGCAAAGAATCTAACGTCTACAATGCTCGAAGTGACGAAATGGTCACGTGGGCACGGAGGTGGTGAAAGCTAGCAAAGCTCTGAAAATTTCTAACTAATGAAAATGATAGGTTGGTTCGGTTATTTATAGGAATTTTATCATTAATGGCCTTTATTTATGACTATTATGGTGGTAGGCGAAGTTGGTGGGCACAAACTTTGAAAAGGTTGGCAATGGGAAAGGCGGAGCCCACAAGGTGGGCAACAGTGAAGTGATCAACATTCAAAAGGTCAGTGAAAGGGATGACAACAATGGATGTAAGGTCTACCATGTGGGTGGATGCCCCAACTCATCCACCAAAAAAACGATGAAGACATAATAGAATCCTACGAAGGGCAGCCTGCATGGGTGGACCCACAACTAGGGAAGGATGCTAGTTTCAAGAACTCTACCATTGGAACTCCAGGAAGGAAAAAGACTTGAAAATTTCAAGGGTGGTGATACTTGGTCAACTCAAGGTGATAATGCTGGGACTCCTTGGCCAATTGAGACTCAAAATAGTGGGCACACAAAATGAGAAAAAGGTAAAAGTGACCCGGCGAAAGAAAAAAAGAGAGGGTCCCCGTTCCAAATAGGGTGTGTGTGCTACAGGCACAACATCACTCAACCATGGTATGCTCTCATCCCAAAATGTATCTAGTCTAGCAAGCAAAGAATAACTACTCCTAGTCATCATACCAAGGATGGGTCTAAATCTATAGACTCCATCAAAACATAGTCATACCGTCAATCACTCACCTCCAATAGGTTCTCCCAGTAGTACCTACATGCTAAAGAGTGGTGATAGATCCATAATCTATATACAATCAATTGGTCTAGATCTACATTTTCAAGAGTGATAATGGGTCTGAGCATAGTGATGTGCTTTCAAGCCCAAATGTGCAAAAGTGTATTCCTTGCTACCAAACTACACCCCCTCAGGTAGAAAAATGGATGCATGTCATGGTATAAGGAGGCAAGTATCACGGGGCCCCACACATAGACAATCATCCTCTGAACCATCCCCACCCAGGCGACTCCCCAATCGAAGATGAACCCTCTGCCTCATCGGTTAGGAACCAATACTCCCAAAATTAGTGCTCCTATCACCAATTTCAGGTCTAGTTCCTTTCCTCTATACTCTCATAGATTGATTTGATAGCTATCAACCCAAATGGTTTCTACCCAAAGCACATCAAAAATAACATCCTAACCTATATTAATGTCATATATAACTCTCTGTAAGGATGGGGACTCACAGAATGTGCCACACATTCTCTACAATAATGGTTACCTCTCCATTGGGAAGGTGGAATGAAGAGGTCTCACTGTGTCAGCGCTCCACCAATGTTGTCATCATTAGCAAATGGTCTAGATCTCTAGCATATGTGCTATGAATCCTAGTCCAACAGCTCCAAGGAAGAATTTCTTGTCATCCCCAAAATGGAAAATGAGAGAAAGAATGCTAGGTCAGTGCTCATGGGACATGAGCGGTCGAATGATCTCCTACATGCGCATGAAGCAAAAAATGTCAAATTGCTAAAAAAGACAAAATTTGGAGTTTAAAACCCTAAATCAGCAATTGTGTAGCTATTTAAAAATTTCTCTACTTTGGTAAATTACAATTATATCACAATTTTATAATTGCATCGCTATACAGAATTGTGCATGAGCATTTGAGTGTGTCGCTAGACCCAAATTGCTTAGTGTGATCCTATTTCGCAATAGCGATGCTATCCTGCAATTGTGATTCTAAACACAAATTGGACATTATGTTACATTATTACAAATGTGTCACTATAGCAAAATTGCACCGCTGACCATGCCAAAGGCATCACAATACTGCAATGCAATTCTCTGACCTGATTTGACTCATAATAAATGCTAAAAAATGTGAAAACAAAAAAGTTTTGTAGTACATATCGGGGTCTTGTGTTGGCCACCTGTTGGTACTCTCGAACCCTATTTGTGAGGTGTTGGGGGAGTACTAGATCAACCATATCCTTAGAGTGTTAGAGAAAAAACAACAACAATTCTCTAAGTAGTGAGTACAAATGAATTGAAAATGACTCCACTCATATTTAAACCTATAAATTAGGGTTTTCGTCCTAATTAGGGTGGGGAATTGGATTTTTAATCCTTTTAATTAGATTTTGAGCTATGAGGAAATTTTTTAGGTTTCTGAGCCTATTTTTATATCTTAGAGTTTATTTTTTGTAGCTAAACCTATGTTGAATCTTTATTGATAATCTTGACCTAAAAATTAAAATTTCTGCTCAATCTCTCAAGGGGGAAGTGTACTAGCATAATTCCTTTCATTGGGGCAACAATGGGGCATCCAAAAAAATCAAGAATTTTTTAAATTTTTTATCTAAGCAATAGCATTGATCTGAAAAGTGTTAGTCTTTGAACCAATGTAATAGGTACCTTACTGCAATGAAAGGAAAAATGTAGACACTTAAAGTTGTCCTGATGGATATTGCACATCTGAATTTGATTATTACCACCATTTTCATCCTAATTCACCTCTTTTTGACAATTTAATCAAATAATCTTAATTGTTAATTAAATTCACCACTTTCATCTATCAATCAAATAATCAATTTTATCAAGTTAATTCATCCCCTTTCATAATAATTTTCATCCTATTTAATTGGATAATGTGAATTATTTAATTGAACTTCTTAAGTCTTCTCATTTGATTAAATAATCCTAATTATTTAATTAAATGTCATTATTCCCCCTTTATAAAATCAGTCAAATTATTTAATAAAATCCCTAATTCCATCCATCATCCACAATTAAAACAATTTTTTAATTATCTAATTAGGTAATTTCCTTCATCCTCCCACTTGCAAAGGAATATTCCCCTAGAATATTCCTCAATTTCCACTCCTCCAAAATGGGAAATATCTTATAACAACTTCCTAATTTTTAGGAAGTGTGCTTCTTCAAATCAATGTGAGTCAACTTGATATCCCATCCATTAGTTTATTTCTTGATTCATGCCATCTCCTCTCATTGATTTTCATCCATTGATTGAGCAATTCAATCTTGTCCATTGATTCAACTATTTCTCCTATAAATAGTCCTCATTTCTATGATAAAAGGATCCACTTTCATTTTAGTAACTGCCCTATAGTGATTTTCAGTGCATTCCTTACAAGAATTTTATCATTTAGCATCCATTTTAGTTAAGCTTTACATCCATTTTAGCCTATCTTGCATCAATTTTTATCAATCTTCATCAATGGCATCAATTTGAAAGATTGTTTCAATCAAGGGATTGGGAAATGGTTAACATTCCACATCAATGCAACACCAAACCCCCAATGGGATGAGGTTTGAGGAATTAGATTAGTTTCCATTATGCACTTCTAGTTTTTTTCATGTTTAATGGCTTCTTTGTTTATTTTTTTCAAGAATTTCAGTGGGAACTTGACTTAAGTAGTTAGATCTTGGTTTATTTCTTGTGGATCAACCATGTTTAGTGTAGGTTATGATCATTCTCACAACAACTTACCATTGCAATTTCTAGTACCCATTTTCATTCTACTTACAAAGTTAGCTTCTACATCATCAAGATCCTACTGACCAAATTCCACACTCTTCTTTGATATTTTGACCTTCAAAGCAGTCTCAAATTTTGCACTACTCGTACCAAATTCTCTCATCTCAAAAGTAGTTAAAGAACCATACAACAAATTTTTAGTATATTGATTCGAATTTTGTAATTCTTTA